>JBBMJY010000007.1:11853718-11868283 GCA_037833715.1 Toxotes lorentzi | reverse complement strand
CAGGGGGAGACTGATTGCACTCCAATTGTGCACAGGTGAGCGCAATCAGCCTGAGCAGGAGGGTGGAGTAGAGAGGCACCGCCCCGGAATCCACTACCTGAAAAGACACACCCACACCAAGAACACACACACCAGCACACCAACACAGAAGAGAGAAAAGAGAGAAAAACAAACCAAAACAGAAAAACCCCATAAGCAGCCGAGCTGCCTCATGACAGTCTGTGTTCGTCTTGCCACTGAGTAAACTGTTGTTAATAGGAACTATTGTTTGCTTCTCAAAATCCTGTGAGATCTAACAGCAATTTCACAAGAGGAGGTGAGGTCTGATATTGTGAGCAAACACTCTCGACGTAAGAGTTTTGCCGAAGGGCTCCAGGGAAAAATGGTTCAGTACAAAATAAACTGAGAAGTAACACTATTTGGAAGACAGTCTCAAACTGATAATCTGCTGCCAGAAAATCTGTTCTGGAGCTGCCATAAATAAACAGTATAGATGTAGTCACAGTGCAAGATAAGATGGTATATCTCTTGTTGTCCGTAGGTAAGAAGTCCGGCACTAAATCGTGTGATAGATTGCTTTCTACAAAGAGAAGGGCATTGTTTTTGCCTAAGTATGTATGTGGCTTTTGTCGTTAATGTCATGTCTCTCAGGCTAACAGAGTACCTTTGTATACAAATATAAGATAAGGCTGCAGGTAATTGCACTCTGTCATTAAATGGAATTCAAATCATGTCATTATGGCTACATTTGTCTGCTCAAAGTGGATTTAGCTACTCCTCAGCTTTGAAGATGGAAATGTAGACTTTTATTGTATTATGGCCATTCCCCTGTGAAGTGCATCGTCTGATCTGCCTCCTCAGGATGAAAAGAAAAGTCGCCAAGAGCTTCAAAAGCCAGGAGACCTGATCTACATGCTAACGTATAGAGCGCAAACAAATGCTATTTCAGTGTCCTGTCCATGCTGCAGAGTGACTGTTCAAAAAATAGACAGAAATAAATTTCTGTCAGCTCAATAACAAGCAGACAGCTCAGCAGTGCAGCATTGAATAAACTGGGAGAGAGAAAAAAAAAACACCCAGGGGAGAAGCATATCACGGCACTGTGTTCCCTTTGTGCCACAATATCACGCTGCCGCTGCCATGCAGGCTGCTGCCAACCCCACAGCTCTTTTGAACCACAGAACAAGGGAGATTTTTTTTTTTTTTTTTTTAAGGTTTAAAAGGGCATTTGTCTCCTCTTGTAAAATGTCAACCTGTGCACCAGGATCATGTATTGAATGGTGACAGTGTTTATTTATGTACAAATCCGAGGTACTTTTACTTAACTTAGACTTGACTAAGTCTTTACAATTGGCTCCACCTTGACCAGCTATAACAGTGAAGTGTATCAGATGTAATTAACTAATAATATACGACAGTATGGCACTCGCTGGGGCCAGTTTTCTGTGTCAAGTGCTTTTACTCTTGATACTTAAAGTGCATTTGATACACAAAACGTTTTCAGTGCAGGACTTTTATTACTGCTTTTAGTTAAGTAAAGAGTGAATATTTCTACCAATGAAGTAAACAAAATTGTCAGGAAAAAAAAAAATATTACAGTTTATGTATTTGCAACACTCATCAGCAGGATGTCACTGTGTTGTTACAGTGCTTCTTCATTTTTTATTAAAATCAGCTTCATTACGGCTCGATCATAACCATTAAATATTCTGTGTTGTTCATCATTCAATGTGAGAGCAAAACAAAAAAAAAAAAATAATTGAAGATGTGAATAATCATATTATCACAGAATACATTTGGCCTGTTGCAAGCCAGGGATGTAACACAGTATGCAGACGATCCTCACACCACAATGTGTGTTGCCAATGAATAATAACTAAACCGCAGCAATGAATAATATAAATGTGTCTGACAATGAATCACTTTTGCTAGACGGCTGATGGCACCACAATCTTTCCCATATGTGTTTCATCCAGTGGTGGAATTTATTACATATTGATTTCATCTGAGTCCTTTCCTTTCTTCCTCAAACTAGATTCACTGGGAGGGAACAAATTAATTTTAGAAATTGAGCTGTGATGATTTTTGACTCCAGCACCCAAATGATAAGTTTGATACATCAGGTTTCTTCTGCTGTGTATCCGCAGTACTTGAGGTTATTTATTGTATAAAAATAATGATATTCAAGCAGCATTTCCTCATTTGTTTGACTTGTTGCCGTAAAGCAAAATCTATAGAGTGGTTTTAATTCATATTTGGGTTGCCACTGTCGACTTTATTGGATTTTTTTTTTTTCTTAAGTGCAGTGGTTTAATGATTTGTACAAAAATATATTTTTAGGGCCTGTCTTAAATATATGTTTTTTTATACTCATGAACCATTCCTCTCTCTCTGTCTTTCAGATGTAAATGGAGAAGCGGCAGTGTCACCAAAAAGAATCTGGACATCCATACTATTTAAAAACGCTTTGCATTAAAACGCACATAGCATCACTTCTCACTGAAGTAATCCATTACTGACAATTAATGTCAAACTGCACGCTGGTGCAGCTTAACGCTGCCTCGCTGGGTGAAACATTGCTGATGGAAAGAAAGCCTTATAAGATCCAACTCATCAAAATACACCTAAATGCAGCATAATGCCTTCAAAAGTGTCATGTTTGTACCTGCTGACAGTGGTCTGCTGGGCGAGTGCTCTGTGGTACTTGAGCATATCTCGTCCGACGTCCACTTATGTCGGCCACATGTCTGTGTCCATACGGAAGACTGTAAAACCACACAAAAACATCACCTTCACCAACATCCGCACCCGGCCCCTCAACCCACATGCCTTTGAATTTGTGATCAACGAGCCGAAGAAGTGCGAAAGCGTCTCTCCCTTCCTGGTCATCCTCATCAGCACCACGCACAAGGAGTTTGACGCGCGGCAAGCCATCCGGGAGACCTGGGGGGACGAGAGCACCTTCAGCGACATCCGCATCCTCACCATCTTTCTGCTGGGCAGGAACACGGACGACGTCCTGAACCAGATGGTGGAGCAGGAGAGTCAGATCTTTCATGACATCGTGGTGGAGAACTTTATCGATTCCTACCACAACCTCACCCTCAAGACCATGATGGGCATGCGCTGGGTGGCTACCTTCTGCCCAAAAGCGCAGTATATCATGAAGACAGACAGTGACATCTTTGTCAACATGGACAATCTGATCTACAAGCTCCTGAAGCCCACCACCAAGCCAAGAAGAAGATATTTCACTGGCTATGTGATAAATGGTGGCCCCATTAGGGATATGCGCAGTAAGTGGTACATGCCCAGAGACTTGTATCCTGAGAATAAGTACCCACCTTTCTGCTCAGGCACCGGCTACGTGTTCTCAGCAGATGTAGCTGAGCTCATCTACAAGACTTCGTTGCACACAAGACTGTTGCACCTGGAGGATGTGTATGTGGGACTGTGTTTGCGTAAGCTGGGTATACACCCTTATCAGAACAGTGGTTTTAATCACTGGAAAATGGCCTACAGTCTGTGCAGGTACAGGCGGGTTATCACCGTCCACCAGATCTCCCCGGAGGAGATGCACCGCATTTGGAATGACATGTCCAGCAAGAAGCACCTGAGATGTTAGGGGACATGAGGGCAACTGAACAACAACTTTTTTCTTCTTCTTCTTCTTCTTCTTTTTTTTCTTGCCTTTTTTCCTTTCCAAACTTCATCAGTTACACACGGATTCATGTGAAAACACCGAGGGCTGCTGCTAGTCTCCGATTTCGTGACAGATGTTTTCATTAACATCCATCTCTGTCTATTTCGGCTGATTACGCCTCACGATTGTTAATGAATGCATGGGGCTTGTAAAGCGCGTATTTTCATGCATACTTAAAATTTGATGTTGTTGTTGAAAGTAATTTTGTTCATGTGTTCCAGGTCCAGTTTAACCACACTATTCTTTATAAGCATCAAGTCAATCAGCGTTATGCATTACATGGTGTGGCCTAATGGGTAGGGACGGTGTTTTAGCCTGATGACCTTGGTTCAAGCCATCACACTGAAAACCTTTTTCTCTGCTAAAGTGTCCTTGAGCAAGGCACTGAATCTCTACCAGCTCCATGGCTGCTGACTTAGTACCCTGATATTCCTGCAGGGTGCAAACCAAAAGAGAATTTTTGTGCAAGAAAAAACACTGTATCAAATTAGTATATCACATCTCTATTATACATTTTGTAGTAAGCATTATTTACAAATGAAAAGCGAGTTCCTGACTGATAAGAATGCAAATGCTAATCTTTTCCGACAACCAACCAGCTTGCCTGTTGAGATAAAAACTACATCTACACTCGTGCTGCTCTGCCCCTTTTTGCATCTTCAAATACAAAGCTCAAGTATTATCAATCTCCAAACAGACCAAGCTGACAGATATTTCATTTTCAATGGACATTTTTCTCTCTAGTGTTGGTAATAATGACACCATGTAGCTGAATTCAGTCACCAGATGCTTTTTAATGAATTTGCCTGATGATATTTTTGTTTACATATTGTCATAATTTCACTGCCTCCTCTTTCTGAAAAACTCAGATGTATGTTTTAGGGTTGTTTTTTTTTTTGTTTGTTTGTTTGTTTTTGAGATGCATTTTGTTACTTTGGATTTTTCATTCTTGAGGTACTTGTGTCTCACAGGTACCAGTTCATTTACTCCAGCTGCTGCTCTTGGTTACGTGTACTGTACATCAGCAGCTATTTCAGCTCAGCTCCTCCACACATTAAGAGAAACACAGCATCATGTCGTGCAAGTATGAGTTAAACTGTAGCTAAGACCATTGCAGACTGGATGTATTATCATATGTACCTGCCGTCATTACGCACTGCTACTGACATCATGGAAAAGTTTTGTGTTTCTCAGAAAATGAGGCTTTCATGGCCAAAACTTTCCCTTTACTTTTTTTTTTTTTTCAGAAGTTTTGTAGTATTATAAGCTAATGTGACATTTACTGTGAAAGCATCTATCCCGCAAGGGGTTGTTGTTCTTTATTGTATGTTTTTTATATTAAAAAACAAATACTTGAATAATTAAAGTTATATTACTGCTTTTACTTGTTGCCTTTTTCCAGTTCCCTCAGTTATGGATTTGCAGAGGCTTATTTCAGGTTTTTTGTTTTGTTTTGTTTTGATGTTGTTGTATTTATAATCCAAGAGCAGGTTGTTTTACAGTGGTCCAGTAAGGGACTATTTAAAATGATTTAGCTATTTAAAGCAAACGTTTCCTGAGAAGCGACATATTTGGTCACACACCTGAAATTACAGCTTTAGGGTGAAGGATAAAATGAAGTGTAACTGCAACAAAGGTAGAAACAAGCCATAAAGACAGCAAATTACAGTTAACTGTATTTAAGATAATATTAAATACTCCACGCCTTTTTTTCTATATAATAGCAGTTCTTTAATTGTTGCTCCTTGTCAGAAATTCGACATCAGCTGATTACAGAGAGGGAACAGGGGTAATATGCTGAAATGGTACACATACTGTACATAGAAAACACAATAAATTACTTCATAAAATAAAGAATTTAGTAGAAGTTAGTATTTACTACCTTAATACGTAAAAATAATTTTGAGCTACTGAACTTGTTTGAACAAACAAATGGCTCGTCACCCTTTCAATAGATGCCTTTTGGTTTCATCCTCGGATGCATTGTCATACAGTACATTTTAGTAACTACTATATTTTTGGGAACAAAAAAAAAGTAAGAATGTTGTAGTGCAGCAGGACAGAGCGAGAAGATTCAACTGCTGTGGTTTTGTTTATTAGCCTGGCATCTGAAAACACATCAACCAGAGCGGATTACATGAGTACAGGTTCTGTTATGGTTTATGTGTCTGGTAACGAAAGCACACAAGTTAACTTGTCTCCAGGGGCTAAGCATCAGCTTGTCGGGGCCACACACTCAGCCCAAAAGTGCATTGTAGCTTGTTTCATTAAGATACTTCACGTAAAATTGTGTCTTTGCCAGAGTAATACATTTGTGAAATGGAAATCAGCAGGTTCTGCTGTTTGTGTGGTCTCACTCATTGTCTACTTTCTTAGGCACAGAAAAATGAACAAGGCACCTCTAGCATTTTGAAGCATTAACACTGTCGAGAGCAGCAAATTATACACAGTAACATCCAGGTCTTGTTTTTTTTTTTTTGTTTGTTTTTTCTGCACACTCAAGCAAATGGTTCCCTTCTTGTCAATGTAAAACAGGTCTTGACACAGAAATACAATTCATTCTCTTTTTAGACATTCATTATGTTGTTATGAAAATGTGCTTGTCCCCATAAATTAACTAAATCTTACATTCTGACACAGACCTCAGACAAACATCATAAATGTGTGGGTTCGTGAGATGTGAGTCAAAGCAAATTCGTCATCACGGGTGCAACAAAACAGCGTGAGAGAAAAAAAAAATTTCTCATTTCAATAAATAATGAGAGCTTTGACGAACACAGAGGTAATGAGATGTAAAACAAAAATGAGTAAAATACAAAATAAATAAAACATTCAAAGCTACATCTTAATCATCTTCTTTCACCACCTGAGTACATCTTTAGGTTCCTGGGCTGCATCCTGATCCTGGTCTGTGCGCTGGGCGGTGGAATGTCGTTAAGGTTAAAGGTCAGGGGGCAGTGAGCAGGGAAGTCTGCGTAAAAGGAGATGAAGGCGGGGTGGTGGCGGAGTTTGGCCTCAGGGAAGGTGGAAAGGAGTGAGGGGTGAGGGGGGAGTGAGTTTTCAGGGTGGGTGTTGGGGAAGATGTTGCAGGAAGTGGTGGTGTGTTCCTCAGTCTGTCTGCCCTGAACTGTCTCCCCTGTCTCACCTGCTTCAGGCATGAAGACAGCATCAGCTAACACTTAGCTGTGCAAACCCGATCAACTTCACCTCGTCCGGGATCTCCGTGTCATCGCAGCCGGACGCCTGAGAGAGACGGGAGACATCAAGATAATCTCTACAACAGCTACAGTGTAACACTCTATAGATTAACCAGGCGATGGAAAACACTGCAAGTTTCTGAGCTTATTTCACAAAATGGGGCTTTTTAGTTAAGAAGAATGTGATTCAGGCTCAGGTGGACCACTCTGCATAGAGATTAAAAAGAAGGACGACCACATGAATACACTGTCTGCACATGAGATGAACTCATGCCAGTTTTCTCTCCCCATATCGATAACTCAGGTATTGGTTGAAACCAAAAACTGATGTGGTACAGTGCTCTTTTTTGTTTTTCATTTTGTCTTTTCTCATCATTTTCCTCTTGACACAAGGCTGTGATTACACACGGGGTGGTGAAAACAAGCTGTAAGAACAACACTGGCACGTTACCTTTCAAAGGTGATAGGTCAAACTTATTAGCAAACATTTACACAGGTAGCAGACGTAGAGCAACATTTGAAGCTTTGTTGTAAAAAGTTCATTCTCTTTTTATCTAATTTTTGGTCTTCACCAGCTCCTAAAAAAATATCTGAGCTGAAAATACCTACAAAGCTCTGTAAAGCTGAGGGGGAAAGCATGAAACAAAACATGACCTCTTTTACATTACATCTAGTCGTGATCATTTGGTAAAAATTATTGATTATAGCATTTAGGCTTGTGCAAATGTTAACGATTATTCTGGAAGGTTTATAAGATGGCCTTGTCACAATTTTACAAAGGCAGTGAGTAAGAAAGAGGAATGAATGAAGGCTGGTCACATCTGGACAATACCTACATCTGAACAATACCTAATCTGGTTTTAATAAGGTCAGAACCGGTGCCAGTGCTGCTGCAGTATGTCTGATCAGAGCGTCACTAGAATATAGGAGGATCAAATGAGAAAACAAAACAAGAGAGAAAACTTGATCTCTTTGCAGTTTGAAAACATGAAACAAAAAATGTATACTACATGAGGAAAAGTACATGGACACATACTCAGTCTAGTCCCCCTAGCTCCAATTACAACCTTAAAGCCACAGCATGCAATGTTTTTTTAGACAATAATGTGCTTTTAGCTTTGAAACAACAACATGACAATGCCCCTGTGCACAAACTGAGGTCAGTAAAGAAATGGTTTTCTAGGTTTGGTGTGGAGGAATTGACTGGCCTGCACAGAGCTATGTCATTAACCCCATGCAACACCTCTGGGCTGAATTGGAACACCGAATGCACGTCATGCCTTATCACCCAGCATCAGCGGTTGACCTCGCTCATGCTCTTGTTTTCAAATCTGGAAAGGGAGAGGAGGCTGTCGCAGCAGTATATTAATGTCCATTGTTTTGGATTGAGACATTCAACAATCCCATATGAATGCATTGTTAAGGTGTCCATATACATATTTGGCCATTTAATGTATAATCCCTGAGCTGAACAGCACCCAGTGACAAAGCACAATATTTATTTTAGAGACAGTTCAACCTTCCAGCAGCTCATCTCACCCTAATGTTTATGCTGGCTAAGATGCTATTCACGGAGGAACATTAAAGGCAGCGTGCATTTAGATTTGTCTGTGTTCACTGAAACCCAGTGAGTTCTTCTTTTTCATTCAGCTATTCTGAAGAAAAGCCAGAGTGAATAGGTGACCTACTGGGTGACCTAACCTGCCATCCTACAGCAATTCACACCTGATCGGAGACAGACACTCCAACCCTCTGGGGGTCTGAGAGCCCTGCAGCTGTCTGATCAACATGGTGGGACTGTTATTAAAACAGGTCAGTTTTTTGGTGGGCTCACACAGAACCTATAGTGACCTCTTGTTCTGTTAACTCATAAAGCTACTCTAGTGCCACCCACACTCTAAACTGTCTGCATAAATGTTATGAATTGTTCCCTGAGCGAGGGTAATTATTCTTTCTCCCTGGGTTTTGTGACACTGCACTCATAACTCTTTGTTGAGAAAGGGAGGGTTGAGCCACAGCGAGGATTTTACACCGCCTGCAGTGGAGCAGAGTTAACATATGGAAATGTAAGCGTTCGCATACATCTACATGGTGTGCCCAGAACTGCCCTCACTCTCACTCTCCTGAGATCTGTCCACCTGCAACACGCAGCAGCTGCTGATGAGGCAAACATGGCAGAAAGGTCACTTTGTAAAGCACAGTGACCCAAAGCCCAGATGCTGTTTAGCTACAACTACAGGAAGGTCAATAAAACATAATTTACATGTTTCTACCAAATCCAGCTGGAATGAAATTATTGCTGTCATTATTTATTTATTTTTTTTCACAAATGTCACTGTGTCTCTAACAGCCATCCAAAGGTGACCTCTTAAAGTGGCACATACGTAACATGCAATTAGCCTCTCCTCTGCTTTGATTATAGATGAAGCGATTAAGTGAGTATGGATCACATGCAGACTTCATATAATTATTAGTGCACTGAAAATCAAGTGACCCACAGGAGTGCACAAATAAATAAACAGGATCCAGCGGTTTCAATTATGGTTTAACAAGGTACATCCCTGAGTGACGCCTGTAGAAAGAAAACCGTGCTGCTGTTGGTTGAAAACTGTGTTTGACCTTCAGTATTTTGTTCATGCTGGAGATGAAGAGACGCTGTCAGAATCGTGACTCTAATCTTCATGAATATTACACAAAAACACAATCGTACAAAATAATAAGAACAACTAACAAAGGAAAGCTGCGATACAAGGCTAATGTTTTTCTGATGCAGAGTTGTTCAACTGTAAAATATAGCAGTTACATTACTAACTTTAATATAGGCTTCCCGTAGGCTAAATGTGCACTGTGCAGCAGTGTTACACAGGAAAAAACAAAAACTACAAAAATAAATATTGCACTCAGTATTGGCAGATACTCAATGTTGAAAAACTCGAGAGGCTAAATGGGATAGAAACATCCCTTTTTATCTTTTTGTCAAGAATCTTTCCATGAATAAGGAGCTAGTTTATGACAGGACACACATCAAAACATATGCTTATATAAAACTCCATACAAATGATTTATATTTATATTTAAAGATGCAATGTTTATTTTAAATCCAGTGTGCATCTTATTTTATTTTTTTGTAAGGTGGTCCAGTAGCAGATACTTAACTACACATACAAAACATAGATATACATGGTACCTATGTAATAGTGAAAAGTCTATTTTAAAAAAATCTGTTTCCTTAACATTGTGAGATTTGTGATGGGATTTGCGTCATTTTCAACATTTTCATCTGTTTCTCAGGAAATAATGTTTGGATCTTGATATAAAAAAAATTAGACACATTTATGGTGTTGAGACTTTGTACAATTTTGTACAATTTGGTGCATATGCTGCAAATAACCTGGTGGAAGAAAATAAGGACTCCACATTACACACAGCGTTGTACTTCCTATGTTTTAGAACAAATAAATCATTTATGTTATCAGACTACTTCCTTTTTCCTTTTATTTTTCTATTATAAGAGTGAGACAGACATGGGTAAGATGGGTAAGATTGTTTGACCTTGGCAGAGGTATGCGCTCTACTGAGTGCCTTTCTGGTTATTAAAGCTATCATTCATTATTCATCAGTAATCCATAAAGGGCTCAGAATTATGGAAAGTTTGAACAACTACACTTCAGTGACAACTGCTCAAACTCTGCTGATTAAGACTGTGTGATCACTGTGGGGCTCAAAAGAGTAACTGGACCTTGAGTTGAGATTGTTTTCTAAACTAAGTTTATAGACTACATTTAATAGTATCAGCTATTTAGTAATGTCTCAGATCTCCTTCACTAATAAAAAAGCCTTCATTCATTCATTCATTCATTCGTCTTCATTTTCTTGCCTGAAAAACTTTTGGCAACAGATGCTGGTTCATGCTGAAGCTATTTGGTTTTCTGTGGCCTTTCTATTACCTCCAGTTCTCACTGAACCTTTCAACAACCTCTTTATGGCTACACACTGCTGGGCATGACAAACCCAGGTGGCTGTCATCAACCATCAATCAAGTGGAAACTCACCAGCTTAAAGGTCAATACTTTGTAGGTAGTTGGGTCATCTACAATCTTCTGAAGGTTGGCAGCAACTGAAACAGTTAAAATGACAACAAATAAGTTTCACAATATTTCAGGTCATGTCAAATGTAAATGAAAGGAACATTTTGTGTGATCCGTTCCTGTAGCAGTTAACATTTTTAGACTGTAGTTAGGTTATTGTATAATTTTAAACTCAGATGCAACACATATTTGACATACATGTAATTTCTACAAATTTGATTAATATCCGGTTCTGTGTCAAACAAAACAAATGCAGATCTATGATAACAGCACTTCTAGTAGCATCCTAACGCTGTCTAGGTGATGTTTTATGGTAAATGGTCTAACATACGACAGCACAGTTTTACAATATACCGAATACTGAGGTGTAACATTACCGATAACCACATCGTGCCCATTGACCAGACCAGCCGAGAACAGTTCCTGGGATACCCCATCAGCAGTGTCTTGCGGGGGAATAACATGACAAATATTAGATCTGCAACATTCTACCTAGCCAGTAACTGTATTACAAGGTGAATTAGATATTGTCATAAGCATTCCCATTCACAAACACTGCCATCACCCTTTGCACACACAACAACTCACAGAGCCTGAAGATGTTAAGGAAACAGCACATTCAAATCCCTTTAGGTTGCGCTCTTACCTCGACCAGGAGTGAATTCAAACCGGATGTCATTCAGCTCCTTTTTAGAGTTCCTGAAAGAAGAGAACGGTGGGTGTGACTGCACAAGAAGTATCCAGAATGTCAGATTACATTTGTTGCAGCTCACTTATAAGAGGAACCTGAGCAGCAGAACATCAGGGAACGAGCAGGTCACCGGAGTTGTGCGCAGACATGAAAATGACTTCTGTGAAAGTGACTTCTGCAGAAGTGATGATAAGGTAGACAAGCAGAACAGCTGGCATGTTAACAGTGTAGGTGCACGTCAGTGAACTTGTCAAACGCGAATGAAAATGAGTGTGAAATTGTCGTCCTCCAATCCGCTGGGGGTGAACAGAAACAAGATCTCAAATAGTTGATATGGCAACCGTGTTAACAGCGGCTTATTTAAGCATCAGGTAGCAAGATTAGCATTCGTTAGGAGTAGCATTTGTGTTCACCTGACGGACTTTAGTCCAATATTCCCTCTCCTTTTAGCTCTGTTTTGATCGCCACCAGCTCCAGAGGGTAAAATTTGGCTCTTTAGTGGTTAAATGTTCACCTGCTAACTTTGCCTGTTGCTTGATCCTGGGCAGGCAGCATACAGAGGGGCCTTAGAGATTTTATTTTATTTTTTTTTTGCTGGCAACAATGAGGGCTGTGTGATTAAAGCAAGCAGTAAAGTTGCAAGCAGGTTGCAACCAAAACAATGAACTGAAATACAAAGTCATTCTGATCCACTGTTTAATATAAATGTAAATCACCTTTACACAAATAACACAATGAGTTGGTGAGGGTACAATGATGGTAGTTTGAACTGAATTTAGTCTCATTCTGAAAAGATGCATGTACCTGTTTAGACTCTGTATTTGAAGATTAAATACGATTAATTGTTTTTTAGTTGAATGTTTTTTATAGGACTATATTAAATAGTAGGAGTGAGTGAATTTAATATCACTTAGGTGTGAGTCAACTTGACTTTATGTTTTCAGAGACTGACAGATGAGAAAGAGAAAAAAAACAGTGAAAAATTCTGCTGTAGCAGATGGACATAAACAACATCTCCGTTCCCAGCAGTCGAAGCGGAGAGGACACACTGCCAAGACTGTCGAAGCAAAATGTATGTCAGAGGATAACCCTGCCCAAATAAAATGTGCCTAAAATCTGCCTCCTCCATAGAGGCACCAGGTGTTTAGAAAGAATTCTGACAGGCTACATCAGGACTGTGTAAAATGAGTCATATATAGTAGAATGAACACAGTCATGAAGTGTGAGTTAAGTCTGTGTTGTTGGTGAAGGTTTTCATAGTTCAAAAGCATTAAAATTAGCATTTCACCCACCAATACATAATGTGTTTTGACACATTATGGGCTAACTGGTGTATGTGAAATGATATAATCCCAGTGGACGATGGGAGGTTTATGACACATTATTTTGATAGACTGCTTTTCCACCACTAAAGACGAGTCTGTGATATTAGGCAGAAGCTTAATAAACATTTCAAATATAATGGTGACTGGTAGAGCAATCTTCAGAGCACCCTATTAAAAATTATTTCAGTGCTTGTCAGCACAGCCCTGCATTGTTGGCTTTCACAGAGGTTAATGACAATAGAGCCATCTGGTATTTTTTAGTGAGAAAAATGTAGATATGTCACAGAAACATTCAACACATGATGAGGCCAAGGCCAACAAACAGATGTCCTACTGTGCTGAGGAAACATAATCTGTATTTTATGTCACACTGACAGGCGGGCAGTTCTGATTTTTTTTACTGACAAACACAATCAGTGCAGGTCAGGGAGGATTCACTGTTACGACTGATCTTAGCTGCAGTACACATGAAGGAAAAAAAGAGTTCTGGTAATTATGTTTATGATGCATAGTACTGGCAAAAAAAATTGTGAAAATGTTACTAGGGTGATATGTAAACACACTTTACAGTATTAAATTACTACTATATGAATGTTAACCTGCATTTCAACTGAGTTTTTAATTAAGACTTTAAGAAAATTCCTATTTTCCCTATAACTAGAACCAATTTAATAAGTGTCATTTTTTTGTGTAATTTAATTTGAGTACATTTTATTTCATTTTATGGATTAAATTCAATTCAATTTCAGTAAATTTAATCAAATATAGTTAAATTCAAATTAAATTAATTTAATTTAGCTCAATTTAATTGAGTAAATTTAATCCATCAAGCTGCAGCATGACCTCTGAGGATGTGGACATAGTCAAAGGGTTGGGTCTCAATTCAAAAGAAAATATGGTTACCATGTTAACAGAAAGTGCAGTTTTAAATAAATGGAGGAATCTGTCACAGTCGACACTGCACTTTCTGGTGTCCTCGACAATGCAACTCACAAAGTTTGAAGTCGATCAGATGAATAGTTGTTGAGAAAATCAAGATACAGACAGAGATCCCCCCCCATTTATATATTGGTGGATTAGCCTGTTTTTTCTGCCCTCAATTATTTTTATAGTCTACATAAATGTCAGAAAATGTATATGTCACAGTTTCCAGAGCCAAAGGTGACATCCTCATATGGCTTGTTTTGTCCAACTAAAAGTCTAAAACCTGAAAATATATGATAAGCCAAAGAGGGAGAGCCTGTGACAGACTAGTGACACCTACGGGTTGGTTGAGATGCTCGTGTGGAGGTGGATGTGATCTGCCAAAAGTTTGACTTATTTGGCTCCAAAACAACTGACAAGATGGCAGCAGGCAGTAAATCCAGCATCAGGCTTCAAAGCATCTCCTTATAAATTTATGGGTGATATCACAGGCGTATATCGATGTTCCTCTAAGATTTATCAGGAAGATATTTCACAAGCTACCCTGACATTTGTCTGTTTCTAGTTTCCCTTTGTAAATAAGAACTATATATATATATATATATATATATATATATATATATATGGAAATGTCACC
>JBBMJY010000007.1:11809811-11853618 GCA_037833715.1 Toxotes lorentzi | reverse complement strand
GGGGGGGGGTGTGTGTGTGTGTATGTGTGTATATGTATATATGTATATGGGGGTGTCACCTCTGGACTCTGTTTAGTGAAATCAAATTGCATTTTGGCTATTTTGGCTGTTTAAGTTCCAATGACACTGCACGGCAACAGCCAAGCATATTATGCAAGTCTTAACTTCCCCTTTAAACTGCTGACAATGCATTTCTCAGGAGACCTCAATGCCTTTGTAAAAAAAAAAAAAAAAAAAAGAAAGAAAGAAAGATTGAATGAGTTCCAAGCAAAATGTTGACACAAATCCAATCATGCTGCTGCTTTTCCCCCGTCACTGCTACTGAGGGGATCATATTACCATAAACTCATGCTAATCAGCCGAAACTCCTTTATTAGCTGAGAGAGGAGACCAATTAGTTTTATGTTATTTTGTTCTCACAAAATAACAATTAGATTCATGGATTCACTATTTTGAAATAAAAAAAAATACTTTTTACAAATGTTCATAATAATTATTGTGCATTTATATTTATAACATATGTTTGGGTTAGTACAATACTGTACCAACAACTGACAATCAATTTAACCAAACAAATAACAAACTACTAACAAACTTCTTGATAATTCCTTTTAGGCAGCCAGCTTCAAAATGCCAATAAGAAAACCTCTCATTGAAAGCTCAGTTACAGATGCCTATTTACAAAAAGCAATTTTTATCTTTAAACAAACAAAAATCAACACAGATTTACCTAACTTCTACTTTACTTCAATATTCCAGATAAATCCTTCATTTAATCACCCTATTTAAATACACTGCTTCTTATGAAGGTCTCATACTATTTGTGAGGACCATAAATATCTTCTGCCCTCAAAACATAGGAAGGCAGCCAAAGAAAATCCCAAAATATGAATGCAGTCTCTCATCTTATTATACCTTCTGTGCTGATTCACTTTAAAACATACCAGCCAAATCCTTCTCAATACTAAAAAAAAAAAAAAGTCAATATTCTCTTAAAGAAACATGTCCCTTGCCCTCGTCCCAAAATACTGTTTAGACGAAGAGAGATTTGGTTTATTATAGAGCATTTGAAGGATAAATTGTACACAAAGAGAGGCTTGATCTCATTCATCCTTTAAAACTGTTTCTTAGATCTTGAATCAAATATACTGTAACATTCTGTCAAGTGTATCTTTTATAGTTTAGAAAATATGAAACATAATGCAAAAATCTCATTGTCAAACATGCCCCACGTAATACTAAAGAGCATGTCAAAGAAGAGGGTATAGTGAAAGATCGTGGTAATCCACCAGGACATATAAGAGCTTTTAAAACCCTTAAATTTCTGTCAAAAAATGCCACTAAGCTTTTGGACTTACATCTAAGAAGGCATCCATCACATGTCTGTATCTCTAATGCTGAATATTCTAGCTGACAAAACAGAAAGATGACCTGACAGCCTAATGCTGCGCTCATATTAATATATAATATAACACAGTGAATACATTTCTCTGTTAAGGAAATTAACTCATTTGCTGCACGACTCTGCTTTGACTTATTTCTACAAGCTTGTTCTGAAGTTACCAAGATGAAAGACTTTTTTTTTCCATTTAATAAGAGCTGCAGTGAAAGTCGACATATGTTGCAACTATACTACAGATAACCAAATTTAAAGTTTTGTTGCGTTTTAGCTAGAAATCCACAGCCCAAACCATCAAAGCGTTCTCTATTTATTTTCAGCGCCATTTTAGAAAAACGACTCTCCACCAGCCACCAAACAGTTATCCTGTTGTGTCCAGACCACTGTTTTGTTAGTAAGCACAGAATAAAATGGCTTTCTGTGCTATGCTGGATGCCTGGGGAGGGACCTTCAGATGTCTGTTCAACCAAGAGCATTTTCTGCAACCAGCTCATCAGGGAGCTACAGGCAGACTTTCAACTGCCCAAAAATGCTCCATTGTCTATCTGTTGCTGCATCCCTTAAAAAGCCCTCTGTCTTTCTTTGTCTATGTATTCGCTTACTGAGTAACAGTAAGAGAAAGTAAACTATATACAAATAACTCTGAACATTTGCCTTGCATTCCCCGATTATATATAATGTCAAAGCGAACGAGCGCCAATATTGTTGCTTTCTAACAGGAAGTATCTATGGGGTCATTCTGAAGCTGAATCACTTCACTTTGTCATTAGAATATGTTCATAAACAGCAATGACTGGAATAAAACAGTAGAGAGGCAGGGGTGCTACAAGTGCAAACAGTCTAACAGAGAAAAGCAGATTGTGGAGCACAGCCAGAGAACCAATGGAGTGTAACACTCTCCTCCCTATGACACGACTGGTGAGACAAAGTGAGAGGAAGGGATCCATGGCAATGCCAGATCCCCTCTATAGCAGGCAGGGATAATTATGTCTATTAGTTACCTGCATGTAAAGCAAAAGGTGAAGCGATGATGAATCCAGAAATGCAGATGTAATCTGTAAATCTACTAAGAATTTCTGCCTTTTACTACAGAAAAACATATTGATTTCTAAACTGCTTTTTGGCCCCATGCTGCCTTAGGAGATCCAAGTCAATATTTTCTCAAGATTGCCTTATGTGTCAGGTTATGATGGAGGAAATTACCTGAAAACATCAGTCTCACCTTAGCCGTAGTACCATGTTCACAGCACCTTGAATGTATGGTGTATCCTCATACGGCTCAACCTGCATGAAAAAAACATCTGATGATGAGGCAGTTCATTGTACACAAACAGATTTTAACATCAGACACAAATGCTCTCTGTGAAAAAGAGAAAGGAGCTTTGTACACAGCATGTACTGCAGAGCAGGAGGTTATGATAACTGCAATATGAAAAAATAAACCCCAAGTGTACATTTAGTGACCACACACTCAGTCCATGTGGTTTATCTTTTCTGAAAAATGTCTCCAATTTATTGGAGCCATGGGAGAAGTTGCAAGGGAAAAGAAAAGGACCAATACAGTAAGGTGCATTGTGTAAGGATCTATCAACATTATCTATACCATATGACAAATGGGCTCTTTCAAAAGAAAAAAAAATGGATTTTAGGGGTAAGAAATGACTGCTGAGTAGCTGTCAGAGTTAATTCCTTACAGGAGCACAAGACTACACCTCAAACTGCTTTGGCTCATTTTCAAAATGACAATAGCCTTAGAAAATGGGTTACAATGGCAGAGAGTCTTTAGATGAGATACACCCAGGCTATGAGCTGGCACTGTCAAGCAGAAAGCCATTTACTCTGAGTTATTACTGCTATTACACGTGCACGCATACACACACTCACACACCCATATTTGCCCACCGACGCACAGCGGACAGACAAAACACATGTACAGTATGCACATGCATAGGCAACACAAACCCACAGACAATCAGTGTGTCATCAAGGTCAGTGAATCATGACAAATGAGGGCTGCTGCCGAATCCCTCACCTGGGGATGCTGAATAGACAACCCCTCAATAGGAATATTGTTGGCATTCTCCTCATTCTGGGAGGAACAAAATGAGAGGCATAATTGCTCAAATGTTATTACATCCTTGGCAAATATCAAATCAGAGCTCATTTTATAAAGACAACACGGGAAAGTCAATTCACAACAATCAATGAGGAGAGATTTGCTGGCTTTTGTCAGACAGTTTAAAACAGGTACTTGACTGTTTTGATTAAACTACGTAAAAATGTGTGTGGTTAAATAAACATTCATAATTGAGTTCATGATTCTTACTCAAACTTCAGCCCAAGTAGGCCAGTTAATTGGATTTCCAAAAATGCCCCTCTGCCAAGTTATCAAACTGTACAGCAGCAGAAGGGATAAAGCCCGTGTGTCTCTCCACCAAAACGCAAGAAGTTATTTTTCATTTAAATTGCACATTAAACTCAAACTAAAGTGTATGAGAGAAAGAACTAACTTACATCTTTGACATCATCTCTGACCCTTCGTGACTGGAGAGAAAAATCAAACACATATACATTTTCATAGTCATCAGTGCACCACAATGATTATGATTTACTTCCCTTTTTCAGGTTCTCAAATACAAATAAACTAATATTTGACACCCCCCATGCACTTTTCAGTTTTCATAGACTGTCTGTGTCTGTCCATCCATCCATCCAAACCTATTTTTCTACTCTTATGAAAAAAAAACGGTACAGCTACTGAAAAATAACAAGCCCTGTGTTCACTTAAGGGAAACTAAAAACACATCCTTGTAAAAATATTATCAGCGACAACTTATTTCTTAAATCATTACTTTCAGTAACATATTATTTATTGCATCATACATTAGAGCGGGGTATCTATATCAAAGAACCCTTTGATCATGGCTGTCTACTTCCTCCTGCCTCAAATCTTTGCAGCTATCTTCCAGCTCATTACAGCGACCTTAAGACAGGCTCTCTCAGAGATAAGTCATCGGCTATCCATAAATGCTAACTGATCAGGGAGGAAAGGAAGGTACAGGGTCAGAGACTGGGGGGAAGTTACATAACGATTTGATTTACAGGACAGGCATGACATGCAACAATAATGACACCTAAATAATGCTTAACTCTGAATTTCAATGCTCAAAGTGTCGTTTTATTACAGTTTGAAATAAAGCTTAATCTGAAAAATAATCTTGAACGGTACAAATCTTGTTATTGATACACTCATATGAATTTGAAGACAAATATAAAGACTAAATATGAGAGAATATATGCTGCTGAGGCAGTGCGTTGTGGAGTCTCACCTACCCTGCCCTGATTGACCGCTGCCTTGCCCTCCTCACTGCCCTCGTCCAGCTCGTCATCGCTCCACTCCCAGTCTCCATCCTCTGTCTTGTGCAGGTGACCGCTGGAGCCTGGGACTCTCCTCACCTGGACCATGATGACACACAGCCAGCACACTAAATAATGATGGGATTGTTCACAGTCTTTCCAGTTGCACATGTATGTACATTGTGCTCTACCCACGAGTCCATTAGGTTTTACAAGTCTTTAGGAGATCGGAGAGGTAGTTTTCACAGATTTTGGAGTACTCGGCTCCTTGTGATGAGCTGCCATGCATCGGCTGCAATGAAAAGAACATCTATGGGGCCATATTCAGCTTTTACTATAGTGGCAGCAATACACTGCCATAACAGACTTATTCAGTGGTCTACACTGAATACGTCTGGCATGGCAGTGTATTGCTGCCACTATAGTAAAATAATTTGTCTATGTTTGATTTTAATCTGCAAAAACCAACACACACACACACACACACACTTATACAAAAATCTTAAGCAGACCTGTTTGTAAAACACTGGACAAACTTAGACATTTTAGTATCCTGGTATTAATGGAATTACAACTTTGGTGATTTAAAATACAATGGCCTATAAAAGCTCAGTACCCAAATAGAAACCTTTGCTTAAAGTAATACAATTATTTTAGTAGTCACTGCCTGGGTATAGCACATTGAGTACGGCACAACACAAGGGAAATGTCTGTAAATCATATGAACAGGCAACATAAAAGGGATATCCAGTATAATTTTAACTTGGTTAAAAACAAGCATAATATAACTGCAAATGTTATCAGCATAACAAAGCAGTTGAGTATGGCAGAGTCATTGGTAAAGCCTGTAATTTCCTGCACCTCTACAGCCTGGAAGAGCATATAAGACAAGCAACACGTACAAGTGTGAGAGTACCGCAGTGTTACAGAGGAGACAGCACACAAAACTGTAAGCCACTACCACCAGGGTTCGCCTCAGCTCTAGACAAGGTCAAAGTTAAAGAAGCACTACCCTTCTGGTGGTGTCGGGTTTATTTTCCAAACCTGACATAGAACCAAGGCTCCCCCACTTCTGTTCAGGGTCCTTGATCAAAACAGACACACATCAACCACACACGATCACCCAACCAACATTAACACAAAGACAAAGACAATAATACAGCATACATAAAATGTAGAGCTCACCAGATCACCCACGCCAAAGTCACATAAATATATGTGAATATGAAACATATTAACATAAGAAACATCGTAACATGAGAATGTCAATGCGTGTGCCATCTTAGCCTTTTGCGGGGATAAAAGTGCTGCACACTCTGGTAAAATCTGCATCTTGAAATCAGGCTTCAGAAAACATCCATGCAGAACACAATCAGTATTCTATCATTATTTGTGCAGTGGGCCACACATGTGAATGCAACATCAATCTTTTTTCTATTTTCTCAATAGTCATTATGAAACAAATCAATGAGACCAGCCCACCACCTTGGTTGTAAGCCACTAATGTCTAAATCTTCTCTCTAATCCGCTTCCAATTTTCTCCTTCAGAGGCTCGATTGTGGGTGTAAGGGTGCCCTCTGCTGGTTACTCAACTCACATGTACCTACAGTGTATACTGAATGACTGCGCATGTAGTCTTTTTTTTTTACATTCACATTTCAAAGATAACAAAAGCCTTGACAAATCCTTGTTTGTCAGGTCTGTGAGAAGCAATGTTCTCTATTTTTTATTTCCTTCTTTTTTTTATTCCTGACTTCTTCCCTCTTTTCATTAGATAAAGTATTCATTACCATCACCAGGAAGCTTATGCTTTCACTCAGTTCTGTTAGTTGGGTTGTTTCAATGTTGGTTTGTTTATTTGTTACCAGGATTATGCAAAAAGTACAACAGATTTGCACCAAACTTGGGGGAGGGATGGGGCATGGGTCAAGGAAGAACCCATTCAATTTGGAGGCAGATTCAGATCATTTACTGTGATTTTTTTTTTCTCTGAAGTCTGGTGTATGCTGTTTGGCATTGGCCTTGGCAGAGGTCTGTGCTCTCTGAGTGCCCTTCTAGTTTAAAATTGCATTACTGGTGACAGTTAACCGGAGGATCTGTCATCTCCTTTTCATTCACTGGAGTATTTTCAAGAAGTTAAAGTCCCTTTTAAAGCCCATTTAAAGAGGAAGGTCTTATACCTGCTGTTTGGCATCACGTCTCATCATTTAAGTTTTTAATCTCCATAGTTTCCTGGGAGAAGAACTGCATGTGTTTACCATGACCACAGAATACCACACAGGAAAAAACACAACAGAAACAGAACAAGAACAGAAGAAAAAGGAAGTGTGTTTAAAAAGGGCAATTACTACTGTAGTTTACAGAGGCCAAGAGATGTAAGGTGGCTGTGTATAGAGAGGAGCTGAACTACAAGGTCTGGGAATACCTAAACAAAATCTTAGGAGAACCAGGCCACTGTGGTCCTCATATAAACTGGTCACAGCATTCTGAGATGACAGTGTTTCTGCAGTATTGCTTGTCTCTGCAAGCTCTTAGTACTGTTTGCTGAGTGTATAATGTAGATGACTCTGTAGGTCAAATCAGCAAAAAAAATACCAAGGACACTGGCGCTGTGGCTCATGCATTTCACCCACTGAAAGTATCAAGTGAATTACCTGGCCATATATAATGTGCATGCTATTTTTACACATTTAACAGGGCTCCACACATAAAAAGACACAAAATGACTAATTTCATAAAGTGCCATCTTTTGCTTTAATATTTAGCATTAGGAAAAGGTCATGCTGTGAAAATTATGTAATTATGTATGTGACACTGTAGCTCATTTTAGATCCAATCTGGCATAATTTGTGTTTGAGATGACAGTAAATACAGTCTAAACTGGAAAAGTGCAGGCTGTAATAAACTGCATTGACAAAATTTGATATAGGAAATCCATTTACCTGTTCACTGTTGTGACTACTTCAGATACCCATAGTTACCACATTAACCATCAACAAACCTCAACAAAACCATGCCACCCACACCACAGTTGCCTCCCTCTTTATTGATGCCCTGCACTGTTTGTGCGTGATGTTAACGTCATACACAGTGACAGCCCTGCTATCCACTATGCCCTCCATTTACTCCCGACCATGTCAGTGAATTTCCACCCCTCCACTCAGCCACTCTGCCTTTCGGCAATGGCTCTCTGTTCCCATTTCTGTTCTGGCCATCGAGTATTATGTGCAGCCAACATCAGCTGTGCCTGAAAACTGCACTTCCTCCTAATAAACTGCAGGCAACTGAGCAAGCAAACTGAACAATAGTGTGCTCCCTTCTGTTACCTGATGTTAACATTTCATTTAATCCTGTTAGTCTTTAGTGTCCCACATGCAGAGAGCTGCACAGGGAGCCCATGACACAAGATATCAGTACATCTATATCATATGACTCAGCAGTGGCCCATATTTTTAAATAATATACAAAACAGTGTGTGCATGTGTTTGAGGTGCTGAAGAAAGTCATAGTGCATAGCTTGTGTTGACTGTAAATGCAACACTCTGGTGGAAAGAGATACTTCAGTCTATCCAAGCCCTCTGCCATGTTCATGTTTAGTCAATAACTGAGTTATTTTACAGGAAATGTTTGTGTACACATACCTTCTTAGCTCTCTGGGAAATCTTTGGTGCACGACACAAAAGCTTTTCAACCAGATATTCTTTGTTCTGCAAGAGAAAAAAATCCAAATTCATTTAAAATTGAAGTTAAAGTAATTAAAACCTGACAATGAGTCACAAAATTCTTAAGTGTGATGTTTTAAATTGGTAGTTCTCAGAAATCAGCTTTATTGGTGTAAAAGGTATATGGAAGTTGTGAAGGTTAAGTTATCTTTTTGAAATGTTAAAGGTTAGACCAGTGACTAACCATAATATTATTAACCATACTACCTCTGCAATAATATTATTAACTTGTCTGCACTTTATCCACCCTGCTATTGTAAATATCTGTATACACTGTGTTCCTTCTTTTTAAGTGTCTTGTTTGAAATGCCTCTTTTCTACCTCATGCTGCTCAATGTGCTTTAAATTGCCCCCCGGGGACAAATAAAGTTTTCTGAATCTGAATCTGAATCTGAATCTAAATCAGTTTAAATGGAGCTAACACAGTGAGGTTCTGGTACTTGGTCCACCTGAATCAAATCTGACTATAAATGGAGGAATCTGTTTGTCTGTATTTCGATTTTCTGCTCATCCGATCGACTTCGAACTTCATGGGTGCATTGCTGAGAAGCCCCAGTGCAGTGTCGACTGTGAGGTTTTTTTTGGACGAGCGGTTCTCGAGAAAATCGACAGAGGTTCCTCCATTTATTTTAAACTGCACTTGCTGTTACCACGGTAACCGTGTTCTCTTTTGACCTGAGACCCAGCCCTTTGACAATGTGATAGTCAAAGGTCACACTCCTCCTTGACAGACTCAATTCAATTAAAATTAATCTAATTTAACTTCTCTATTAAATTTCTCCATTAAAATTTGTCAAATTAAACTGAGTAAAATAAAAGTAATTAATGAATTCACTACATAAAATAAAATTTATTCCACGCTCAAATAAAAATTAGATTAATTGTACTCAATTACATTACCTCAAGCTAAATTAATTACATTTTTAAAAAGAAGTTATGATCAATACAGTGTCCTTGTGGACTTTTTATACTGTATGTTGTTTGATACCAATACATATAAACACAATAACTAATAAAAAAACATTATAACACGGGGCAAGACGTAATATCAGCATTAGCATTGATAACAAAACCAAACAAAGATGGTGAGTCAAGTATTTGAGGTGAAACAAATACCTTTGCCTTCTGGAAGAATTTACACTTCAAAAGCTCTGCAGCTGTAGGCCTAAAGATAGAAACAAGCACAACTGTTAGAAAATACGTCACAGCACTCCCTGAATGTTAATCAGGTGCTGTTTATTGATCACAAATTGCATTATCCTGACTGAAATATTTAGTTGATACATGGAATGTGGAGCTAACCTTTTGGCAGGATCCTTCTGAAGGCACATAGTTATTAGCTTTCTAAATGATTTGCCATATTTTTTTAGCATTTCCTTGTCCTCTACACCCGTCTCTAGAGTGGGTGGATCATTCTGTAGGGTAAGCATTAAAACCTGAAAAGACAAGAGAAATGGTCAGAACCGCCCACACAGCACAGATATTGTACATGAGGAAAAGAAACTCAAAGCAGGAAACTGTAGAAGAAATGGTGTGGAAAGCAAAGCAATGGGTTCCTTTAGATAAAAGGTCTCCTCTGTATTAGTTGTTTGGCTTCTTAATTACAGCAAAAGTAGAAAGACAAAATGTGGTGGCACCACATGTTTTTTTTCTTGCTAATGATGAGACTTCACAGAAACAAGTTGGTTTTGAAGAAAGTTTAGGAGTCCAAGAAGTTAATGGAAACCATTTTCTTCTTTTCTTTGCCAGTGCCAGTGAAAGCAAGTGAAAGCAAGTATAGCTGTGATTAAATAGCACCCAATAACACAACCAGAACACTCACCTTCATGGGAGGGTAGCGGTGATAGGGTGCAGAGCCCGTTGCTAACTCGATGGCTGTAATTCCGAAACTCCATATATCTGCTTTGAAATCGTAGCCTCGTACCTGTGGATACAGAATTACAATAATCCGTAATATGACAGAAATACACTTTAGCCTGGGAGACTTTGTGTTAATGATCTAAGTGGTTAACAAAAACGCAAAAGATATATTATGAAATTAACTGATGATAGAATTACATTAAGAAACAACTACCGCCAACTACTACTGCCAATAGAGATAGACTCACCTGTTCCATCACCTCTGGTGCCATCCAGCATGGTGTGCCAACAAAGGTCTTTCGTACTTTGTTTCTAGTCATATCCCCCCCTGTAGCCAGGAATGCACTTACTCCAAAATCTGAAAGACAATAATAATAACGCATGGTTCAAACCTATTGAATATTTGGAAATATGTGTGAGGTATGTTGTAATGAATCTGTCTGGAGGTGAGACTTTGTTGATATTTTTAAATTCTGGGTTAAACCACCTCTAAGACAAATGAAGAACTGCCAGGTGGAGGTAAATATTGTACAACAGAAAGCAAATAACAGAATCAGAATTTTTGTTATCACAGGCCATTTCGTTTCCATTGACCGCTCCTGATGTGAGTGAAGCATCTCTGCTTCTATGATACGCTGGTAATTGATTACTATCGGTTAAAACAGTACATTCAAAAAAGTGTAAATGTGAAGAGTCACAGAATAAATGCAAAACCAAAAATATTTTATGTATTTAGTCAAGCTAAGGAAGATGTTTGCCATAAATATCAGTCTATTTGTATGCTAAATAGAATCTAATGATCTTTTTCTATAGGTCAGATGATGTTAAAATATTAACCTTTTTTCACAGCAAACATTTTAAATGTTAAAGTAGCAAAAGCACAAGCCATGTTACTAATAACTTTAAGTCCCAGTAAGCCATAATAGTGAGACAATGACACTGCGTTCACATCATACAGTTTGGACCTTAGTTACGAGCTGCCTAATAAGCAAACCTGATAACAAATGCACATGTACAGAAAACATATGGCTGTAAAACCAGAAAATATATTTGGATTTTCTTTACACAGTTGCATCCATAATAATTTCAGTTGTGATTATTTTCTTGAAGGCAGTAATTAATCCCTACCATTACAATAAATTGGTCGATCAGCTTGCTTCAAAAAGCTGCCAGTTTCAATGTAGGAGTGGATATAGTATTATTCAGGAGATATTATCAGGTTCCACAGTCTCAGCAAATATATAGGCTTTAAACTGAAGAAAGGCTTAAGAGAGTGTAACAGTATAACATGGGTATAACATGGGTAGCATGTTCAACACACCTGCAATTTGAACAGATCCGTCTTCTCCCAGTAGTATGTTCCCAGCTTTCACATCCCTGAGGTCAACCAAACACAAACAGAGTCAAACATCAAAGTAGTATGGAGCAGCATTGATTCTTCCATTCGCGTGAGTGAGTCCCACAGCCCACCGCCATCTGGATCACTGCCCAAGGGGGTGAGTGACCTTGAAATCCAGGAAGTTCACAGCATACTGCATACTACCACAGCTGCAGAGCTAACCCTAAAAATGTGTTTAGGGTTAGCTCTTGTTTTCTTTAGCTTGTT
The DNA here is from genome assembly GCA_037833715.1 of Toxotes lorentzi. Taxonomy (NCBI): domain Eukaryota; kingdom Metazoa; phylum Chordata; class Actinopteri; family Toxotidae; genus Toxotes; species Toxotes lorentzi. The sequence goes on along the minus strand of JBBMJY010000007.1, from coordinate 11,841,674 downwards.
TTGTTTAACACGTTTAGCTCTTGTTTTGTTTTTGTTTAATGACTATATTCTCTGACAATCAGTTTCTAAATTAATTTAATAACTAATCAAAAACTGAAATCACAGCTGTAAACTTTTAAGTGTTACCTATGAATCTGTCCATTTCTGTGCAGATAGTCCAGGCCCTCTAGCACTTCTTTTAATATAGTAGCAATAATGGGCTCATCTAGAGCTCGATTTTTGTCCTCTTCTTTGCTTGTGTGCTTTATAATATCCAGCATAGAGCCTAAAAGAGACACCACAGAACCAAAACAATCAGTTCACTTTGCACATTTTAAACGCACAATACAAATCAGCTGCCCAGTGTTCCACTGAGTCATTACATGATCAATAACTACAACCAGGCACAATTTAAGTCCATGTCTGAAAATTGTTTGTTGTCCCTTAAACAGTAAATTATGATCAGCACTACAATGCAGTGAGTAACATCACTGCTAGAATTACTTCACATAAGGATGTGCAAAGAACATCATCAGACTACAGATGTGATTTATCATGGCATGCAACCAAGAGAGTGCTACCGCTTTAATATAACTGTAATAAAGCCAGGCTAAAACACTGTGCTGAAAAAGTACAATTTCAGGATTTAGATCTGCTGTTTTCTAGGGTACATAATGGAAAATAGTGCCTGAAATGATCATAAAATCGCTCTGTTTGTTTATTTTTATGCGGTATATTATGTATGACAAAGCTATTTTTCATTTGAAACAACCACAGTTTAAGTGAGTTATAATCTAGGTGGGTGTTACCTAGTTATCAGCAGATCAAAGCCCTAACATGAAAAAGGGCATTCACAGTGTATCGTCATCACATTCACTGAGCATTCATTTATTATTAAGTCAGAGATAGGGTTTAGTTTCATGTAGCTTGGACAGTGAAACTTACCTCCACTCAGAAGCTTCATGACTAACCAAAGTTCATCTTTCACAACAAAGGAGGTGTAGTAGGTGACAACGTTGGGGTGGTTGCACTGGCTCATTGCTTGAATTTCTTTCTATTGTGCGAGAGAAATGAAGGGCATACATTCACATATAGGGCATAACTACTGTCTATTTGTAATTTTCTGTAAGAAACTAATAATAGGAAAGACTATATATATATATAAATATATATAAATATATATATATATATATATACACCTCAATAGCAAGCTAACAGCAAATGATTTACAACCTACAAAGTGCATTAATACTTAATTTTTAGATAAAAGAGAATAATAATAATATGGTTTAGAGGCAAAGTAGTAGTAAAGCATGAGAGAGAGAGGTACAAAAACACTGTGCCCATATTTATTGTACTCACCAATAGCTCATCCATGCTGGTCTGGCATTTTTCCAGGTTGATTCTCTTTATGGCCACGCGCTCCTGTCTGGGGGTACAGAGGGCTGCCTGCACCACAGCTGTGGCCCCGCTGCCTGGAATCACAGCCACAACAGAGCGATGGCAAAGTACACAGGAGCAAAGAGGGACACACAGCATACACAGCTGGAAGACAACACTTAAATTCAACATCTGTCTGTGGCTTTATGGCCAAGTGTTCCTTCTGTTTGTCTGTTTATGTTATGGTATCTTTCATGTGTGCTGGCTGAAACATTAAACAAAACACAATGACATAAGGTGACTTCAAGTACAACATGATGGGTTGTTTACTTGGTTCATTACAAATCAGGCCACGCTGGAGTAGTGAAGTTGTTCACACCAACAAGCTGTGACACACGGTATACTGCTTGCCAACTGTTAGAGGTAGATAAGGAGAAGCTGAGAACACATGAGATCTGTCTGCTTTCCAGATAATTATGAAAACAGAGTGGGGGTCTCACTAACTCATCACAGTCAGCAGCAGCACAGCTGTTATAATGCTTCTTATCAGTAAAGATATGACTTGTCAGCTCATCTGTACAGTGGAGGCGTTTGCCAAAAATATTCAGGCAACTTCCTTCAGCAATTTTCAGTACTTTTGAGATTTCCGTTTAGGTTTTCTTGAGTAATTAATACTTTAAAATTTGAATGATTCATGACAACATTAAATTGAGTATGTTGTGACTTACGCAGGTAAACAGAACTTTCCAAATGCTGAAGTGCAATAAAATGCAATGACGTTTTTAGATGTCACAATGGACAGCAATAGCAAAATAAAATCCTATAGTAAAATTATTCCATGAAGGATATATCCTGACTCAGAACAGTAATTGTGCAAGAAAATATCAACACCATGCGTAATACACAGACAGTCTGTATGTTGGTCATTTTTTCTTTAGTCTGGCTATATATAAACAACACTTAACAAGTGAGTGAGCATATCTAAGTTCACTGCCTTTGACAAATGGCTATTATGGGTGTAATATTAATAGTATATTTGGTAACTGGTTTATCTTTTAAATTGCTTTTGAGTTTTCGAGTTTTGGATTGTTGGTTGGAAATAATAGGTGAATTTTAAGCCTAAATCACTTTAGTCACTTTAAGTTACTGTGTGTTTTGTTTTGTTTTTCCACTATTTGTTTATTTGTTATTAGCTGGTGACAAAGCATTTCGTTTTAGCCTGTGTATTTTTGTAAACACCATGTGAAATGACAATAAAGAAATCTTGAAAGTGAGTCTTGCTGATTCTACAATTCTGAAAGGCCTACAAGTGCCATTACTCTACTTTTTATCATGAATGTTCATAATAATGTTATGATAATCATGGTAAGTAAGGAGATATGACATATTGTTCCATTCTGGCTACGTGCCATCGCAGATAACACAACTACCATAACACACTGTGGTCTTCACACAGCCACAGCATCTGTGATTTTATTCATGTCTAATGAACTGGACACGTGCCATAAAACTGGCACCGCTGGAGTAGCTCTCTATTTTCCGAGTCACTAAAACAACGCGCAGAGGAAACGTGACATTTTCAGCCCCGTGCACTAACCCGCGCTTCAACAGCTTCAGCTTCTCGTGAGCCGCAAACACATCTGCCGTTGACCGGCAGTCTCTGAAATGTGCCTGTTAACATCCGCATTGCAAAGCATTGCAGGAGGCTCCTGCACACGAAAAAGCCGGTAGGCCCTCGTCGTCATTCCCAGCTGATAGCCCGCCGCGGCGTGCCTTTCCGCGATCATACCACAGCGCTCATCACATCTCCGGCTACTAACCTATGACTTCCTGAAGCTCGTACGACTCCCGGGTAATTGGCCAGCTGGTTGTCAGCGCTGGTTGCGGATGGAGGACAGGAGCCGGAGATTCGCCTTGATCCGCCATGATGATGATGATGATGATGATGATGTTGCGCTAGTTAGCAGCCTCTCTCACAGAAAGACGGGCACACACACACATACACACACTCACACAGAGACACAGAGAGAGAGAAAGAGAGAGAGAGGGAGGGAGGGAGGGAGAGAGACAGACAAATTTGACCTCACCTCCTCTGTACAAGTGTCAGCTGGCAGCTGCAGCAGCGCAACTACCGCTAGCGAGGAGAACAACCCGGAAAATAACGGACCACACACACATGCGCGCACGCAGACACACACTACAGCACTGACATGCAAGTTGACTTCACAAATGGTTCAGTACTCACAGGAGGACACTAAATCACTATGAATCGCCTCGGTAGGCTGACAGGAGGTTATAGAGGGTGCAATTCGGGTCTTAAATTAGTTAATGTGTTAAGCAGCTAATGTGTTAAAACACTGTGGGTTGATTTATTATTACCAGGTAAAACGACTCGGCAGCTGCTTTGTGTGAGACGGCGACACGTATCTGTGACGATTTGATCTGTCACATGCAGCCAGAACTACAGGTGATGTTGTTAACACCGGCCGGTAGATGGCGCCATCACATCTTTGTGCTGTCCGGTTGTCTGATGACTGGAGGAGAAAGATACCGACACACTGCAGGAAAGAACATACAGAAGAGTTTGTTATTAAATGTTGAACCGATTAGTCGACTAATCAGACAGCCAATAGAAATTAATCACCAAGTTTTTTGCTTTTTCAAGCAAAAGTGTCAAATGTGCCCTCAATTATAAATATTTTTCCTTAATTAGTTACTTTAATTTATTTTATGTGACACTAAATTAAAAGTCTTTGGTTTCTGGACTGTTGGTACGACCAAACAAAAGCAATGCAAAATTTAAATCAATGCTGTTTAGGGGCACCATCCAAACTATTTGTAATATATAGGCGGTCCCAACCTATTTATCCATATGCTATAGACAGATAAGCTTTGTTTCTTTCACTTGAAATAATAATAGTAATAAGGCACATCACATGGGGCAGTCGCTGCTTTAAATTCATGAAGTGCTACAAGGTCAGATTTTCATCTACTGATTACTACATCAAGCTGTCAGTAGGTGGCATAGTTGACCAATCATGGTGTGGTCTTTCCTACATTGTTGCCGTATTACTCGCGCTTACACGTTTCCTCATTTAGTTCAAATTGATCAACGATCAGTTTGAATCTGACTGCAAAAATATATTAAAGTTGACACATCGCCCGGTATGCAATTTACTGTGAGATTCCTACCAGCAACAGACATGTAAAGCAAATAAATATAAACAAAAAGCCATTCGATATTCTTCCATTGTCCGATGATGAGGGAACCTACTTACACTTTTAGGTTGAGTGTTATTGAAAAAGGGGACGGGGTGGCAAAAAAAAGTGCTTTACGCCGTGATAAAGCCGGTATAACGTACACCGACTGTACTGCATGACATTTCAACGCACCAATCAGTTGCGGAGGAGCTGATTGAGTCTACTTCCCTACAGTGGAACAGCTAAGGGGAAACGGACGGACGGCGATCTCACTCGGATATCTCATCATCAGCCGAGTCCGCACGGTCACATCGCTGTGAGAGACCTCCTGAGATACAGCGGGCCATCGATTTCTCTTTCCACCCGGTCACAGTGTCTGCTGCAGGGAGATGGCCGGTATTTTGGCGTGGTTTTGGAACGAGAGGTTCTGGCTCCCTCATAATGTAACCTGGGCTGACTTAAAAAACACAGATGAGGCAACGTTCCCGCAAGCCGAGGACCTCTATCTGGCGTGTCCTTTAGCATTCTGCATCTTTATGATACGACTGGTTTTCGAAAGGTGGGTCTAAAGCACATGCGATAATCCAGGTGGCTGAGATACGGTTTGTAATGTCGATGAAATGTTCCGGTGAGTGATGCAGCACACCCCGCTGTCTGTGTTTGTCAGTCTGTTACCTAAACAATGGCATCTTATCTGGTTAGCCCACAAATCACCAGGGCAGATCATCCTTCTTTCTGCAGGCCCGCAGCATTTATGCGCTGTCTGCGTTTGATGCGTGTGTCAGTGCACACACAGTGCAGCCAAGTTACCCTACCTGCCACTTACTGTCCTCTCAGCCCGAACCCAAATTTTCAGTAAAGCACCATGCTGAGAACAGACTCCTTTTTGTGACAAACCGGGTGTTTGTCTACTGTCCCAGTTGTGGTAGGGTGCATGTTGCATCACCATATCTCTTGACTATAATCATCACTACACAGTAAGGCAGAGAGTCATGATGATCACAGCAATTCTCCTCATGCATATGTGGGTCAGAGGTCTTTAGGGAGTAGTGACCGAGGCCTTAAACCCACTAAACTGATCCCTGAATATGCAGTGTGTTAATTAAAAAGTGAATATTATATGACAAACAGAATGCAGCAGCCCTAATATTCGACCTACAGGTGTTGAATTCATGCGGTGCTGTATATATCCTGAATTTAGCCATTATTTGATAACCTGAGTGGCTATTTGCCTACCCCCATCACTGCTCATTGGAAACGTACGCTTCAATTGTTTTGCCAAATGTAATGGTGTAATTGCAGACTGCACATAATCTGTAAAGTGGTTTATAATGGAAAATGTTCGAGTGAAAAAAACATCTTAACGCTGTTGTCTTGTTCCCAACTCTTTTATTCTACATGGAAATGTCAGCCTTTAAACCAAAAGAGGTCTCCCACATGATGGACTGTGGAAGACTTTTTGTGGCCAAAACATTGTCATGTCCATGTAGACTAAAATAAGACTTGAGTACAAGCAGATGCACGTGTCTAGGTGCAGATAATCATTACTCACCACCAGCAAAGAATTTATGTACATGCATGTGCCTCCTGACGACTAAACGCCTTATGTCCCCAACTCTAAATGTGAATAATGCACCTATAATTTTGATGGTGTCCTGATCTTTTACTTGCAGGTTTATTGCACGACCATGTGCGATGGGCCTGAAGATCCAAGCCAACGGGCCACAAAAAGCACAACCCAACGCTATCCTTGAGAAGGTTTTCACTGCTATAACTAAGGTAGTGCAAGTGTTCTCTTTGCTGCTATTAGTATCCCTGGATAATTTGTGCCTGAATGAAAGGTCCATCTAACATATGGTGTGTTTATTTTATCTTGCCAGCACCCAGATGAGAAGAGGCTGGAAGGCCTGTCCAAGCAGCTCGACTGGGATGTGCGGACCATCCAGCGCTGGTTCAGGCAAAGGCGCAACCAGGAGAAGCCCAGCACTCTCGCTCGATTCTGTGAAAGCATGTAAGGCAAATTATATCACAACACACACCTAACTTGGCTGCAAGCCATTTTCTCTGCATGCAGTAACAACCAGGTTTGTGAAAATGAACTTTCACGGGCTTGCCTGATATAGGTAGGTAATCCATTACTGTGAACATCATATTGTTGGTTGGTGAGACAGTTCTAACTGAAGACTGATTTAAATAAGCTGCACTGCATTACCAGTCATCAATAACGCAACCATGACAGTAGTAAAAGCAGGTGTGATGTTCAGAGTGATAGATAACTTTATGCCAGCAAGTTTCATATCTCTGCAAGTTCATTTTCATACTGTATGGAAATTAAGGGAAATAACATGGCTGCTTAAAAGCACATATTCACAAAAAAACGTGTTTTACTTAGGCAAATGGTGGCAGTAATTTAAATGTGATTAGGGCATTAACAATTATTATTTTCATTATCGATTTCATTCTCGAGTAACTGATATATTCTATGAAATTGAATATATCAGTGAAACTGTGGAAAACAGTATCTTCCAAGATGACAGCTTTACATTGCTTGTTTTGGTAGATTGACAGTCCAAAACCCCCAAATATTTAGTTTAAAGTGATTAAAAAGAAAACTGAAAAACTGAGGCAGAAATGCTTCCTTTACCACCCGTTATGAAGATACTTTGTGGTTACGGTTGTGGTTAACTGTTACCATCTCTTACATGACTTAGGAAGATTGCATCATGAATGTCGGTGGTGCTGTGGGGACCAACAAACCCACTCAGGCTGTAATAGAGAACTGGCTAATCTGCAGCAGAGTGTTTGCCATCAGGGAGATTGTAGTTACTTAGCAGTGTGATGTTAAAGGCCAACGAGCGAGTGTGGCTGTCAGAGCGGAGTCATGTCTGACACCAGTAGAGCCAATCTGGCAGTTTGAGACACAGGGAGCCTCACATCTTCTGATGTGCCTGAGGCTGCTGTTCACTGAAGGACAGTGTTGGCTGATTAGACCACTGGACTCCTATTACAACCTTTGAGAGGAATCTGAAAAAGCAAACCTGATTTCTTACACACACGAAGAAAGCGGTTTTGTGCTTCTCTGGAATATGTACAGGCTTTTCAAACATGCTTAGCAGGCATTCATCCTGTTTAAGCAACAATTGCGCCAAAGCCGTTATCTGCATACAGTATAATTGTCTGCAGATGACATTGGGCTTCGCAATAGTTTGGCCAGGTTGTCTGTGTCAGTTGCTTACGATGCAGTTCTCCAAATGGGGCTGGCTTAAGTCCTTCCAGCAGCAACTGCGCTCTAATTAGGCCCTCATGCACAGCTGTTGCGGACTGATAGTATTCTTTGTCTCTCAGTTGTCGGGATGGCTGATCTGTTGTGTATTCATTTCATTATGCAGACAGTATGTAACAGACACATTTGTTCCGGGAACAAATGCATGGAGTTTGTTTACCACCTTTTGTCAGTGCCTCTCCTTTTCCCAGATATACAGCAAAAAAAAAAAAAACCTTCCAACAAGTTCAAGTACTGATTCTTTTTTAGCAAGTAACCTACAGTAGCCTGTTGAAACTGCGAGCAAGACACAGTTGTAGAGACAAACCATAAAATGACTTGATACATGTGGTATTATTTCACAACTGTGGCAGAAGTTGTGTGTAAAAAAATGAATTCTATTTGAAGCAACAACATGAGACCAAATGAGAATTATGAACAGTTTTTGCAGTGTAGTCTTACCTTGGAACCCCTCCTCTCTTCAGTCTTCCTTAGTTAGGACAGGCTGTGGCAGGATCAGGCTTTGATGTCCTCAGCAGCCCCAGCTGCCTGATCCCATCTTCTTCGGTCCTTTCTCTTCTCTGCTTTCACTGAGAACAAAGAAATTATAATGAGCAAAAAATAATGCAATTCACAGCTTCTTAAGACATAGAGACCAGGTATTTTAAGACTTGATACCATCAAATATAGTTACTAATTTTTTTTATCTTGCAATATCTATCTTTGGCCTCAGTTAATAATTCATGCATGCTGAAACGGAATGGTTTTCAATGTGTTTTTAACAAATGTTTTATTATAAGATAGAAAACATACTCCCTTGACTTGCCTGATGTCACTGTGAGGACAAGTCCATGAAATAGCCTGAAATATGGGATATAGTGTGTTAAATATCAGTGTATTTCCCAAAGTGCTAAACTAAAAATGTTAAACTATTCTTTTAAGTTGGTTTGTTGTATTTTTTTTAGGTGGGTGGGCATTGCAAAATGTCAAATTCATAACCAAAATGAACACTTTCCATTATTGAGTAGTAGGGCAGTAGTAATGCCCTACTACCATGCCCTCTAAATGTGTCACTCCTTTTCTTTACTTTCACCAGATATAAAACCAAAGCCTGCTTTCTTAAAAATGAATTTTACCTCTAGAGAAACATGCTCTTAAAAGCACCTACATCTAGTAATATCCTCATTACTGTTCTTCCTCTGACCAATACGTAGGTGTATGATTTTCATACCTTTAAACCAACACACCTCCCTACAAGCAGCTCAGTAGACACCAAGCCGACAACTAATAAGCACGTTTGTGCTCGGCTCATGCTCATACTCATGCTGAGAGATGAGCCATATACATGTGCTCTTGAGAGAGGACAGCCACACCCCTGTTTTTCCTTAAAATTAGTTGCAGTCTTCTGGCACCACATTAAAATAGTAAGCTTTTCCACTTGGCCAATTTGAAATCATGCCTGGTAATCAAACAAATATACAAAGATGAAAAGGACAGCTACAACTGCCTGAAGAGTAATATACATGTTACTGCCATTTTAACAGCGACAAGGGAAAGTATAAAGGCTTTTTCACGACTGAATTCTGATTAAAGTCAGAGGCTCATGACTAATTGTTATGTTGAACCATCTGAAAGCAAACAGTTGCAGTCAGCTGGTGCTCGGGCTGCCAACCTGGAGAAGTGACAAAGTTGAATAAAATGAGCATGACCTGCTTTTCATCACTTTATTCCAAGGCTAGGTGCTACACTCAGAATAAAGCCAACCTGATTACTTAGTTTTTGATCAAATCAAAGCTGCCCCCCTACAATTATTTCCTCCCTTAGGCAATGATCTGCCAAAGCAGGTGCTTTTGGTTTAATGGGAATCAGTGGATCCGTCCCAGTTTAAAACCCACAGTTTCATCACATATCATGAGGGATTCATTAATGTTTAATCAAGCTATTATGAAAGGATGGTGGGGTTTTTTATGTGTCAAGACTCATTACATAAACTTACTCTTCTAGTGTCATATAAATCAAAGTTTGCTACTTGTTTACAGGACCAGTTCATCATAACACATAACCCTAATTCTTTTGACCGCAGTTACTAACCAGCACTAATTAATTACAAGTGTAACTGACTACTTGCCGCCACATCATGTGCAGAAAATAAACAGTGGCCCTTAGATAATTAAATTAAAAACACATCATAGCTCTACAACCAGTCTTTATCAACACTGTGTATGAAAAACATAACTCAAAATGACAAAAAAAATCATCTGTGCCTGAATTCGGGGAAAAAATCTATTCACAGGAAGCCGTTGTGAGTCATTGTGATTGTACATATATAGCAGCAATTCAACAGCACTTGAAACAGACTCATGCAGGTTTGATGAACCAGTTGCCATGCAACAGTTTTTACTGCGTGCCAGGTAGACTTGTCCACTTAATTTGGTTTTACAATACAGTTGATCAAGCACAAAAAGCAGTTAATGACAGCTTCCACAGGCCACATTTTAACACGTTAATAATTTCCCCAGTATTCATTTAAGAGTGACAGCTGATTATCTCGGACAAAAATCCACAGAAGAGACTTGCTCTGTTGGATGTGCCTGAGCTGGGAATCTAATATGGATTTGCCCTGCTCTCTTTTGAAGTGTTCATGTCATGTTTGTTTGGAGGCTGTGGCTGTCAAAATGCGTTTGATTTGAGGTCAGTTGGAACAACCACACGGCACAACCTGCAAAACCTGGTCTCACATGACAAGCTGTGCAGCTTCTGTCACAGCCATGGGAGTGAAACGGGATGTTTTCTTCCATGTTACAGAAATCTGGCTGCGTTTTGTTCCTCTTCCACATGTTTTACCCCATGAAACTATCACACGGCATTCAGAAGTTGAAGGTTACATGTATATATCTTAGAATATAGGCACCAATGGGAAAACATTTATTCTAATTGGAGACAAATCTGTCAGAGCCTGTCACAGCTCAAGAACGCTCAACGGGGGTTCTGTCATTCAGGCCTTGCAGTCAAATTTGCTTTTGTTCCCTGCATAAAGACATTTGCTTTTGTCTGATGCAACTTCCACAGTTATGCAGAAAGGGGGACTTGCTAGTTGGCCAGTCTTAAATCCTTCCTCCCAGTTGCTGAATTTTATGAGTTGGGTATATATTCTCATCTCCCTGCTCAGCAAGGCTTTGATCACTGAAGTGTCAGCTGTAGCAGTTTCATCTCTGCCTGTAAGCTCAGACCTCATCATCACTTTCGCTGCCATTGTGTAGTTGTGGTTACTGTAAATTATGTGCAGGGTTATATAAAGCACAGAGCAGGCTGGGCTGGGACTGGACACTGTGAGTGTCCCATTTTCAGTGAGTCACCCTGGACTGAAGATGTGGGGAAGTAAGAGGACTTCACACCACTTCAGATTTCTGATTACAGGCATCACAGCCACATAGTGTGCCACAGTGGGATGCACCTGAAAACCAAACTATATAAGTAGTATACAGTACAAGCTGTATTCACTTAGACATCCTCTGGTAATGTTTAAATTTTGGAATGTGTTGTGTGTTTGATTACAGGATGTGATGCAGCTCCATTATTCTTAAGTAACTGGCCTGAGCTGATTAAAACACTTTGCTCCGCTCTCTCTAATCTACTAAATCCTTTGCAGCTTTAAAATTGCTGCATAAAGCTTTAGTTAGATTTTGGAAAAAAGAAAAGAAAGTAGAAAAGAGAAAGAAAGAAAAGCCAAATGAAAGGAACAAATGTAAATTGCAAACACACGGCTTAGCTGAGGGCTACTTTCTTTCAACACCTGCACTACCAAAACCATGTTGGGGCAGTCAGATATACCCAAGATTTTTCAAGGTTACCATATGCCTTACAACAACTATTTATGAGACTGCAAAAAAAAAAAAAAGTGTAAATTACTCTAGAGCTTTCATTCTTTCTGTTATATCTTATGTTTTTCCTTTTTTCTTTCAGGTGGAGATTTACATTCTATCTATATATATTTACCTATGGAGTGCGTTTCCTTAAAAAGGTAAGTTTTACTTACAAACAAATGAGTACCAGACTCCTGTTATGACTGTTAAAGTTAATATGAGTCATTGAGGTCAGAAGCCATTTTCCACAGATCAAAGAGTATGGAGGTTCATGGCCAGCATGGAAATCTTGTGGTTTCTGAATATGATGATTCCTAGTCATGAGATTTGGAGATAAAAATGGAAGTTATTGTGTAAGGGCCAAAGTTTATAAAGTAGATTTTCAATACAGCCCAGTACAAAAAGTGTTCATTAATAATGGATCTCATAAGGATTTCAAGGTAAGGGGGAAGCTGCTGACAAATTAAACACTTCCTATGATAAATAATGCCATCCACTAAACAGGCAATCCATTTTTCACATAGTTTGTGGTACTCAGTGATGATTTCTCTCTCTTTTGAATTGAATGTCAACTGCTGGAAGTCAATGTTCATACAGTCTGATCTATTACTGGATGTTAGATTTCAATAGTTACTTGAACTGGCACATCCCAGTGACTGCTTGCAAAATGTTAACAGCTGAGATGACGATAGTCTGTGTTGGCAGCTACTTTTTAAACTTTCCGTTCAATACGATTAGTCTTACTGTTCTGTGGATGAAATGACTATGTTATGGTTATATGGATAAAACTGAGCTGGTTCTCCCAATCCCTCTCCAATCTGTGTGTAAATAAGTGTTTACAGTAAAACATGGCTTTAAAAAATACCTCTTGGTAACACTTGAACACTAGCTAGCTTCGAAAGTTAGCATGCTTTACACTTGATGTTTTATCTGTGTGTTTCAAATCTTTATGAATGAAACAATTGTCAATATACAACACAATGACAGTATTTTGTAACATTTTAAACCTAATTTTTGCCTGTAAAGTACCAACCAAGCAACAGCTGGTGTTTGCTTAATATTTTTTCTGGGACTAGCTTATCCTTCGGGCGGGATAGCATTTGCGGCTAACGCGAGGCGGGTTAACAGCATGTTAGCCCACCTAACAAACACAATGCCAACCTCTACATTCATGCTGAACTACATTTTGCATATTAAACATTTTCTTTTCAAAACACTTATAGCTTCTACATTCTGGCAAATGTTCACTCAGTTTGTGGAAATTGCTAATGTTACTGTGCGTTCCTGCTCAGGGGATGTAGGAGATTAAAGCAATGTTAGTACTCACTCCCAGGTAGAATCCAAAAGTCTGAAATCCCAGCAGTTGTTTAGGTTACTGAGGAGTGACTGACATGGTCATTTATGGTCATTTAGCCCAATCAGCCAGTTAAATATTACTGAAATCTGTGGCTGAGATGTATTCATATGTATTTCATACATATATTCATGAAAAAAAAAAACATTAAGTAGTATAATCACCAGAGCAGAAGTTGAGGTAGCAGAAAGGGGGAAATCTCTCAAAGAAACAAGTTGCATGACAAAGCACTTTGTGAAAATAGTTCATTCCCTGGCAGTCCCTGCTGCAGGCTCCAGTCTCTGTGGGGTTTATTAATAGAGCAGGTCTGGAGAGGAGTGCAGAAGACATAAACTCAGCAATGGGTCACTGTTTGCTTATAACACATTCTTTAGTATCACAGTTACCGTTTCTCTTTTTGTCCTCATATCATTATGTCATTACTCAGGACTTCATTTGAGGATAAACCCCTTTGGTTCCTTGGTAATCCAGTTTCCTTGTACGTCAAAGTAGGCGCTGTAAGAAAATCTCTTATAACATTTGTTCAGTATTTTATAAACCACTTTGATTTCATTCAGAATCCATCGAGGGAATTATTCAGTTTTCAGCTGTCACACTGATATCCATGTGTTAGATGTTAAATGACAAGGAAATATTGAACTGTGTGTGAACAGCATAACACTGCATTGATGTTGCAGTTAATGGAGCCTGCTCTTTCTAGGTTTTATTGAAAGGCTTTAAGCCAATTTTCCCTAAAATATCTTTTGTTTGTTTGTTTTGGTTAATCGACAACATTGTATTATTTTATGAACTGCAACATATGAGGCTTTGTCAGGGATGGAATACAAAATATTGGGCTTACTGCCATCGTTGTCCCTGGAGTTTTTGCATTAAACTCTAATACAGAACTGTCTTAACTTTAGTAGTTTGATTTTCAGTTTTATGATATTTCATATTTCCAGAATATAATCTAGTTTTATTTGTTTCATATAGGTTAAAATGTATTTATTTGAAGTCACTGTTTTCATTTTCTGCAGACTCCATGGTTATGGAACACTAAAGAGTGCTGGTACAACTATCCTTACCAGGTACAAGCTTTTTAACACAGCAGTTTTCACCCATCCTCAGTGATCATGATACAGAAAGATGACTTGCATTACCTAAACTCCTACTTCTCAAATATTTATCTTAACCTGTTGCTTTGTGTGTTTATGCAGCCACTGACCGGGGACATCCATTATTACTACATACTAGAGCTGTCCTTCTACCTGTCCTTACTCTTTTCCCAATTCACAGACATCAGGAGGAAGGTAAGAGACATGCATTATGCATCTCTAATAACATGGACCATTGTTTGTTGAAAAGATATACCAAAGGGCAAAAAGTGACACTTTCAGTCACTTTTTCGTGTTGAAACCAGACAATTCAGTTCTGTTTTCTGTTGTGGAATTAGTACTATCACAAGCCAACTTGATCCTTGTCTGACTGTCTCTTTTCTAACTGTCACCATGGCTGCATAATATTTTTGCTTATGAACATTTGCTCTCTGCCTCAGTGTTGTTCTCACTGGTGTGTGAAATAACAAAACATTGTGGAGGTAAAAAGGATTAGCGGTTTTTCAGAACATTCAAAAATTGAACTCACAGTCAAATTAAAAAAAAACTTTTCTCAACTTTCCCCAGACATTAGTTGGTGCAGAGTTTGTTTTGCTTAATTAAAAGCTTTTGTCTAATCCACTCAGCAGATTACTGTACTTTTGTAATGATGGTACCATACAACATTCAGGTATCACATAGAACTTCAAATAGCAGTTTCACTGAAATGACAGATTTTCTTCACTTATTAATGTAAGAATATATTTATAGAAGTTGTACCTCTGGGACATAGAATACAGAGGACATAATTATCTTGCCCAGTCATACTTAATACTGAAGAAAATAGATAATAATAATAATAATAATAATACAATGATTTTACAAGTACTTACATGTAACTGTTATGTCTTTTCCATGTATTAACCAGACATAATGTTGAGTATCAGATGTCATTAACCATAAAGTTTACTACAGTTTATTTAGTATTATGTACATCATTTGCATTGTAAACAAGGTTTGAATGGTCCATCTTGGTCAGTGTTTGTAAGAACTAAGATTCAGTTCCAGTACAAACATTCTTCATGGGCAACAACCAACTTCGACTCACTTTCTTTTTTGTATATATACATATACATATACATATAAAAGTGGCCAGTGGTTTTTGGTTCATTAACTATCAATTTGCATGCCTTCCAGCCATGATCTTACTCCTGTCTCCAGTCCATCCCCAGCTCTGCCCTCTCCACAGCACACTCCACTCACTGCACTCACAGCAGCCCCCATGATGCCATGCTGTGTATGCCTTCACTCTGTCATCTCTTTGTTGACTGTTGGCATGTTGTCTGTTTTTGTTTCTCCTTTCAGTTTTTTCATGCACAGTACTACACTGAGGAGGTCCTCTGCACCCCCTGCCAATTCCAGTATGTTCTCCCTGCACACTCTCGCCTTGCTTTCATTCTCTATCTTGCATCATTGCTCTTCCTTCTCATCCTCCTTCTCATTCTTTGGCTGGTTTTCTACTGGTTCTAGCCGCTTTGAGCTGAGACATTTCAGTAGCTAAAGATTTGCTAGAGGAATGCTTCCCCATGCCACCTGTCTGCATCCTTAGTCACCTGGAGTTCCATTCAAGGAAATCTCAAACATAATTGCTCACCAAGACTGGACCAAAGCTACACTATTGTATATTTTGACGGGATATTTACTGTAGCCGCAGTAGTGATTGTTTTAGTTCAAACTAAGCAACTCAAGTACTGTACTTAAATTTGTACGTTACCTGAGTAGTTTCATTTCACGCCACTTTATACTTCCATTCCACTACAGTCCACAGAAAAATATGTCCTTATTTATATTTATTCCACTATATTTATCTGACATCTATATTTACTTTACATATTAAGATCTTAAATACAAAACATTTGATATTATAAAATATGATGTATCGTTATAGATCAAACTAATCGATGGTATAGAAATTCATTAAAAAAAGATCTCCACCACAACCACTTATAACAGTAAAGTACTGCTCACTCATTTTTGCATCAGTAATAATAATCTAAATATATAATAGTATTTCAGCCACAGGGGGCCATTTTCTGCATTGAGTACTTTTCCTACTTGAAGCACATTTTGTGGATAAGATTTAAGAAACATTTTCAATCCAGCACTTTAACTTGTAATGGAGTATTTTTACATTGTGGTATTGCTACTTTTACTTCAGTAAACGATCTGAATGTTCCTCCACCACTTGCTTGTAAAAAATATTTTGAGATAGCTACGTTACAGTTTGACACAATGACAGAAGGCTCGGACACAGAGGATGTACTTGCTATATTTAAATGAGTGGTGATTAATCATTGTCTTGTCATAACTTTTGTATATCTTTTCAATAGCTTTGCCAATCACAGTGGCACATGATGAACATGCCTCACCAAAAGGTTTTATTTTGGAAGACAATGTTCCACATAATAATCACATGCGCAGCTACTAACTTGGGCAAAGCACATTTCCAAGTTATGGAAACATAAACATGTAGTGCTTCTTCCACCAGTTTTGAAAATATGCTCCCACACCATGGTTCCACAAATCAAGTTTATATTAGTCAGCGGTGTGGGCCTTGTCATTTTGAAAATAACACATTTTCATCAGTGTAAACACACAAAGCCAGCATGTGTGCCCACAGTTAATCATGTCCTTTTTAGCCATGTCGATATATCACATATTTGTACTGTACTACAAGCACTGGGTATGTCCTGCATGCAGTGACTCAAACAGCCGTGGAGCA
Organism: Toxotes lorentzi; assembly: GCA_037833715.1. Taxonomy (NCBI): domain Eukaryota; kingdom Metazoa; phylum Chordata; class Actinopteri; family Toxotidae; genus Toxotes; species Toxotes lorentzi. Next base: position 11,824,780 of record JBBMJY010000007.1, on the reverse strand, counting down.
GTTATAGAGGTACTTTCTATAGTTGTGTGACATTTCCTTGACAACTGTGTCCCCCAGGATTTCCTGATCATGTTCCTGCACCACGTGGCAACAATCTCCCTCATCACCTTTTCCTACGTGAACAACATGGCAAGAGTGGGAACTCTGGTCATGTGTCTCCATGATGCAGCCGACGTGCTGATAGAGGTGAGGACAGGCGAGAGAATTAAATGCTGTAGATGGACAGATGGGCATATAGAGGCAAAGCTGGCTGGTTGTGTGGGTGGACTGTTTGGAATCTACATCTATATCTGAATTCTCATATTATGAACACTGTCACACTGTCTCATACAGGTACAGTGTTTTTCAACATACTCTTTAGGTTATGATTAGTTATACTCACAATAAAGCTGGACACAAGAGCTTTCTAAATCTTATGCTGTCAGAAACATTTCAAGCAGTTGTTTTATGATAAAATTAATTGTTGATTTTTTTTTTTTTTTTAATCCTAGGCTGCCAAGATGGCCAACTATGCCAAATGTCAGATTCTGTGCAACCTCCTGTTTGCAATGTTTGCAGTTCTCTTCATAAGTTCCAGACTCGGAGTTTACCCTGTCTGGTATGTGTTATTCATTTCCCTGTGTGCCATCGTTAGCATCCTTCTGATGGCTGGCTCTGATGAAGTGGTGTTAAAAAAAAGATCTGTGCAGTACATGTCTGAGTTTCTCTCCACTCACTTTGGCAGACCATCCCGGAAAATGCATGGCAGAGCTGAGAAGATGCTCTGTGCTTTTTTACTGCTTTCTCCACAACGGTTTGCAGTTCAGACACCTCTCTGTGAATTTTGTTGCTAAGTAATAGTTACTATGGATACAGCCGCTTTAACCTCTCAAAGAAAGCCAAACAAATCAACAAATGAAAAAGCAGATTATGGTTATTGCTTTATCACTGAAAGCAGTGTCTAGAGTTTCAGCTGATTGTTAAAACATCAAAGGGCCTTCCACTCATAAGGATCGTTTTTGATTGTGTTGCCATTTCTGTTTTGAATTTACATTGCTTTTATTCAGTATTTTTAACTAATATATCCAAATTGCTGTGCCAGAGAAAAGAGGCAGATTAAAATACTTTAACTCATTTCTTGTGGCTTTGTTTTAGTCAGACATTTAGTGTAAGTGTAATTGCAGTAGCTGGTGACTGGCAGTTCAGTAACAGGCCATTCCGATGATATTTGCAGAGTTACCACTAATCACTTTTAGTCCTTGAAAGTGTACACAGCAGTCATCTTGCTATCATCAGCAGCTAGTGTTATCACGTATTTTTAGTTTCCGTTTCAAGCACCCGTAGTTGTCTGCTTTTCTCTGAGATACCATCAATAGTTGGTCAGCACAAAAATGCTTTTTTGAGCGTCTAGATTAAAGTTTGTTTAATAAGTATTCTGACGAAAGCATTTGAGAAACACGGAGGCTTTTAGATTAGTCTGTGCAGCACTTTGTGTTGTAGTTGGCACCCACTGTTCTCTGCCTTTGTTTCCACACTGTAATATGATGATCCAACACTACACTTTAGTCAGCCCCCACCACACCGGTAGTAAAGTTGTCATCACTGTAAAGCTGTTGCCATGGCTTCAGTATCTGGAGTATGATTCAGAGACAGCCATTTGCAAGAATTGGCCCAGGGATAAATTTATCACAGATCCTTTAAATTTTGATTGTATGTCATGAAGCCAGGCCATGCGTCACCATTTTTCTACTCCACTAGCTGTTTTTTATAACATTTAAATTTATTGCTGTACGTATATTGAACTATAAACAAAATGCCATTTCAAATACACACATCTATTTGTTCTATAAACGCATCATTAAAGACCAAGTGCTCCATAAAGGACCTCATTTCTTTTCCCTGGCTTCTGTTTGGTTTTATCTTCCTGTTCCTCAGGACACACATTAATTCCCCTACTCAAACATAGAGCTTTTATTCTTTGTGCTTTTCTAATTAAAAATGTTGTGTTAATTATCTCTCTCTCCCTCTGTTGCTATGGAAGGATTTTAAATACCACCTTGTTTGAGAGTTGGGAGATTGTAGGGCCCTACCCGTCCTGGTGGGTCTTCAACCTGCTTCTGATCCTGCTGCAGCTCCTTCACTCCTTCTGGTCCTACCTCATAGTGAAAACAGCATGCCGAGCCATATCCAGAGGAAAGGTGAGTCACTACACGCAGCTGTTCTCTGAATCTTTCCATTTACAGCATGGTCAATAGCCACTTTTGACTCTCCCTTTCTATTCTCTATGCCATCCCGCAACTTTCAAGGTGGGAAAATGGAATCCACTACATGTAAGTAGCCTCAAAGGGGAACAGCTAAATCCACATGGTGTACTTTACATTTAGTTTGATGTCATGTCTCTAGCAGCCGCATAATCATTCGCATTCATCATGATCCCTGATTGACCCTAACCTAATCACTGCATTTTTAGCCACACTAGCAGCATGGCTTCGGGGATGTCAGTCAGTTGTCAATTTATTCCTAAATCCTTTATTGTACTTGTATAAATCTACACCTGGCATGTCAAATCATATAATGTCTAGTGCTAATTAAGTGATTGTGTGATTGTCAGAAAATGAATTGACAAAAAGTTTAGTAAACAATTAATCATTTACCACGCAAAAAAAATGCATAACATTCACTGGTACCAGCTTCTTAAAGGTGAGAATTTGCTGCGGTTTGTGTCTTTATATCTTTATTTAACATCTTTTGGTTTTCAACTGCAATCAAGAGATTAATCAATAATTAAAATAATAATTAGCTATAGCCCAAATAATGTTTAGATGTTTAGATTTCTCCATATTTCAAGTTTGATCAAATTGATTTTACGGTTTTTGCAGCTTGTTGCTTGATACTGATTGGCAGAACAGCTCCCCATCTGATATGCAAAAGCCCATTTGTAACACCGTCATGCATGGCTGCCACAGATAATGAAACAGACAAGAATTTTAATGAGAAAAATCTAATCTCCAGCCATCCTTCTTATTTCTGCAGGTGTCTAAAGACGACCGCAGTGACATCGAGTCCAGCTCTGATGAGGATGACAGCCCCCCACCCAATCAGAAGCACCACAGCAGTGCCACCAACGGGACCAATAAAAATCACGGGACCAACGGCTACCTGACAGGAGCCCCGTATCCCGATGAACACTGACTTATCTGATATCACAACACTGGAGCCATGCTACAGACACCATCCATCAATCTGTGTGTGTGTGTGTGTGTGTATTTGAGCGTATGGTGGAGATACGAACAACATTGCCTGTCTGGCACTGGAAGTTCTTACAAGATTTAAGTGAATGCAGTTTTGTTATCAATTTGATTCTTTACTAATTTCCTTGAGCAATTTATTCTCTTCATCTATATATTTGCATCAAACTGCACTCAGTGAGATATCAAAGCACTCCTATCAGTACAACCCACTCTCTGTTTAGCCGATGAATGACAGCATTCCACTTTATGGTGTAAGCATGCTACTTTAACATACAGTAGTCTGGCATACTGGGGGTGTGTTTTCCTTATGTTTGTGTCTTTCTGTGTTATTTATTTTTTTTATAACATATTATAAATATGTTTGCAGATAGCCATCCTACTTTGATGTCAGTGTTAAAGGTGAAATAATCTTTAACAACAACACAGCTGTTTGTTTTTTTTTCCACACCACGCATCACGAAGAGTATTAGCAAAATGCTGAAGACCTGGGTTTACTTTTAATGCTACACCCCCAAAGATTTGCCAAAACGATGACTGAGTTCGTCTTCGCTCACAAATGGATTGTAACGTGTGAAGTTTACTCACATTTAAAAAAACAAAACAAAACAAAAATTCTCCACTCAAACTGTATATGAGATGTCAATTACAGTATTATGTGTGTGCATCAGATATGGCTAGACGCTGTATTCCCCATTGAAGCATTTTGTTAAGTATTCTGGTACATTTCTGGTAAGCATTTCATTAAAGGCCATTTGCGCTCTTATGAGGCAGACATGAGTTGTTTGAATTATTCAATAAAAAAAACATGAAGACTGTAAATGTGCGTGGGTATGTTCAACACACTTAGAAAAGATTTAGTTTATCAAACTCTGGTGGTGGATTCTAATTTTTATGAAGAAATACATTTTGGAAACGTATCGCTGGAGTACCATAAATTATGACTTGATAGAATTACATTAATTGATTATTCATCAATAAACATTTAGAATTATGAGGTGATCACATGACAATTCACCTTTTTCGCTTTTTCATAGACATTTTGAACATTTTGACACGTACTTAAAGGCTGGTATGGCACAGGTGTAAATAATAAGAGTAATTATGGCTGAATTCCATTTAGCTTCTCTCCAAATAATTACCTATTTTGTATTAGAGTTCACCATTAGCGGAACCACTTTCTAACAACACAGCCTTTATACGGGGTTTATTAGCAATAGGTCCGTGGCCAGAAAGCAAGTAAAAGGGGTCTCTCGCAGAGAGAATCATCTCTCACCCCCTCAGCTCTACAGAGCATTTTAGCATCTTTCAGATTGTTTTTGTGTTGTGTTTATAGCTTATTTTCACTGCTCCCAATTGGCCAAAAAATGAATGCAGGTTTAACCAAAGATGTCTCAGATTACCAGTGCATTACAACTGCATTATTACCAAACACACATAAACCAAAAGTTGTTCTCACTGATCGCTTACAACTGATCTACAAAGGATTTACATAATTTACTAACCATTGAGAAAGTGTGACCTTGACCTATCAGAACGTGCCACTATTCTTTCTTTTTCTGATTTTTTTCACATAGCTTTCTAGGCTTTGAGTGAAAGTTAAAAGCATGAATGGGCAAGTTAGCCCCCCCCCCCCCCCCCCCCCCCCTGAAATTTTCCTTTGTAAACTGCACTCACAAAAGCTCAGGTGATTTCCGCATGAGTGACTTTGGGAGGAGGGTGGTCAAAGTTCCAGGTCCAAAGTCAACAAACAGCCACAGTCTTAAGATGAAGGATCCTATCAGCACCTGCTCTGTGAGTATTTCTTCTAAAAAAAAGAGTTAGTGCAATGGTGTAAGGAGTAATATTTTTACATGGACTTAATTGTAAGAAACAGGTGTCAAAACTATAAATCCTTATCAGTTTGAACACAGTTGATTCAGGGTGTTATAGCTCGATGGCAAAAATCTCATGGAGCCTTATTCATTGTTTTTCAGTATAACCAACTGTTTCAAAATGTAAAACGATTTTCAAAAAGCGGGGAGCACTTCTGCAAAGAACTTATGGCAGTTTTTCAGCAAAGGTAGGTTGAGACAGTTACTGCATTCAGACTTCAGACTTAATGATTAAAGAAGTTATTGTTTGACTCAGTTATTGTCCCCGTCTGCAACCTTTTCCTGTTTTAGGGCTGAGCTGGAACTTACTTATGCTAAAGGACTGAAAAAGCTGGCTGGCAAACTCATCAGGGCCTCTAAAGGAATGTCAAACAAGTAAGGGAGGGTGCTGAATTTTTAATTAGCTCTGTCTTTTGTCTGTTTTGAGTACAACATGACCTCTTCCTGGGGACTACCTGCCATGCGGCGTACAAAAATAATGGTATCATGGGAAATAACATGCGCCAAGTAGGTTAGAAGTGAGAAAAACACAGGCGGGTGTCAGGCTAATTACCCTACAGCACTAACCTTTTCCTGCTGGCTCCCCACCACAGTTCCACCTACAGCGCCTGGTGTCATGTGTCAGATGAGATGTACTCAAGAGCAGACGCCCACAGGTAGTTTTCAGTTCACCTCATCACCGTGCCTGTCCACAGATTAAACAAACATGAGGGAGATTTGGTGTTAAATATGGCGTCGTCGTTTTCATTCCAGATCATTAGGAAACGCATTTCAGCAAGAAGCAATACTGGAAATACGACAACTCTTAGACGAGCATAATAAGAGGAAGAGACCCGTATGTAATTTCTTCTTTTTTGTTTTAGTATCTTAGTTCTAGCTCCCAGTCATAACATGTCGCTAACCTTTTGGATGTTTCAACAGCTTGACAGTGCCATTGAAAGAACTGGAAAGCTTGTTACTGCTAATTGGAGTGAACAACTCAAGGTAAAGAATCTTCTTACAAAAAGGCAAAGAAAAAAGAAATCAGCTATTATGGTGCTGCTGCAGTGACAATTATTATCATGCTAATCCATAAAATCCTTTATCCATAAAACGTTGGTGTGACTGAAAACTATTATGTTATGGTAACCTTTACAGTAAAGCCCTAAGAGTTTATGTAATGTACTATAGATACTTGCATAATGCATTACAAAGCATTCATAATGCATTATATTAATAATGCATTACATTGTGTTAAAACAGTGATGAGCCATTAAAAGTAGGACAGCAATACTCTACAAGGTCAAGGATTTCAGAAGTTTATAATCACTCTATTCATTTTGCATGGCGGGTCTTCTAAAAATCCTGGTGCTGCCATGAAGGCATTACAGTCGGCCATGACCACACTTTCTGCTCATTGTGTTGACAGAAAGGACCATAATGCTCATGACTTTATAACCTCTCATGTAACATTGGTGTTGATCACGAGCCACTGGGTTGGGATGTTTGACCTTGTAAAGTGTTATGACCATACTTAAAAATACTTTTGGCTGCTGCTATGAAACATCATACATCATGAAGCTTATAGCCACTTTTATGCTGCATTATGAGTAGGAGACGACGCCTTTTGCATTTGTTACAGATGAGGTATTCACTGAAAACGGTAGTGATTTTATTATTGCAAAACAAAATATGATTTAATTCAGATGTATAGCACAGTCATTCCTTATTTACTTACCTATATAATTTTTGTTATGCTGTGTTATATGTATGTTTCCTCACTTCTAAAACAGATGAAGAAGAAATTAACTGGACTAACAAGAGAACATGAGGCTCTCTTCAACTTTGTTGAGAACAACAAACACATTTGCACAGAAAAGGAAAAACAAAAGGTACAGTAGATGGTTCACATTATTTTCATCGTTACGAATACTTCCTTAAAAAAAAGCTGTCAGCGTGGTCACAAAAGATGTTCGTTATTGTTCCTGACAACAGATGCTCAACAGGCTGACTAAGTCGGCAGAGGTGCAGGTGCGGGTGGACGAGGAGTACTTTAATATCAACATGGAGGGTCATCAGACAAGACTCAAGTGGGAAAACACACTGAAAAACTGCTACCAGGTGCTGGAAAAAATGCTTTCTCGTTTTATGGGTGTTCCCTCTTGTCCAGAGTGGCTTTTTGTGAGTGAACAGGCAGTTACATTCTCTTGCCCAAGGACACCTCAATTGTGAAAAAAGTCGAACCATTGAGAAAATGGCTTGTAAGCCCCAGGTCAGTCTACGACCCAGGTACTGCTTGGAGCACCAAATTATCAGTGTATCCTGCGATTTATTTCTAAAGCTTTGCTCAAGGACATTGCAGCAGGACATTCAGCTTGTGGCTCAAACCCACGATCTTTTAGTTACTCTACAATCCTTTCAGTCGCTATTACCTTGTTTTCCTTTGTGTTTTTATTTTCATTTTGCTTCAGGTTTAGATGACAATCATCCAACTGAAGGTGATATATCAGGCTATTACATGCTGAACAACAAGGCCAGTGCTCTGGATAGGGATCGAATGTGCTGTGCAGAAAGCATTCCAGCACTACTTTCTGCTTTTTCAGATCATACAGGAGCTGGAGAAACAGCGAATTGAAGTTCTGTGCAACATTTTGAATCGATACAACCTCCACATGTCCAGTTTTGGGCAGACCCTCAAACATGTAAAGCATCTTGACATTCATCCTGCTCACAAATATACACTAAATCTCATGATGGATATTGTAACTTATTTATACTTCTGCTTCCTCCAGGGCCAAAGACAGATAAAACAGCTGGTCGAAAAGGTGGATATGGATAAGGACATACAAATCCTGGTGGAAGAAAACAGAGTCACAGCTGAAGACAACAAAGCTGAGTTTCTGATGGCTGATTATTTTGTAAGTCTGCAATTTTTACTCTCAGAATCTGCCGCTGCAGTTCGAAGAGAACTTTGTCTGCAAGCCACAGATTCATCCGGTGACTCACCCATTCAGACATACCCAGTCATCCCTGCAGGGGATGTCTTTTTGATGGGAGTGTGCAAGCTGCTCATACAAAGATGTACTTGTCATTCTGTGACAAGGCCTGACGACAGCTGCTTTTTAGTTTGCTCTAATGTACATTTACTGTTTTATAATACATTATGTTGTTCTAAATTTGAAGTACTTGAACAAATTATTGAATTCAATTTACATAGTGTATAAGAATGTGCAGAGTGCAATGCAATAGCAGCGACAGCGTGTTTGTAAAAATTTGCAGGAAACACTTTTTTAATCAATGCCAATCCAAGACCATCCAATCCCATTACAGATGTGATTTGATAAATACATGTTATCTGTGTTCTGGTAAATCAGGAAGAAGACAGCAAATCACTGATGGGCAAAGACCGAAGAAGAGAGGCCATCAAACTCAAGCTCCAACGACTGGAGGACACCATTACAAAAACAAAGAAAGACTGTGAAGGTTATCTGAGTGCAAAAATCCATTAAATAATGCATTTAAATCACACAATATTATTTCGCGGAAGTGGAAGAAATTATATTTGAGTATAACTGTGATTTATAGTAGACGGACTAAGTAAGGTCATTCAATTTGTCCCCTTTGACATTCTTGTTGCAGGAATTGAAAAACTGATGAAAATGTACAGTGAAAATCCTTCATTCTCAAACCAAAAGAACCTTGAGGAAACTGAACAGCAGCTTGATGAGGTAAACAGCATACAGTGTGTGTAGAAGGGATGGATTTTGGTGTTTGAAGGTGGAGAGTTACTTTAAACTGATCATTAATTACATTTGCTGAAGCATTAACTGTCATCTTGTTGCCTGTAGAGTACTCTAAAGCTGGATCTCCTCGAGGCAACTCACTACAAACTGTCTCTATCACTGTCTGAACTAGAAGGAAAACCCAGGTCCTTTCACCGATTTAGTGACAGCATTATGAAATGGAAAGATAAGGTAAGACTACACATATCATCTTCAGGACAGACTGGTGGGAAACAAAAAAAAAAAAACAATTAAGCTCTCCCTCAACATAATGGCTGCATTTAAAGCAGACCCACTGGAACTATAGTAGGATGGTGGACTGGTTATATTGGACAAATGGTGTCTGATTGTCACTGGATTAAAAGGGATATTGTGAAAAGCATCTACTCATTGAGACACAGCCTTTTAACTCAAGTATTCTTCATTTGGCTATTGTGGTATAATCGCTGAATTAAGTGACTACTGCCTGAGTGATTGGTGATTTGAAAATGTTGGGTCTGGGATATTATGAGACAATGGTTCAACATTTCTTGTCTGATTTACCCCCACAGCCCTGTCAGATGTGTTCAAGCACCCCTTCATCAACACTAGCCTGTAATAAGAGACATGGGGTTTGTTGATGATTTGCCTTGGTCTCTTATTTATTTTTTTTTTTCATTAAGCTTGGTCCATTTTGCATTCATACTAGGACTTCAACTTACAATTATTTTCATTATGGAACAATCTACTCATTATTTTATTAATCGTCTAATCTCTTGGTCTATAAAATATCAGAAAATAGAGAAACATTAGGCGTCTTAACGGTACGAAATCCCCAAAATGATCAATTTACCATCACTTACAACATATTAAAGCAGCAAATGCAGGAAAAAGAAGCTGGACCTGGTAATGTTTGACAGAAATGACAAGTAATTATCAGAATAGCTAACTGTCCTGTGCAATCACCCCACAATAGCTTATATTTTATTGGTTATTGTGTCAATAAATTTACTAAAGATCTGCCGCATGTAATCCTACCTGTATGTTTATTTCCTCCTAAACGTTTCTAAAGAGAAATAACAACGTAGATCAAATATAACCCAAACTATTACTCTTTCAAAGGACTGCGAGCACAGCGTTGTTCAATTCACTCGTCAAGTCAAACTCAGGAGGACACCATTCAGATCCCGACAGTCACTGAGAGCCTCCATCATTTACAAAGGACCCGCTCAGTTTGTGACACAACAGTCTGCGGAGCCTTCACCAGGTCCCGGTGACCAGGTCACCACCGCAGATTCAACACATGAAACTGAAGCTGTAGAGTCTGGCAGCTCTGTTAATGGAGCCCCGCCTCACACAGATGATGACAAAGGACAGGGTAAGACATTTCCAGAGCATCAACACACAATGATTTATTTCTAATCACCTAATTTGGAAATTTACAATAAAATTACAGCAATGAAAAATATGAACTCTTCACAGGTCAAACAGCATCAAAGTTAAGCAGTATAGGAAAATGCAAGGCAGTATATAATTTCACACCTGAACAGGATGATGAACTGACTTTGAAAGAAGGTAAGTTGCACCTCAACTGCAGATTCTTTAAAACAAAATTAGACGTTGACAATTTAAGTAGTAAAATAATTTCTGTTTGTCTTTCTCAGGAGATCTTCTAGACATTTACACAAAAGAGGACAACGGTTGGTGGTTTGGTGAACTTAACGGGCGGACTGGCCACTTCCCATCAGCCTATGTTGAGGAGCTGCCTGTGTTAAGCAGCATCCAATCATCTGATGCCTGACACGACACATGAACAGCAAAATTATATGCGTCACCCTTAATCAAAAAGATTATTAATGTCTAGTGGTGAACAACGAAGTGGTAGTGACTGGAAGCCTCGTACCAAATAAAAATACAGATGAAGTTCCTGTCTACGTACTAATGAGATTTGTTGCTTTAAAATACTTAATAAAATTGATATCACTCAGTTCGATAATACATGCTCCGCTGCTGATAGTCAAGATCTATTATTTTTGTCACTAGTCTCTGCAGTTATTTTTTAACGTTGTTAAGATTCATACTTTATTTGAATTTTTATATCCATTTAATTATTCGTTTCCTTATTTATGCCACATTGTGTACAGCCAAAGTCAGCTAGTGTGTAGATTTTAATAAAAATGTGATTATGGAAAATAAATCCAGAAAATTCAAATGAGCAATAATATGAAAAAAAACTGCTTTTATCAAAATGTGAGTGATTACTTACTTTATTTACCTTTTTTTTCCTGAAGAACATCTAGACATAGGTAGTGATTTTATTCAGATATGAGTAGATACAAGAGAGAGATAAAACACAGTGAGGCTCTGTCATTGGATTTTAAACGATGCCAAATACAGTTTCTAGTGAACTGTAGCATGACCATGCTCAGAAACAGAGACACCAGTAATTATTTAGTTAGAAGTCCCGTTTTTATTAATACAGCTTGCTAATTATTGCCCACAGAAGTGCATCATAAACCCATATGTACAGATTACTCTTGACAAAGCAGATAATGTGTTGTTTACAGGGATGTAGATACAGATTAAATACTGTGTTGCTTTCCATTTAAGATGATTAAGAAGAATGTGAACAGATTCTTGAACATGAGGTCCTTGCTTACTATTATTAGTCCACATTGCAGCAAGAATTTCCCTGCACAGTTCCGTATCCTTCCACCCGTCCAGTCTTAGCAGCGTGCCTGAGAGATAAACTCCTTCCTGACGTTTGCCAGGAATGCTGGTAGGTTATTGGTCTCCTGAAGCCGGCTTTCCAAGACTGGCAAACACGCAAGTGGGGGGTCACTAGACACAACTGTAGAAGTAGAAGACTTAGGTAAATCTTAAGGGAGCCATCTCAAATGCTTGCTGCAGGATAAGACTGTCTTTTTATTTTTGTAAACAAGTCCCCTGAAAAGACCTAAACTTGGTGTATAGTCTGTTTCTCAATACTCTTTAACTTTCCTGTCTGTGGCACTCATCCCTGCACCCATTTGTTCCTACTGACAATGTAAATGTTTAAAAACTGGTCACAAATATATAGTTTTATTTTTTAAAATCTCTCGAAACAGCCAGGCACTGCAGATTTTAGCAAATGTTATTCAAACAGGAGTAAATGCTACATGTTTTAAGGACTACTTTCAGCCTTGGATCAATACACCTTTGATGTTCCAGTGAGTATTAACAGCAGCAGGACAGTGTGTAGGATTGAATTAAACTATACTACAGTGGTTGTGTTCATGAGAATAAAGGAACATGTGAGCCAGTACAGCAGTGTTTCACATCTGTGTGTTTACAAAGAGTTTTCAACAACAGTGAAGATCTATGGCACATAGAAATAAGTAATATCAGGCTTTAGATCAGTGATACTTATTGATTAGCTCCCGCGCCTCACACAGCTCACCAAGCTTTAATCAGCAGCTCGCGTGTCAGCAAATAATTATATAGTAATGCAGTCAATTACAATAATAAACATAATCCCTAAAATACTCCAAACGGCTACAATATTCATACACAAGATGGCAGTAAAGGCTACAAATACGAAACCAACCCTAACTCGATGCGATGTTGCCAGTTTTGGCCCTATGCGGCACCACAATGCCAGAAGTGCTGTTATTTGATTTCTAGTCAAATAAAAGTCCCACATTAGATGGAGTGAAACGTGGCAGTGTGCCAGGAAGAACAAACAAAGGATCAGAGCGTGCTGCAGCCAAAAATCAAAATGAAGACTACAGGAGGAGAGTAAATAAATGAAAGGTACAAGCTGTACAAGATGAGCAGAGGATACTTCAAGAAAAAAAAGGACAGATGATTTTTTTTTTTAATTTGTCCTCGATGTATCCAACATTTTGTGTTCAATATGTAGCCAAACCAGGTTTTTGATGTTTCACAGTAAAAGTGGCTCTCTTAATGACTGTGTCATGCCAGTGTGGCTACCATGAAAAAAAACATAGTGAAGACTGCTTTAGATACACAAACAATATGTTTCAACTGAATGTTTGCCTTGGTCTTTTTTTCAGTGATAATCAAAAAAATTGCACACAAGCAGACCAATTCATTAAAGGAGGGAGATAAACTGGAATCAGTAGGTTGGTTTGGTAGCCATAGTTTCATTATAGCACAGTTGATATACTGCTGATATACAGTATGGGTGTTTCTGTGTTTGAACTTACTCTGGTACGATCCATCTTCTTTAATCCCCATTGTGACAATGTAGGCACTGTCCTGATCTGAAGGGCTGATATTTCGGAAAACAAACTGCAACTTTTCACCTTTACAAGGACAACAAACACATTCTGTAAATTCTGAAGTCATATTTACTTTAAACTTTAGAAAGAGTCTGGGCTTTCCTTAAGACAATCTACAATAACAGTTAGCTTCAGGCAAGAGAAATTCTCAGGGAGAAAACAATCTGAATTGCTCACAAGTGCGCCTCCCTAAAGTCTCCATAATTATTATTATTTGACGCATAAAAACAGTGATGCACTGGAGAAAGATTCTGAACATGGAAAGATACATGTTTATGTTTGACATACCTTTAACCAATTGTGTTTTGCTGAGGATTGTGCGAATCTCCATCCCCAAATGATCCTGAAAGACTAGTCTAGCTTTCTGGAGATTCTTCAGTCTGTTTTTGTTTGCTCTGTTTTGAGACTCAATTACTGAAAGAAAAAAAAATAGTGCATGGGTCAATTACTAAAACAGCTGTATGCTACAGTTTCAAAGTAAGTCCTGTGATCTACACCATTACTTTAATTTTAATACATCAACTTACAATCTTTTCTCTTGGATTGTTCTTCTTTAAGTTTCTCTATCTTCTGAATAATGTCATCCTTCTGCATCTCCTTCTGCTGAATCTCAGATGTCACTTCAGAAATGGCATCCCGTTTCTCTTTCACAAATGCATTTTTTTGTTCCAAGTCTGGGGAACAAACATCGCTTCAGTCAAAGCACTTCACATAAACAATGGAGCTTGCAAAACTGGATCACAATCTTTTGTCCCAAAACACAAGTACAGGCCTTTAGTATGCATCAGAAAATAAGAATTTAATCAGCACAACGTAACATTTTTAGTGCTGGAACAAAAAATGCAGTGGGGCTACTACCAGTAAATTCATCAATCTTGCAAAGGTATAAACACAGAGCTACAAGTGAGTGTTTGGTTCATACATGAAGCAAAGATGCAAATGCTTGGTGGCCTAAGGCAGAAACTCACCTCTTTTGAATGTGTGTATTGTCTCAAACAGCATCTCATCATCCTTACATTTCTTTAAACATGTATCTACACCAAAGGAAAAAAATTTCAATAATTAAACATCCAAAGAAGCAGAACCTAGGATAAGAGCAGTTCTTATGGCAACCTTAATAACTGCATATGAATGAATAACACCGGTGGAGGAGTTTTAAATTACTCTGAAGACCAACTCCCATAGTTTAAAAACTACATAAAAAGAGATCAGTGCATATAGGAGGGTTTGCTTCAATATTACATCACGTTACAACTTAAAACATGTTCCACAATATACCTGGTACACATTGGCTACACCTGCCTACTTAACTGCCAATGTTCTGAATTGCCATGACTATTGAAAGAAAAAAAATATATATATATGAATAATATGAAATATGTGGACCCAAAACTTACCAAGTGCAGATTTCACAAACTGTCTATGGGACTGGCACAACTCTGTAGTTGTGTCTATTATCTCCCCATATGTTTTAAGCTGTTTGTTATGGATCTCCTCCATTGTACTGGCGAACCTGACACTCATGTTTGGATCAGTTATGGACGTCATGATTTTCGGGTCTCTGACAAGCTGTAAATAAAAACAACAGACAGCTCAATGTCCATCATGTGCACTTTAAAGAACAACATTATTCTCACTTTGCATAAAATTGCTTACATGTTGTTATACATTGTTACTGGTAATGTCACCAGTGTGTATTTGTGATTTACACATTTAATGCCTGCCTACAAAAAAATCTGTCGGGATAATAATAAAGTTGAGGCTGGAGTTGGAAAAACACACACACACACACACACACACACACACACACACACACACACACACACACACACACACACACACACA
>JBBMJY010000007.1:11764157-11809711 GCA_037833715.1 Toxotes lorentzi | reverse complement strand
CCCCCCAACACACACACACACACACACACACACACACACACACACACACACACACACACACACACACACACACACACTAACAGGCTTGTGTTGAGCCAAAGTCCAATGCATCAAAGCTGATGATCTGTAGCCCATTTACTGTAAATATTACTGTTCGGATGAGGGCACCAGGCATCTAGCATAATGTTAAACAGTGTAAGAAGTTGTAACACAAATCAGTACTCCCATCCACTTTAATACATATACACCTGCAAACCTGTAAGTTTGTATAACTGTATAGCTAAATTACCAGACAGTGAATAAACAGCAGTAGGGAGAAAGTATATTAAATGCACTCAGTGGAGTGGAGATTGTTTTTATCTGACATAAGCAGCTTAAACGTTCATGTCAAACCAGTTCAACGTTAACGTTAATCCGTGTGAATTGACGAGTAACGTTAATAAACAGTGGTGATTTCACAAATTCGCTGAGATTCACTGAATAACCGTTAATAACTTAGCAGTTTGAGTGGTAAAAACCAACTAGCAACATTAGCAGGTTAACGCTAACGTTAGCTAGGAAACATTAGCGGTTAGTTAGCCGTAGATCCCTCACAGTTTACTTTCCTTACGCAGCAAAAGGAACTATTTGGCATGATAATAAACTGGCAATAGATAAAGCAAGTAATCTTACATTTGGATGCAATACTCACAAGTTTTGAAATGCCGACGTTAACACCGTTCTTTGATTTACGTCTTGCTACTGAAACAGTCGTTATTTTCAAAAATCGGCGGTCTGCAGACGAGAGGCGGGGACTGCGCACCGGAAATTACGTTTCATTGTTTTTCTTCCGCTTACAAGTTAGCTGTTCACAGTTCAGAGGCACGCTATTTTCCATTCGTGTCCTTCAATATAAAATAGCCTACTATTTTAAGTTTTTATTTGCTGCTAAATGTTAAAATGCAAACTAGGAGAGTGTTGAGCCCCCTACCACAATGCTAAAATTGCACTTATATCTTTGTTGCGAATTTACACCACCCTGTGGTGAATCTTCAGAAGTTCAGGAAACCAGACTCCTCAGCAGCATCAAGTTAAAAGTACGATATAGAAGCATAATATTATTACCAGTGTTGTGTATATGCAAATGGCACAAAGATAACTGTACTTTTAACATGGAAAGAAAAACTAATGATTATAGGTCCAGCCAATATGCTCAGCTGTGGAGGCCAGATGGACTGTGTTTTGCTGTTTCAGTATTATGGGAAGCCCATTTTGTTGCTACGTTCACAGAGAATGAGAATATTAATGAGGCTGAAAGGATCCAAGGGATTACGTGGGGTACTGTCTCCTTTAGTGTGTCCAATGGCTAATATTTAACAATCGCAAAAGCAATGGTCTGTAAAACATCTAATGACTCCACAGTCAGGGTGTAAACAGTTTTTGTAACATTCTAAAATGCTGAGCTCTCATGACCAGGGAACACATTATTTTACTTGTTGGTTCAGAGTTAAGAGCTTGAAGTTGTTGCCATGGCTCTGTTGAATGATTCATGATGGCAGTTTGAGATATAAAGCTATCTCAGGTGTGAAAAGGCTTTATGGTGCTTTGACTGGTACTGAGAAAGCAGCTGTTGTAGTCGTGCACACAGAAAGGGAACTTCAGATGGATATTGTCTACAGCAGTGGGGTGCAGGTTATACAGTACCTGCAGAACAACTACAGGGAATATCACAACTTCCTCAACTTCATGTCAACTGTGGGCGACCCTCGTAATATTTTCTCTGTTTATTTCCCCCTCTGGTTCCATCTCAGCCACAATGTGGGCACCAAGATGATATGGGTGGCCGTTATTGGAGACTGGTTCAATCTAATTTTCAAATGGTAAGCCAACTCAGAGGTTAATATTTTCACTTTCAGAGCATTTTGTCTACACATTATCTTTAATCTGCTACTTGTTTTTTAGGATTCTGTTTGGTCAGCGACCTTACTGGTGGGTCCAAGAAACTCACTTCTACCACAACAATTCTTTCCCTCATTTAGAGCAATTTCACATCACATGTGAAACAGGGCCAGGTTAGTATCGTGTATACACTATATTTTAGCTAATTGAAAGCAACACTAACATTGATGTTTCTTTCTGCAGGTAGTCCATCTGGTCATGCCATGGGTTCATCTTGTGTGTGGTATGTGATGATCACCTCGGCTCTTAACTTTACCAGGCCTTCCTCCAGTGCCACATCTGTACAAAGTTTTCAGAGGTCGGCAGTTACATTGCACCATACCATCATTTGAGTGGTTTCTTCATTACTGGTTATGTATAAATATGTCTATCCTTTCAGGTTTTGTTTTCTGAGGTCCGGTCTGTGGACGGCTTTTTGTGTCATTCAGATAAGCGTCTGCATCTCCAGGGTTTTCATTGCAACACATTTCCCACATCAGGTTATCCTTGGCCTTTTAGCAGGTGAGTTTCATCTTGCATTCACAAACAGACTGTCTGTTGTACGCTGTTGTAGTTTATGTAAGAATTAATATTTGTTTTTTCTACATTGTTTAGGTATGCTGGTGGCTGAAGTGTTTGATCACATCCCCTCAGTCTACAATGCAAGTTTGAAAGTGTACCTCCAGACCAATGCTTTTCTTTTCTCTTTTGCTGTTTGCTTTTATCTGCTCCTCAAATTGATGGACATTGACCTTCTGTGGTCAGTTGCTAAAGCCAAGAAGTGGTGTGCTAACCCAGAGTGGATCCATCTCGACACCACCCCTTTTGCTGGTCTTGTGAGAAACCTCGGAGCCTTATTTGGTCTGGGCCTGGCAGTGAACTCTGAGATGTTCATTCAGAGTTGTAAGGGGAAGAATGGCTACAAAACCAGATTTAAACTCATGTGTGTGACGGCAGCTCTCACGTGTTTGCAGCTGTATGATTTCATCAAAATGCCCACTCACACTGAGGTTCTGTTTTACATCCTGTCGTTTTGTAAGAGTGCTTCAGTTCCTCTTGGTGTGGTTGCCGTTATTCCTTACTGTGTTCATTTGCTTATTGGAGACGAGGACAGGAAGCTATCTTAGATTGTGGAGGAATTTGCAATATTTCTCACATCGCTTTTTAACTAGTGTTAACGGATATAAAATGGATAAGGTCCTGTCAGCAGACAAGTGGATAGACTTATCACACTTGTCAGACTGTTAGATACGGTTATTGCACACACATAAGCACTGGATCTGCAAATATATGTTGAAATAAGTTATTAGAGTATTAAATACTCTAATAAAATGTTTTATGTGGTCTTTATGTGATGAACATAGCAAAGTGTAACCTTTTCTTTTATGTGTTTGTTTTGTATGAGTGTATATGTGAAACATCAATAATGTAATATGAAAGATTGTAAATAAAACCGTTTTAGATTTTTATCAATTTGGAAATCATCATTTTCTTATTAAAAATCTCCTTTAGAAAGTTATATTGCCTTACTTTTGTTATTGAAACACTTTTGGCCTCTGAGACTTTCATTTTTTCTACAAATACACACCATATTTAGGGTTTACTGTCTTGCTAACGGCTCTTTTAAGATGTGGACAATCATTGGCAGAGCATCGGTTCTAGTCTGCAAGAGGTTTTTGAAGCTTGTACATTCAAGATTCAAGATTCAATACTTTATTGCCATACTTCTTAGTAGTTAGAAATATGCCTCTGTGTTCTCATAACAGGAAAACAAATAATCCCATCAGAACACATAATAAGAAATAAAAACACATAGCCCACAACACATAACCCTCACCCCATGAAGTACTACATACATGCAAAATAAGACCAGAATGTCAGGTGCTTTAAATACAATAAAATACAAAATATAATAAAATACAGTAAGACTAAAAATACAATGCAAAATAACAATAAAATCTCAGGTGCTTTATAACATGGTGAGTTACAGAATACAGTAAGATACAGTATAGTATTTAGTGCTTTGCATTTGTAAAGTGCTGATTCAGAGTTAGGGAGTAATTTGATGGTTCTGCATTAAGTGCTACTGAGGAAATGAGATGTCTTAGTTTTGATGGCCCTGAGTCTTTTCCCTGAGGGGAGAGTTATTAAGAGGGAGTTGGCAGAGTGCGTGGAGTACTGTAGTATTTTTAGACCTTTGCGCCGAATGTGGGTCTCGCAGATGTCATAGATGGGGTTGAGTTTGCAGCTGACAATTTTTGAGGCTGAAGAAAAAATTCTGTTCAGCTGCTTCCTCTGCTGAGCTGTGGAGCTGCCACACCACACAGATACAGAAAAGGGGAGAACACTTTCTATCATAACTTTGTAGAACTACAGCATTCTCTTTCTGGACTGCCCAAACTTTTTTGAAGTGGCGCAGAAAAAAGGGCCTTTGAAGGGTTTTTTTTTTTTTTTTTTTTTTTGGTGATGCAGGTCAAGTTGTTGTCCCACTCCAGGGTGGAAGAGATTGTTGTTCCTAGAAGCTGTTTAAGGCCTAGCCATGCACTCCTGCTGTCACTGAGTTCGAGTTTGTTTTCGGATTTGCACTTGTCGGCTTCAGCCTTTCTGAGCCAAAAATGACAATGTACGTACTAACTGAACTGGGTCAGTCTTGGGGAACATGACAACAGCTTCAAAACTTATATGACATATATTTATAACATAATCCCCTGCATTTTCAATTTCAGTTTCTCGCATCACCCGTGTACGTGCTTCATATCGATGTAAGTATGTCCTTCTCTGTGCACGTATATCCTGCACTTAGCTTCTTCAGGCAAATTCAGATCTTAATCAGCCAAAATGTAATGAGGTAGAACAAAGTCTCTGATGTAACCAGATTAGGCAGATTAGTTAAACTTCCCAGCAGATCCCATGCTCCCACTGTCTGCGGTTGCTTAGCATCCAGTGGCACCTGAGGCCTGGCACCAAATGATGTAACTGTCCTAAGTACGCAGGCTGCTTGCTAAGCCAAGCTTGAAGAAACATCTGTGTGTCTGGGTACTTTATTATGTCTTGGTACTGAGAGCGAAACAACATAGGACCACTCAGCAGACTGCACTTCAGCCACTCCAACCTTAGTTAAATTTAAATATTTAGAAAATTAAATTCAGGAGGAAAAGCATTTTGAATAAACAACTTCGATTTTTTTTTTTACATGAATCTTTTATTTTCACTAATTTTGGACAGCAACAGAAACAGGAAAGGCACTGAAGAAAGAGAAGGGGGATGACATGTAGCAAAGGGCTCAGGCTGGATTTGAACCACTGCAATAAAGACTCAGACTTAATATATGGTAAGTGCTTAAGCACATGAGCTATCAGTGCACCCAGTTTTATAGTGTATAAGTTCTTAATTAAAGTTATCCAAAATTACACAAAGAAGAATCCAGGACATAAATTACAGTCCAGCAATACAAACATGGCCAGATGCTTGTTCATTTACAAAAAGAGCTTCTTATAAACTAATAAATACACAATAAACAATACACACAATTAATAATAAACTATATAATTACTAAAACTGATTCTTCAAACATGAGAACAATTTGTGCTCTGTAAATGTTACCTGAAAAATTTTTTCCTATGGTTTATGTGCAGTGTCTGAGGGCAGTGCATAAATCTAATGTCAGTGCCTCATCAAGGACTTCCTGCTATATGCCTTATTGTACATTAATAAAATGTACAATAAGGCCTATACAAAAATAATTTTCATCATTTGCTCATCATATGTGGCTGCAGGTGCCTAGCTGATAGGAGCGCCTGTTGTGACCAGTTTATAATAGGCCCCTCTCTTGGCCATGAGTTTATCATGTGTGCCTTGTTCTATGACAACACCATGAGACATCACTGCGATGATGTCCGCAGTCTGGATAGTAGACAGCCGGTGAGCGATGACGATGCAGGTTCGTCCTTTTCTTGCCTCATCCAGAGCAGACTGGACAGTCTGTAGGAAAACAAACCTTTGTCATGATTTTACACTTCATGTAAGTCCTCTTGTATAAGTATGTGGATGAGTATATCAGAATACATCACTGTTCATGCCGCTTCAAAGCGTTTAGAAATGTGTCACCTTTTCACTCTCTGTATCCAGGGCAGAGGTAGCTTCATCTAAGAGCAGGATCTTAGGGTTCCTGACAATGGCCCGGGCAATGGCGATGCGTTGTTTTTGTCCTCTTGACAGCTGGGAGCCCTGAGCACCAACCTGAGTCTCATATTTCTACCAGTTTTTAAATGCAGGGAGAGAAGTGGAGAAAGCAAAAGGTCACAAGGTCAGCGGCTGTGATCTTTAGAAAGTCTTTTATTGTGGTGGTAAATCTGTACTAGTCATGCATATATTTTAGGTATTCAGCTGACACTTGAGATTCAAATGTCATTCTTGACCTTGGAAACAAAAGTTGACAAAACAATCTCACTTTAAACTCCATTCAGTAGCTGGAGATCATCTGATGTGATCAAAATCAGGTGGTCACAGAGCTGCAGACATTCCACCTACGTTGCCTTAATAATTGACTCAACTTGAAACTTGAAAACTCTGCTAATTTGATGAAAGCTTGTGTCAGTTGTGCTGACAACAAGTCAAAATGAGAGAACTCTATAAACACTCTGTCATCCTGCCTGTTTCTAATTTTCTGAAGGTAACTACTGTTTAAAAAGCATACTAGTAAGTATGGTGTTATCACAGGAAAATTATCTCCCAACAAAGTTATAATAATACTTAAATAGTTTGGTTTATATTATGTCTTTGTTATTGTTAGTACAAGGAGTACAATAGCTATTTCAGTAAAACTGTATCATTGATTGAAGTATTTCAACTTACATCCGGTAGTGTCATCACAAAGTCATGAAGGTAGGCTTTCTTAGCAGCCTCTACAATCTCTTCCATGCTGACGATACGTGTGTTATCTCCATACTGTATATTCTCAGCTATACTGCAGTCAAACAGCACGGGCTCCTGGGACACTATGCCAATCTGAGCCCTCAGGAAGGGCACACTGACTGTATGAGACGGGCGACCATCAATCAACTGAAAGTAAAAGATGGCATCATTAAGACATCGTTAAGAGAGATTAAACTCATTTTGTCGCTATTAAATTGAAAAAAAATATATATTTAGAATCAGTCTACACACCACTCGGCCTTCATCTGGGTCATAAAACCTTTCCAGCAGTTGAACACTGGTGCTTTTCCCACAGCCACTGCTCCCAACAAACGCCAACGTCTGACCAGGCTTCACAGACACAACCAGTCCGTTCAGCACCTGCATATCTGGCCGTGTCGGATAGGTGAACTTGCAGTTGAGGAACTCTATTTCACCTCTGAAGTTATCCTAAAGATGGATGACTAGGCTTAATCATTTCAAAGTAAAATCATGACAAAATGACATCTTATTGTGCACGATTCCACTGTATTTGCTAAATTCACAAACCCATTTCTCCCCATCTTTGTCTTGAAGGCTGATCTTAGGAACTCTGTCCAACAGTTTGAAAAGCTGAGTGGCAGCAGTTTTGGCTTTGGCGTAATCTGGAGTGAAGGAGGAGGCTCTGCCCAGTGCCGTCCCACTGATGACTACCGCTGAAATCACTCTAGAGGAACAACACATGATTGCTGGGTTGATGTTTGGTAATCACGTCACAAAACACTAAATGAATATCAGCACAGGAGCAGAAAAAGATTGATTTCCCATGTGATGAAAAGAGTTTTACCAACCTGAAAACAAACATGTATTGTAGCCCCTCAGAGCTGACCAGATAGCCTCCATATCTAAACGAAGCAGCATATGCCATGAAGATGACACATTGGGCAAAGCCAAAACAGAGGCCATAGATGTTGGCTCTCTTTTTGGCAGATTTATATGGAAGCTCAAGTTCCTGCTCAAATGATTCCACAAATGAGCTCTCTTTGGCCAAGCCTGCAATGGTCCTGATGTTGGCAAGTGCTTCACTGGATACCTGAGGGATGGAGTGCAGATATTATGCTGTAGCCTATGATTTCTGCAGAGTAATTATTACATATCAATGGGCCTAAATGGCAAATGTTCATTTTATGATGGAAGAGGATCTCACCTGCCCCGCTGCTTCCATGGCCTTTTTATCTTCATTTGCAAAACCTGTCAGCATCTTTGCTTGGAATACCCCTGATAGCCCAATGAGCGGCAGGAAGCACATAATAACCAACGATAACTTCCAACTGAAGTAGAAGGCAATGATGAAAGATGCTCCTATGTTGGTCAGTGAATTAACGATCATGCCAATCTGAGAACCTGTTGCCTGTGGAGGTCACGCCAGTCACATGTGAAACAACCATACCATAACTATGTGTTACAAATAATGTAAAATAGAGGTACAGGTCTGTAAATTAGTTTCTTACCCCCTGGACCATGGATGCATCAGTAGCCAGTCTGGTGGTCAGAGCTCCTGGGCTGTTTCTGGGGTCATCAAACCAGCCAATCTCCTGCCTCAACATGGCCTGGAAGCCCACTTTTCTTAGACGGCGGGTCAGAAGCTCTCCAGATTTAGCAAAAGCATATCCCTGGAACATTGTATCTGAGTCAGTCTACAAATGAATCCTGGCTTATTCTGTTCATCTCTATGTATAACATGTCTCAGTTGCTGATACAAACCTGTAAAAACTGTGAAAAGAAACTAGTCACAGCCACGATGCAAAACAGAACGCATACACCGTTGATTTGCGCCCTCTGTTCGTTCAAGTCACGAATGGCAAAAGTCTGCGAACACAAAGCTCATGCAAATCATCAAACAAACTACCTAAACTAGTAAAAAAAGAAGCGAGAATAAATTCATCATAATCCTCCGGAGCAGCCCTTACACCAAGAATTTGGCTGAACAGGACAGCATAGATGGGGTTAACAGAACCATTGACAGCAGCTCCCAGCGAGCCCAGCAACATGTAGGGCCACTCTGGTTGGTTGTACTTAAGGATACGTGCTACTGGGGCAGGCTCTACATGTTCATCTGCATCATCTTCACATTCCTGTTAGAGAACATGCATTAGATATATTTCATTTCAACAGGACAATTATAAATAGAGTCAATGTATTATAAAACCCGTGAGGGAAGTACATTTTCTGGTGCGACCTCCTTGTCCGAAAGGATCCTGAGGCTGCCTGATAATGCATCAGGGACAAAATTATTTGACAATTTGCTCTGAGATCGCAGCCGAACAGAGCTCCTAAAAGAGTAAGAAAGAGAACATCAGATTGTTTCAGCGTGGATATAATGGTCTGTTCTCACATTTATATTATATAATCTCTCTCAGCTGGATGTGCTGTACCTTTTACTGGATGTGGAGCTTCCACGGCTAAAACTCCTCACTTTCAGATCAAAGTCCTCTTCATGAGCTTCACTGACTCCATCTGGCAGCAAAAATAACAGATCAATACCGCTTTAATACAAGTACTAAAGCTTCTACTGCTCTTTAATAGACACAGGAAGGAACCTCAAACACAGTCTATAGGATTGCCCCGTGACTCCTGCTGAGTGCTGAGTGCTTTCAAATGTGCTGCTTCAACCTATCAGGATGGATCCGCCAATCCCTCCTGGGACTGGGAAGAATTTTTGAGCATAGGGTGTCAGGGTTAGAAAAAGAGTCTTTTTGCCACAAAGTTTTGTTGCGTTCTGTTTCAGTTTACCTAGAAACCGTGAACACAGAGAAGAAACTCATCACCCCTGTGATAACCTTTCCAGAGTTGTACAACACTGCCATGAAAGACCACGAAGACACACATTCCCGTCCAGTCGCCTGATGTTTTTTCTGTCTTCAGGTTGGAATTTCTGGTTAGTATTTTATACTATGTGTTTATGTTGGCAGCCTTGTTAGCAAATGCTAGCAGCACAGAAAACCAAAACACAATGGAGACTTCTGTGTATGTTTCGTTGGCGTTCACGCTCAAACTTGTCCCTGTGCTGTAGTTCTGCACACACACCCAAAAACACAGACCCTTAAGTTATTTGCTGCACTGGGCTTTTTTTTTTTTTTTTTTGGTGTGAATGTGGCCTAAAGATGTGAAATAACTTCTCATAAATCCTACCATCAGTTGTGCTGGATGTGCCTTGGTTCTGCAGGGTGACCAGGGTGAAGTAGACACCTTTCCTTTCTAGTAGCTCACTATGAGTTCCCTTCTCCACAGCCCGTCCGTGCTCAAAACCAATGATGACGTCTGCATTTCTAATTGTGGAAAGGCGGTGAGCTATAGAAATTGTTGTTCTGCCCACGCGCACCTGCACATATTCCAGGTATTAGAATGTAATGTTCCATAAAACACAATGTCTAAATGATGTGTTAGTATTGTGTTACGCAGTGTACGGATTGTGTGGCTCACCTTATCAAGCGCCTCCTGGACAACAGCTTCACTCTCATTGTCTAAAGCAGATGTGGCCATATCCAGCAGTAGGATCTTGGGGTTTCTGATCAGAGCTCGAGCAATTGCTATCCTCTGTTTCTGTCCTCCACTCATCTGGCCTCCACCTTTACCCACCAAAGTATCAAATTTCTGGACAATATTTTATTATTATATTATTATTTCTGAATGTTACTGTGAAACTGTCATAACTACTGTAATTGTGTGTTTTCTTTAAATATGGAAACATACCTGTGGCAGCTCCATTATAAAATTATAGGCATTAGCCTCTTTTGTTGCCTGGATAATGTCTTCCATGCTAACTCCAGGTCGACCAAAGCGGATGTTTTCAGCTATGGTTGTAGCAAACAGCACTGGCTCCTGTTCTACAATACCAATGAGAGAGCGGAGCCACTGGATGTTTAAAGAACGGATGTCGTGGCCATCCAAAGTTACCTGAGAATGAAAATTTTATATGTGACTCTACAGTGGAGCCTTTAATTTTTGATAAATGATAAATGATAACTGATGTTAAATGTCGTCTGTGCAGTTGCTCAGATTGTTACCATTCCTTCCTTTGGGTCATAAAACCTCTGGATGAGCTGTATTGTGGTGCTCTTTCCAGATCCGCTTGGTCCAACAAAAGCAGTGGTTTCTCCTGCTTTGATCTGCATGCTCAGATCATTTAAAATCTGGAAAAGTGGTTGGCCTTGCATCAGTTTAATTTTGAGAACTGAGACATGGACATTGAGAACTGCTAGGCGAAGAAAATTACCTTGACTTCAGGACGGGATGGGTAGTGGAAAGTGACATTGTGGAACTCAAGGTTACCTTTCACTCTGTCTAATTTGCAACCCTCTTCTGAGAAACAATCAATTTCTGGTTCCTGTGAAAAAAACAGCACAACTTTATTTTATGGTGGTTTGCAGTCTGGATTGTGTCTGTAATAAAGTCAGCATCCCAATTTTACCCGATCAATTGTGTCAAAGATTGTCTTTGCTGCTGCACGACCAGAAGCAAAGGCCTCCAGGCAGGGTGAGGCCTGGCCCAGGTTCATAGCTGCCATGAGAACTCCAAAAAATACCTGCAAACAATCAAACAGCAGATCACACAGTGAAACACCTGCCACTGATTCTGAAATACCCAAATTATATAAAGTATCAAAAGTTGAATGCATTTAATTTTACACACCTGAATAAGGCTACCAGGAGACAGCTCCTTGGTGTCAATGACCAGTTTAGATCCATACCAAAAGGCCAGAGCGTAACAGAGGAAAATTATGCACCAAAGGTATCCTTGAAACACTCCTATGATAGTGCCCTTTTTCACGCCCCAGTTCTGAGCTTCCACAAGGTTTCTGTCATATCTGTCCATAACATAACACAAGATGTTTTAATTTCATTTTGAATAAAGGATCAGCTGCTCCTTCATTTGCAAAACAACTGATGAAAATGACAGAATACCTCTCAGCTTCTTTTTCTTCCCCTCCAAACGCTGCTACTGTTCTGACAGATGACAGGACCTCGTCAGCCACTGCCCCTGCCTTTGCATAGGCCTTCAGCTCTCGTCCTGTCAGC
Source organism: Toxotes lorentzi (assembly GCA_037833715.1). Classification (NCBI taxonomy): domain Eukaryota; kingdom Metazoa; phylum Chordata; class Actinopteri; family Toxotidae; genus Toxotes; species Toxotes lorentzi. The sequence continues at coordinate 11,797,823 of JBBMJY010000007.1, read as the reverse complement.
GTGGCCACAGCCTTCATGGACAAGGAATCAAAATACACAAAACATTAAAAAAAAAAAAAAAAAAAAAAAACACGTTCAAACACAATGAGTCATTCACAACTGGACTCCTACCATGGCCATCAGCCCAGCAGCTATACCGATCAGCGGGCTCACAGCTATGACCACCAAAGTCAGCTTCCACCCGCCAATGAATCCAACCATGAAGCCAAACACAAATGTGGAGATCCTCTCAATGAAGATAGACACCTGGTCAGCGATGGCATTGTTGATCTTGTTGATATCACTGTAAAGTAACAGAAGACACCAGAGACCCTGTTCTATATAAAACATTTTCCCAGCCATGCAGCGATAGAAGACCTGCAAAGTGAGAGCACCAACTCACTCAGAAATCCTTGTGTTCAGTTCACCAACAGAGTTGCAGTCAAACCATCCAATCTCCATTCGCATGACTCTTCGGAAATAAGTCTTTCGGATTTTCTGAATCTGTCTTGCAGCTGCTGTCACCCAGAAGACAATCTACATTGTGGTACAAAATGATTTCTTTGAGTAGACACACCATGAGACATAATTACTCAAGAGGGGCAACAAGTAAAGTCGAATGTGGAAAGCAAAAACACTTACTTGAAAATAACTCACTATCAGAACCCCTAATCCAATGCCAATATAGTAATATGCAAACATGGTCATCTGGGCTTCAATGTCCACCCTGCCAAGGAAATAAAAATGGATAACAGCAACAGATCTTCTGCACTGTAACAACAATCACAGCAACAGTAAACTAATGACTCACCCACAATGGACAGTGTTGTTTTCAGCTGTTTCATAAACTGAGCCATTTTTCCAATAGATGGTGTTGTTGTTGCACTCCTTCTCTGGGTCTTTCAGTTCCTGCACCTCAAGCTCATAAGCCACAAATGTGTCCGTCATCATGCCGTACACCAGAAGCATGAGAGGTGAAGCTGCACCGTGTATGAGCGCACACAAACTCCCCACAACCATCATCACCGTGTCTTTCCAGGTGGCAAATCGAAACTGAAAAATGTTTTAACAATATACAGTAGTTGACTATAGTTGAACAACATTGTGGTGGAAAGGGGCAGTAAGATAATGATTGTAATATGGTAGAAATGGATGGACTCAGCTATAAATGATATGAGCAAAGACACAGTATTTACCAGCTGAAAGTATCCAACACTCAGTGCATTTTCTTTTTTATTTTTATCTCTGTAAAACATGTACATTTACATATTAAACAAGTAACATAACACTGGGAAACATGTTTTGGTCTGAAACATCTTATATTTATGTGTAATATCAAGTCTCCAAACACAAACTTACCCATTTCGATTATCTGCTGCGGAGAAAGGTGAAACTCTAGTTAGAGTTGCCTGTAAATTATTTAGGTTTTCATAGAAATTTTTTTTATAGTTTAGTTTAGTTTAGTTTAGTTAGTCAGTTTTCTGCAACGTAAGAGGATCACTCACCTTCTTTATCTACACCTGGTGCTGGTGTTAGATTGATCGATTTTTTCATGTTTGCTGCCTTGAGTCAGGCTGGCGTGTCCTCACTTGGCAACTGCAGATAAAAAGATAAATGCATAAATAAATAAAGACAAGAAAAACATCAAAATCATAACTTGATTTTTAATCAGTGGGACACGTCTCAAACGTTTTTCAGATTGTATATTATTAAATCAGACTGACTTCCACTGACTGACATTAAAAGACTTGACATAATCTGCTGACATGCAAATCCCAATAACTTCAGACACTGAGAATTAAAAAAAAATAAATAAATTCTTGCGTCAGTTTGAGGAGAAAAAGTTTTGTTCATGTGAAAAAGATTTTCACTTTTCTTTTAGCACTCAGGACATAAGATGTGAGGGAAAACATTACAGCAACACAGTGCTTCGAACAGCTCACAAAATACCAACAACAAAATCAAAATGTTATTAAATTACATAGCTTATGATGAGAACACATTATTAGTGGGGGGGGGGGTTAAGTATTAATACAGCAGCATTTTCGGTGAAAGAAACGCAAAATGTACTGTACCTGGACTTCTCAATGAACCCCTGGTTTCCTTAGAAATCCACCAACACCACTGAGGCTCATCAGAGGAAAATCCTATCTTATTTTCAGGCAACCTATGCCTCTCCTTTCATATTATCTATGGCTCCATTAGACTGATAAGGGTTGCTTCACCATTATGATCTTTAACAGACTGCCTTTGTAAAATTCAATCTCTAAACCACGTTATTATGAAATCACTGCTATTAGTTTCATTTTATATCATATCTGGGTTTTACCATTATACCAAGTGACAGTCGAAAAAGGTGAAATCTGGTAAGAGTGTTTGGTTACTGAAAAGGCGTCTGCTAGAAGAAATGTGTTTGGTTGTTATCACAAGTGACTGTAAAATGGGTTAATGACCGCAAGGCCATTAGTCGTGGTCAGGTGCAGTCTCAATAGCAATACATAATCGAGTCAAATTAAATTGCCGTGGATGGTAACTTTGGTCCCAACCTGTCATTCGAAGGTACTGGAAACTTTTATTTCCTACAAGTTTAAATGAATATGAATGAAGGCTAAATAACCACGTCCTCACTGTGCTAGCAATTACCACAGCAAGACTGTAAAGCTTGAAAAACGTACTCACATTTCACCTGTCTAAGGGGTAATTATTAATTTCAGTGTGTACTGGGATGAAATGTGTGTGGCATTAGTACAATTAGACCAATTAAGTTTGAAGTTTGTTCCTGAATTATGTCAAAGAACATAAGAACTGTCACTGTGAGAAAATTTCCAATGTACAATGCCTCTTAGTTGAAAATCAATAAAAAGAATTTTGAAAAGAAAAAGATAAATCATCTTTAAGCAGTGTCCTTAATTTAAATTTAGAAAAGTACTTGTATGAAAATATAAAAATATGCAGCTTTCTGAAAGTGGACAGATAGAATCATAATAACCAAGCAGATGTTTGGGGGGTTAATGACCGCCAGGACAAGTAGTAGAGGGCTTGGGTTCGGAATTTGCTCCTTCTTTACAGCCTGTTATTATTGACAGCACAGGTGATTGATAATACCACGGGAAGGAGGGGTCTCTAGTCAAAGACACACTGTGGTAAAAACTGACTGCTCTGTTCACTCTCACACAGCTGAAGGTTGCCTGGCCTGGGAAAGCCAACAATGAGGATTGTGATCTAATGTAATAAAAGATGGAATCAAGAAATGTGAACTCAAGTATATTTAATAAAAGTATATTTCTACTTTTATTTATTTATTTGGCTGCCAAAATAGCACACTAGCAGTGTACTTAGACACTGTATGTTGCATTTTACTTTGGGGAAAGACATTGCTTCAGTTCTATGTTGTTCCATGTAAACTCAATGGGGTCCAGATCTGGACTGGAAACGAATTTCACTAATCCAGTAATCTAACCCAGATATTCAAATGAAATGTAGCAACTGGTTTAAAAATAATAAAAATAATAAAAAGCAGAGGTTGATAGTCCTCAGAACTGTGCTCAGTACATGGAGAAAAGAACCAGTGGAAGGCCTCCAGCACAATGAATGTAAAATCAGTGACACAGAAAGAGTAGGCAACGGAGGCCTCACTGAGAGCAACATGGGTCTTAGACAATCACAGGAAGTGGAGGACCATCCATGACAGGAAGAGAGAGGGGATTGGTTCAACGCTTAAAACTCACCACCTGGTCTGATATCACTCCACTGCATAATCCACCAAACAGTCCTACAGCCTACAGTATGTTATGTATCGTCTGCACTGCAGCATCACAGTGGCGCAGTTCTGACAGAGGTCGGTGTAACTTTTAATGATTTGCTCAAGCACAACAATGTCAGGGGACTCAGCAAAGGCAGAGTAGTGGAGTAGTGTTGGGGCATTAACACAGAGCTTCAAACCCTGAGTAAAAACATGCAAAGGCCAAAATGTTTGTGGGTTTCCTCCCAAAGGAGGAGAAAATGGAAGCTTATTCTGACAGATATAACATCCCACTTCGTGTCTGCAGTGCATGGTTTTCAGAGGAAGCTGGAGGGTTTTGAACTCGATGAACTCAACAAACCAGACCAAAAAAAAAAAAAAAAATCCTCTTCAGAATCATGCCTGGAGTTCTTGGAGAAGCTGACTAAAAATCTGACCTGCACTGAGGACTTTAACTCGGGAAAATAAGTTCTACTGTGCACTGAAAACCCATTTCTTGCCAAAAAATGTCACACAATTTTCAGTGGAAGCACAGAGAATCAGCCCCTGGGTCAGTACAACTTCTCTGGAAAACCAGTCTCAGTGTGACCCTGTCACTTTCTGGACTAGAAAATGTTCATGCTAAAGATGCTTCTTGTCTGCAGAAACTTTGCTTCAAAACACTGCTGCAAATCAGCGTTTTCCACAACATACACAATGAAGACCGTCCCACAGCAGACTCACTAATGAACACACTGACACCAGTGTCAACCACCACAGAGGCAGATTCTCTGTGGTCGCCTTAGATCTCTGTTGAAGAAATCCAAGCATGGTTTTCATTACAAAACTAGTTTAAAGTCAATCATGGTTCAAAATGCATCAAAGTGTGAGGTGAAAACTTGAACCTCCAGTGCACACACACTGAAATGGGCTTTTCAACAATGCAGACATCTTGTGCCCAGCAGTTAAATGTTTGGCACTACATTTATAAGTGGATTTTTCCATGACAGAGAAAGAAAACACCCAAGAAAATACCCATCAGACAGCTGGGGTAGCTTTTTGAGTTCCAGACAAGAAAGCTGTTGCAATAAAGCAAACTCCAGTGGGTAGAGGAAAGATAAACCAGGAAAAAAAACTTTAATCTGCTGCAGCTCTGAGGTCCTTCAGCTCCAGTCACCAAGATATCCAGTGTTACCAGTACAGTCCAGTCTCATTCAGCAGGGTATGTCAGCTGGGTTTTATATGGGTTTCCAGCACATGTAGGTCTAAGAGGAAATTAGACAGATGAGCAAAACAAGCACTACACAAAGACACCACAGATGTTTATCAGACAGAGTGGATTGATGGGTAGGATTAAAAATGTGGTCCACACTTCGTAGCAGAGGGTGGCGGTAGTGCGCCTACTACGCTGTTTGCCAATCGCCTGTAAAAAAAAAAAAAAAAAAAAAAAACAAAGAAGAAGAAAGAGGAGACGGTGTCCAGCAGGGGGCGCTCCTCACGTATCCGTGTTTCTGTGGGATGGAGAGGCCACAAGAGGGCAGTGGGAGTTTCTGTGAAGTAACTTCAAAAGAAGCAGAGAGAGAGACAGAGAGAGAGAGAGAGAGAGAGAGAGAGAGAGAGAGAGAGAGAGAGAAACATCTTTCGCCCGGTGTTTCACCTGGAGGTCCACGCCCAGCTTTGCTCCGCAGAGCGACATCGATTCATGCGCTGAACGCAGAAAACACACACACACGTAAGTTTCCTTTTCGCCTGTCCGTCAGCGTCCAGCTGTCCGAGCACCCGAGCTCTTACTGACACGTCAAAGCGTTTCAGATGGGGAAGTGGACAGATTCAGTCCGAGGATGAGTCGAAGAGAAGAGGCGTTAAAGCCGAGAGTTATCATGCATTAGTTCTGTTGTTAAAGCCCTGGTTCGCTTTTGCTTAAGTCAAGTTTGGCCTTAAAATCAATTAAAACTAATCGCTGATAATAATCATTCATCTTTATGGCGCTAAAAGTGGCACAAACCTCCAGGTTTGTGCAAGTTGATTCAAGCGTTTGAGGCGCAAGATAAATCACCACAGGCAGGCGGCTGAGCCGAAATGATTAGTCGACGAGTCGATTGAAAGAACATAATCAGTGGCTATTTTGATCTTCACGCCCTGCGAAATGATTTTTTGTTTACTGGCCATTTAATATCTTTTATTTAAAGACGTTTGAGCAACGCAAAACACTCAGTGCACCAAATCTTAGTGCCGCCCCTCACATGCAATAAATTCACATACTCTTTTCACACACACACATACACACATAGTCAATATTGGGGTTGAAAGTCCATACTTTTATCTATAGTGGACTCCTGATCTTATAAAAACCCCTCACCAGTGCCAATTCTTTCATTTTGTGTTTTGTCCAGTACATTATGAACAAAATACACGGACAAGTGCAGCAACAACAGAAAAACAACACAATAATAAAATAAAAGCAACAACAAAATCTTAACACATCAAATGCCATTTAAAGAGTAGATGTTGGTGGCACAGCTGAGAAGGAGGTCATTCACTTTCTGAGTGGACTTGTCAGATTTGGCTGGTGAAGATGTTGAAGGTGTTTCATCATTAAAGAGCAGCTGTCTTTTCTTTATTCGGGTTCCTTATTGGTTTCTTTTTTTTTCTTTTCGCCTTAGAAAAATGTTCCTGTACATCCTCGGGCTGGTGGCTCTTTGGTTCATCTATTGCTGGTTCAAGGAAACCAAAAGGGTTTCCAACAAAGCAGATAAATACGTCTACATCACTGGCTGTGACTCTGGGTTTGGTAACCTCCTCGCGAGACACCTGGACAAGCTGGGCTTCCGCGTGATCGCAGCCTGCTTCACTGAGAAGGGTGAGGATGAGCTGAAGAAGATCTCCTCCGACCGACTGACGACCACGCACCTGGATGTCACCGACTCTGAAAGCGTCGGCAGAGCAGCAGCCCTGATCAAAACTTTGGTCGGAGAGAAGGGTGAGCGCTTCTTTTATTCCGATTATTTTTGAAGAGATTTTTTTTTTACAGCAGAATCTGAAATATTCATATGTTGTTTGAGTTTGAAACTGGGCAGCTCTGATAATCTACCAACTTTAAAGGAAGAGTTCAGCATTTTAAGAAACACACTCTGCTTATAGCTTCGTATTTTTCCTACAGACACAAGAGTGGTATCAATCTTCTCATCAACGTCAGAGTATTCCCCTAAGATTTAGGTATTAATATAAAAAGTAACACACACCCTGAAGCAGTGATTTCACCTGTAGGTGTTGCAAAGCGTCTTGCATGTGGGTGTTATCGCTCTCATCTCTTTGTGTTTATCTTGTCGTGCTTGTGTCGCTTCAGGCCTGTGGGCTGTTGTGAACAACGCTGGAGTCTCTTTGCCGTCTGGTCCCACTGACTGGCTGACTGTAGCGGATTATAAGCAGATGCTGGCCGTGAATCTGTACGGAGTAATAGATGTAACCCTGAGCGTCCTCCCTCTCATCAAGAAGGCTAAAGGCAGGGTGGTGAACGTCGCCAGCGTGTTTGGGCGAATCAGCCCGTTCGGTGGACCTTACTGTGTATCCAAGTACGGAGTGGAGTCCTTCAATGACAGCCTGCGGTGAGAAGGAGACGTCACCTTTTCGTGCTGTGAATTCACAGTTTTTCCTCATGAGTGTTTTTTTGTTTTGTTTTTTTTGACTAATAGCAGCTCATTTTGTGTCTCAGTTTAAACATGGCACCGTTTGGAGTCAAGGTCGCCTGCATTGAACCAGGGTTCTTCAAAACAAATGTGACTGACACAGAGATGGTGAAGCGTAACCTGAAGAAGCTCTGGGACAGATTACCTCAGGATGTGAAGGACGACTATGGACGCGGTTTCTTGGAGCAAAGTGAGTTACCGCACCTTTGTTCATAGATAATGCTAACTGTTACGATGTGGTATGCTCTCAGATAGGACTCCAAGAATAAAACGTTCTGGGTTCACAGTCAAACTAACTGAATATGTATTTGCTTGATGACAATATGATAAGAAAATGTCTTTCTATCAGTACGTAACAGGGATATGAGGTTTTCTAACTTTTGCTGCAATGTTCCGCAAACTATCCGACACACCACTGCCTTGTCACGATCAAAGATGGCGGTATTTGCTATTAACAGTCTGTTGTCACGTTTTATTCCGCATGTTCTTTTATTTCCTAATAATTATTTAAAGTTAAATCCAGTTTATTTTCTTTTAAACTTCCTAGTAAATTAATTTGAAATGGCGAAATAAAATTTTATTGAAATTTTATTTCAATAAAATTTGTAAAATGCTCTAATAGAGTGTGCTGCATATTAACCACTTGTGTGAAATCTTTCTCTTTCAGCTCTTGAAAGGTTGGATGAAAGGTTCGGCCAGTTTACGGACGGCGACCTGATGAAGGTGGTCGGCTGTATGGAGCACGCCATCTCCGCCGTTCACCCTCGCACTCGCTACTCTCCCGGATGGGACGCAAAGTTCTTCTGGTTGCCTCTTTCGTACATGCCGACCTGCATTTCTGATGGGCTTTTTCTTAAAAATAGCCCCAAACCAAAAATATCTGTACTGTAGTTTCCATCAAATGAGTTATTGGGTAGAACTGCACACTTTTATATTCACTGCAGTAAATGTTTGTAAGTAAAGGTTCACACCACTGATAGCATCATATAAATATATTCTGTATTATAAAACATGTTTGATTGTTCATTATCTTTTTGACTTGACTCCAGACATCATCATGCATGTTGATTTATTATAAGATTTAATCTAAATTCTGTACTATGCATCTCAGATAATGGCCTTTGAGCACAGACAGTGGTGTTTTGCTTCTCAGTTCACAGTGTCACACCTCTGTCAACTTGTGCAGCATTTCTTCTCTACAGACTTTGGCTCCGCTGCCCCTGTTGAAACCTGCTCGTTTGATCGTTAACATTCATTTGTCCTTCGGATTAAAGACAACAGTGCTCTCTCTGTAACCCTTGGGCTGATTTGTTGAGTTTTCAGAGTGGATTTGAGGTTAAAGTGAAAGGCAGTTATCAAAACCAGAGGTCATGTAATCTGGTGTGGTCTATTACACAATCCCACGCTGGTGTAACATTTAGTCCTGCTGTTGTATCCACTTTGGACCTTGACTCTGCAGACGCACTGAAGTCAGTCCACAGAAACTTAAGCATAACTTCTCCCGGAGCGTCCAGTGTCGACTGAGAAAGGATTCGGTTTTCTCGTTTTCTTGAGCAGGAAGACACGTCTACATTTAAAGAGCTGTAGCCATGGTATGTGTGCATTATTATTATACGTTACGTTGCTTACTTAATAAATATAAACTTGACCTTGATGCTCATAGGGAGCACCCAGACAGCTGGCAGATGAATATTAACATATTTATTTATTTGACACAAAAATAAAGACACTTGCAAGGACAGACAGCACTGGATCCAGTGAAAAATGTATTTTGCAACAAGCAGCTTAATGAGACATGAGAAATTCATGCATTACAGGTTCAGTCTACGCAAATCCCACTCACCATGTGCATAGTTTGGGTTTAGGATTTCCGCTGCTGAGACCCACTACAATGAAGTTAAATGGAGCTTTCTATGTGGTTTAGAAAGCAACACAAAATGTAATCAATAAATGTCTTATCAAAAGTAAAAGTACCCATAATGCTGAAAAAGTAACTCTGTTATATTGTTATACTTCATGTTATTAGATTAATATTACTAATACATTCACGTGCCAGTAGCATTTACTCTTAGCTGAGGTGGTGTTACTTTTACTTAAACTGTGTTTCGATATAATTCATTCATTAATGTACTCAAGTAAAATATGCTAATTCTGCTTTTGTTGCATTGTGTAATTTTGATATTGTGCAGCATTATTATTTTTGTTATTTAACTATTATTATTTGATATGAGGGCTTGAAATAAGGCTCAGGTTCTGGAAGTACTTCAGTGTTTTTGTTTTACGCATTCATGACTGCCATGGCCGATTTAAGCCACTAGGGGGCTCTATAGGCAAGGTTTTGTTTTGTTTTGTTTTGTTTTGTTTTGTTTTGTTTTTCCATTTATTTATTTAGTTTAGGAACATGTGACGAGTTAGTTCTGACACTAGCCACATTGGTTTGATTCTGTGAATGGTTGTTAAGTTAAAACTGGAGCTTTAATGTAACTGAAGAAACTCACCTCAGGTCTCTCCACTCAGGTGTCAGCTGACAGTCTAACCACGTGTTTCTCAGAGGTAAGTAAATTTCTCTCTCTGTTTGCAGTTCACATCTGTTTCCATCACTTTCACAGAAAAAAGATGGCATTGAAAAGTTTGTTTCTGAGGATTTACAGTGGACAAAGTGTGAATTAAAAATGAACCGTGTGTTTTAGGTAATCCTGTCACATCTGGTCTTAACATCTGCTTTACTTCTTGCCGCCCTCGCTGCCATCCGCCGGCGCATCACAGATTCCTACAAGGTCGGTGGCTTCAGCCAGAAGCATGTGTTCATCACGGGCTGCGACAGCGGCTTCGGGAACCTGCTGGCCAGACAGCTGGATCGAAAAGGTTTCCACGTCGTAGCCGCCTGTCTCACGGAGAAAGGCGCGGCAGACTTGGCGGCAGCGGCCTCCCCCAGACTGAAGACCCTCCTGCTGAATGTTACGGACGGTGAGAGCATCAGGAGGGCGGCGGAGGTCGTGAGCGGAGAGGTGGGGGAGCGAGGTGAGCCGGGCGGACAGCGGGGGGTACACACGCAGATAGGGTGCCAGTCAGAGTGAGGCACTGGAGGAGATAAGGCAACCTGGACCATCCCATCATCAACCCATCATCCTCCTACTGATAGCATTACAACCACCAGAAACACAGTGAAGCTTCCTCACACATAAATCTGTGCTACACATTGATTTAAAAAAAAAAAAAAAAGTTCATCCTGACTTTACTCTAAACTTTTTAGAGGCCTTTTTAGACCTGACGTTATATATATGTCTGTGTCTGTCAGAGACAGTCCTCTATGCCATGGTATGAAATATGTGACCTGATGGACCTGATGAAGTACTTCAAACTCTTGTGGCCTGATGCATATTGATAAGGACATTTATTGTGATATTTGTGAAGTAAACAAATAAAGCACTCACTTATTATTTACTAACAAAAGAGAAATAAAGAGTGGATCACTGCGGTCATTGGTGATTGGCTAATCATCCCGCCTCGTTCCTTCTGCAGGTCTGTGGGGGCTGGTGAACAACGCTGGCAGGTCCACACCCATCGGCCCGACAGAATGGATGGATCTGAAGGATTTCCAAAAGGTTTTGGATGTGAATCTGACGGGAGTCATTGAGGTGACGCTCCAGTTTCTGCCGCTGCTGAAGAAAGCCCAGGGCAGGGTGGTGAATGTGGCGAGTATCCTGGGAAGACTGTCTCTCACTGGTGGAGGATACTGCCTGTCCAAACATGGAGTGGAGGCCTTTTCTGACAGTCTTAGGTAGAGGGGACGAAAAAACTGATTATAACACACAGAAGAGTAAAAAAAAGAAAACAAAAAAGAAACGTAACTGTTTGCTTCTTCCACCCAGGAGGGACATGCAGCACTTTGGTATCAAAGTGAGCATTATCGAGCCTGGTTTCTTCAAGACAGGTGTGACCCGGCTGGACCTTATCGAAGCCGACCTGAGGAGGCTGTGGACTCGCCTCCCTGAAGATATCAAAGCCTCATACGGAGCCGCATACTTTGAAGACTGTGAGTGGAAGCACAGCTGATTTCATTCAGCAATAATGTCAAATAAATAACCGAAATGATTCCCCTCATTTTGACTTTCCTTTTTCATCACTTCTCATCAGATTTGAAAGCTCAGGATTTCTCCATGGGCCTCTTGTGCAGTCCAGACATCTCCAAGGTGACCAGGTGCATGGAGCACGCGCTAACAGCTTGTTTCCCACGCACACGTTACTGTGCAGGCTGGGATGCCAAGCTTTTTTGGATTCCTCTGTCCTATCTCCCTTCGTTTGTATCAGACTTTGTTATCAACGTGCTTCTTCCTGCACCCAAAAGTGACAGAAGCAACTAACTGAGCTAAACGACTGACCTGTGGAACAGTTTGTATGATTGTATGATTGACTGATGTATGAAACCGTGAAAATTAATGTTTGTGCAAATACGGGGTTAGAAAAATAAAAACCCTGTTCAGACTGCGTTACAAAATAGGAAATTTATTTATTCATGTCTCAGCAGCAGCAATTTAAACCACATGGGCGTGTTCTGGATGATCACAGGTACAGTTTTTATTCGTCCTCATTATGATACAAAATAAATCACTCTGTAAAGTAAAGAATTTATTCACCGTGTTTATAAAACGACTCTCTCTCTGTCAGCATCTGCATCCTCAGGCCATGTCTTGCTTTTTCCAGAGATAATGGACTACATAAATTCATTTCCACCCAACAGACACGGGCACGTTCAAGTATTGTTCCAAACTATTTTGGCCATCATTCCAATATCATTACTTAAAAAAAAAAAAAGATCATGTTGATTCAAAGTCACAACGTCAGGGAATGTAGGTAGAGGTTAAGTACAATAAGTATGTTTCGCACACACATTTTAGCTCATCCGTCTGTTTATACTGGAGCATGTGTGAGTTCAAATCCAATTTCTTTTCTCTTGCTTTAATTTTTCAGCCCTGAAATGAGGTATATAAACGTGAAAGATGAAGTAAATACATCTCCAGCTTTGTTCAGTGGCATACAAATGTCATTATCCCACACATTTCTCTAACAACCTTCCATCGTATAAGTACTGTACATTCAGAATGCAGCTCACCTTTTACATGTGTTACTGTGTTTATGTTGAACTATTCGTAAGGATCTATTGCAAAGATATTTTCTGACAAAATCTTACTGTTCAAATTTACAAATATACAACATATTTATGAACATTTCTATCAGCAGCTTCAGTGCAAAGATATACATATTGTACATCAGAATAAAGAAAAAACATCAACAAGAATTGGCATAAGAAATGTCAGAAGGCATAGTCACAGAAGACTTTTTTTTCTTCATTCTATAGAAATGTATTTCTCTTTTCTAAAACAATTTGAGTTTTGTACACAGGCTGCATAAAAAAATAAATTCTGTGCAAAGTGTGTTTCTTTTTTTTCGATTCCCGTCTGTGAGGGAGGGGGTTATACGTCGCTGTCCTCTTTAACGAGGTTGGCTGTGTCTTTGAAACTGTCCTCGGTTGGCGAAAAGGTGCCGGGACGATCCCTCCTCTGAGGTTTGGCAGGGGGCACAAACGGAGAGGGCTCAGGGGCAGAAGAGTCCCCACTGCTGCCTCCAGGCTTTTCATCCTTCATCTGTAAAGCCATGCAGAGAGTAAACAAGATTTTGTAACTTGTGTCTGAAAAATGTTTCTCGCCGTGATTAACAAGTCCGAACTCACCTCTGAGTATGAAGGGTTTTCAAATGTGGTGCTTGGCTTTAATTTCCGTTTGAATAAGCTCCACTTCGACTCCTGAAAGCACAATCACGAACGGTCAGGTGGCGTCACACCTGGATAATTTAGCTAATGTCGTTTTTAAATGGGCATGCTGTCTAAAAAGAGACTCACCTGAACAGGTCCGGTGCTGACAGAAGACGTGTTCACAATGCCCACGCTCTGATCCCCGCGATACGCCGGGTTCACGAAGTTGTTCTCCAGCTGTTCCCCGCTCACATTAACAGTCACCTGTTGAACAATAAAGATGCAGGTTGTTATAATAAAATATTCAGCTATGACAAGGCCACTGTGGCCCACACGCACCAACACTGAACAATTTCCAGATTTTCTATCACATACAAAAACATTATTCCCACCACTCATTGTTCTACTGTGAAACTGAATTCCTGATCCTGGAAACATGGATTTAAAGCCCTATATTTGTTATTATATGCTTTTTTTGTTGGACATTATTGTATATTGTCCTTTAGATTGGTGATTTTAGAAAGAAGATCATCGTCTGCTGGACGATGCTGAAGTTTTGCAATGAGCAATGGACCTTCTACAAAAAAAAAAAAAAAAAATCATTTATTCATTCATTCATGAGTACCTGTGTGGCATGAATGACGGCAGGGTCACCAGACACTCCGGGAGCAGTGGCGTACAATGGGTTCTCAAATGTGATCGGCTGCCTCCCAGCTTCCATAGAAAAGTTATCATCCTATGGGGATATTATATTGATAACATTGGTTTTACAATAAATATTAAACCTCAAAAGACAAACTATAGGATTATTAAGCTCTTGTTTCTCAACTGATGCTGAGACAAGCAGTTCTAAAAGGAACGCTAAAATCAAAGTTGTCAATAAATACCACATAGAACACACATTGTTTTTGACTTTAAAATGCTGATGATTCACTTTCAGTGACTTGGCAGAATATTAACTGTTAATAAAAACATCCTTCCTGGACTCACCATCTGCATGGCCGTGTCAATGAATGACACTCCGATGTGTGATGGTCCGAGATCCACATTATCACCCGAGCGAAACGTCACCCCGTTCCCTGTGTCAGCGGACTTCACCAGGCTACTGAGGCTGGACAAAAACAAAACACGCCAGTCTGGATTTTGATCTAAACACTCTGCCGTTAGCTTTAATCAAAGGTGAGAGCTGAGATACCTGGGTAGTTTGGGCATGGAGGGGATGAAGGATCCTGTTCGTTTGTAGTTGAGGAAAACCCCGACAGCCAAAGCTCCAGTAATCAGGATGATAATGACGGCCAGTAAAACAGCCACAGCTAACAAACACAAAAAGTGGAAAATACTCAAGTTGTGTGGTTACAGGACACTTGGAACAAGGTGCTGATCATAAACATTCCTAATAATATTTTGCTGACTAGTCCGTTACTGTTCATGGCTTCTGGATGACCCGTAAGCTTGGCTGGAGTTAAAAAGTGATCGATTATCGTATTATTTGGCTAATTATTGAGCAAAAGCGTGATTTTGGCCCATCAGCATCTTCAGTATCTGCTGATCCAGACTGTTTTCTAGGATATTTTGTTGCCCGGCACAGTCGTTAGTTAGATAAGCAAGAGGTGTGACTTCATCTCTTCTGGCCTTGATCTGCTTCAGTAAAACCAGCAGATCATGACTGTTACTGCGCAGCAGCTCCCGCACGTCAACCAGCGCATGTGTGAAGGACTCCCACAGACTGCCGGATGTAAGAATTTGTCCAGTCAACTTTTCAAGTTACACAAAAGTGTAACAAATTCATAATGAAAAACCATGAAGTGATTCACAACATTTGAATGAGAATAAATCAATAAAAGGAGAAGATAAGAGAAGAGGTACAGTACCTGTTCCTGCTGGAGCGCCCCTTGACTTCCCTATCTCACAGTAACTGCCCACATAACCGTACGGACATCTAAACAAATGTGACGAAAACAAATCTTTCATACGAGGGAGGCAGCTTCTTGAAGTATGTTTAAAAAAGGTGGAATATCAAATATACCAGACATTACTGGGTATGACTGATGGACAATCATTTACTGGTGTGAATGGCACCTGCAGCTACACTCACTTGCACTTGGGCAGACCGCCTTCATCAGTGTAACAGGTCCCACCATTCATGCATCTACATGCAAGGGGCATTGCAACAGGTGCCTCAATGGCTGCAGGAGCAAAAGCCAGGTACACACACAGTATGAAAAAAACGACAAAACAATATCACACAATGATCTCACAAAACCACACAGGAGCAGCACAGCATGTGTGGAGGGTGGATTTCTGAATGCAAAATGAGATGCAACACAACAGCTAAGACGAGACTGCAGACCGCGCGCAGTCGGGCCGTTGTTGTTGTTGTTGTTGTTGTTTACCTGCATCGCATTCGTTGGAGTCAAACTCCACCTGAGATGAGCCTTGCGGGCAGGCGCAGGTGTACCCACCAGGCCGGAGGAGACAGAGGTGACTGCATACATTCTTACAAGGGTTCAGAACTGAGGAGGGCAGAGCATAAAGAGTAAAACTATTAAATATGGTTCAGTGCAAATCCATCCTTTAGAATAAAGTCATAGTGGGCGGATTACATCTTTCATAGCACATTACCACGTCAACAAATCTTTGTACTATCAAAAGTACTATTCGACACATAAGTAAATGTTGATTAATCTCCTGTCTTGTCTTCCGTACTGTTTGGTTTATTCTAAGTAGTAAAAATACTGCAAGTTACCCAAGATAAAATTCAGTCTCAACCATGTGAAGACAGATGTCACAGACAGACAAAAATCTGTGACACTCTTTTGGTTTGAAAGGCAGAAAGTGTGTCTGCTGTCTTTTTTTGTGTTTACAACTTTCCGTGATCCACACATACACATACTGTACAGTAGTGCAACATTTTCTTTCTCATTCTACACAAACACAACATGAATCCCTCCGTGTTCTGACCTGACTGGTTGTGTCGGCGCTCCTGGTAAATGCGGACTTGAGTCAGCCAAGGGTTGATGGTTAGAACTTTGACTTTGCTTCCTTTCCCAAACTTATTAGTCCTCCACACTTCACCTTTCTCTTTTGTCGTCCAATACACATGCCCTTCAAACACATCCAGACTGTAAGGATGTCCGATATCTGGAACAGAGAAAACACAGCACCTTTAATGCACATCATGCACAGTCTTTAATGACCTTCACTATGCTTTGAATAAAAACACTGAATGTACCAGCGCCCATAAAACTCTCAGTGTTCTGACCTCCTGATATGACGATCTTCCTGTCTGTGCCATCAGGCTTCATGGACTCGATGATGTTCTCTTTTGCGTCACACCAGTAGATCCTGTTTCCATTCAGATAGTCCAGAGTCAGCCCGGTAGGCCAGCCCAGGTCCTCTTCCTTCACCAGCACCTGTCTGTGCTGACCGTCCATCCATGCTGATTCTATTCTGGGTGTCCTGCCCCAGTCTGTCCAGTACATCATTCTGCCACACAGAAATAAATACACAGACATTTGTTTTTGCCTAGACATGAAGGAATTATTTCCTTTATGACGCAAAAAGGAATTAAGGATGCAAATGACATATTTTAAATACTAAAGCTCAACAGCCTCCTACCCGAGTGATGGATTCACAGCAATAGCAGCAGGCTGGTCGAGGTCAGTGTGGATCAACCACTTCCTGTACCGCCCGTCCAGTTTGGCCACTTCAATTCGATTGGTCCCTGAATCTGTCCAGTAAATGTGCCTGTACAGGGAGATAAGTATGTCATGAGAAGCTGAATGAAACTTAGAGCAACCTTTACAAAAGTGAAGTCAGAATCCTGGTGAATTACCCGCCGACCCAATCCACAGCAATGCCGTCGGGATTAGCGACGTATCTCAGGTTCAGATCCACCTCTTTCACTGGGTTGTTACCGTGGTCGTTGAACGTGGTCATATAGGCGCGTTTGATAGAGCCAAACTGAGATCCCCGACCCAGGACTGTCCAGTAAACAATACCTACAGGAAATAAAGGTTGTCCAAATTTGGAGATCTTGCTTTTTTTTTTTTTTTTTTATATTCACTGTGACCACACAACATTAAAAGGTTTACAGTAGTAGCCTTACTGAGGCCTTGTCCCTCTGGATCCCACAGATAGTCCAAGGCTTGGATGTGCTCAGCGTTGTCCACATAATCTGAATACTCCTCAGACGACAGGTTGAAACGACGGATGCGAACGTTGTCTGGCAAGAGCAGCACTGGTGGGTTTCCTGTACAGAAACCGAGGTGTGGTGAAAGTTACCAGCAGTTTCAGTTCAGAGTTTGGCTTTAATGAGAAATAAAAGAGAGCGTCTGTAAAGAATTTTCTCCTTTGTATAAATGCCAAGCTCTTACCCTGGGCAGCACACTCTGTCCCATGAGGCTCACCAAACGAGTGAAAGCCCTCAGCACAAAAGCACTCATAGCTGCCCTTTGTGTTCCTGCACTCCTGAGGACACGTCCCATACACTTCACACTCATTCACATCTTTATTCAAAGCAGAGGAAATAAAAAAAAGAAGAGAGAGAGAGAGAAAAAGATTAATTGAAAGTAGAAAAACACTTTATAAATGCATTGAGTACATGACTGATGTGTTGTTTACCTTCACAGGTGTGTTTTTCTGTGGTTCTGGGCTTGTAGCCGGGCCTGCAGGAGCAGAGGAAGCCTCCCTCTGTCAGGTCCGTACAGTTGTGTTCACAGATGTTGTCACTGCACGCGTGGCCAGTGCCATGGTCTGAAAGCAGCACAGGTCCAGTTAAAAGTAGTAGTCTTACATTTTTTCTTCATGTTTGCACCTTAAATTGTACAGAAAACCAGTTATGGTAGGTTTTATCTATTAGAATTTTAATACACCTGCTGATACATTGTACAGTAATCCCTACCTGTTCCTGGGAATTACATGTAATAGAATATGGATATATAAAGAAATATATTTTCTTTAGTATCTGGATTTTATTACTGATATACTCCTTTCTAATGTTACTTACGGCAGCCAAGTTCATCCGACTGGTCTCCACAGTCATCATAATCATCACAGGCATACTGCAGAGGGATGCATTGTCCATTACTGCATTTGTACTCATCATCTGTACAGGGGCCGTGTGTTGGGCTTTGGCCTAGATAGAGAGAAACACATCAGCTCAAGAGAGGCAGTAGATGCATTTAATTGTGTTAAAAAAAAAAAGAGTCTGAATTGCTGTGGTTTGAGTAGATAAATGTTAATATTAGTATAGCAACCTCTGTTACAAAAAGCATCACACTTACAGTTTTCCTGTCTCTCATCGGAGCCGTCACCACAGTCGTCAACAGAGTTACACAGCTCGTGGCTGTAGATGCAACGGTTGTTTTCGCAGCGGAAACGGAACGGGGTCTCGCACTGGATGTCCACTGTGGACGAACAGAGAGAGAAGGGCTCAAGAAAACTGTACAGCAAAGATTCAAAAATTAACTTAGAAACAGTGAGTTAATATGTTGTTTTATGTGATTCTGGGTTTAAAATCTTGAAATGAAACAAGATCTGGTTCTGTGCGTGCTGGACTTGTGAGTGTTTATGTTATTTACAGCAGAGGTGAAGTTCCTCGTCTGAGTTGTCTCCACAGTCATTGTCTCCATCACATTTCCAATGAGGCTGGACGCATACATGGTTCTTGCACTCGAACATGAACGGGGGGCAGTATGTGCCATTGGGAAAGCGGGTTGCTGAAAGTAAGAGCCTTTCTGTCAAACTAAATCTGTGACTTATACACCTGGAGGATTCTAAAGAATGCATGTATGCTGTATTCACTTATGTGACACTCACGACATGACGTCTCGTCGGTATAGTCCAGACAATCTGCGTTGCCATCACATTTAAAACGTTCAGCGATACAGTGTCCACTACCACACTGGAAGTAGCCAGGATGACAAGTCCGCAGCTCTGCAACACAGCCAAACCAAGACAAAACAAAACGTTACTTCAGATAAAGAGTGAAGCACTAGATTTGTGTTTGTGATTACAAATAAAGACACATTCATTCTGTTGTAAATGTCTCAGTCTTTATTCCTACATGAGAAATACTCTATATTTCAGGTTTGTCTTCCAGAATAACACTTGGATAATCTGTCCTGCACTCTACCAGCACTGTATGGAAGAAATCCTTCAGCTATACCAGACTGAAAAAGAAAACTCTTTGAATAAATTACTATTGGTGGTCCTGTCTGTCTTTGCAACCCTTCAAAACTTGTGAAGTTTTATTGCTTCTTTGTTCAGTGCCGCCCTCTGTTGCTGACAAACAGCCAGACCCCGAGCCAAAACAAAGAACCTCCACTTACCACAGTCCCTTTCATCAGAGTTGTCCTCACAGTCGTTGTCATGGTCACAGACCCAACGGTCGGGAATGCAGCGCAGATTATCGCAACGAAACTCGCTCTCTGTGCACGCCCGCGGAGCTGAAGGAAAACATGAAAACAGACGTTTCAGTGTGGAATCAAGCCAATGCACAACTTTCTTATGCTGCTGGTAATTTTTACTATTAGAAACACATTACTCAGGTGGACACCTAAAGATTGAAGTCCTTCCTCTTAGACTTTTCTCGAATGCGTCAAGAATGCCCTGTATTATTTGCCTCTATATTATGGCATAAAAACGCACCCACACATACGCAGGCATCATGTGCAGCTGTTGCTCTGCAGTGAGCTCATGAGTTCACTAGAGACAAACTCTCTTGGCATCACCAGTGCAGTAACAAGGGGAGCAGCACCACAATGATTTAACCCTAGCCGCTGTTTCTCCTTTGAGAGGCTACATTATCCTTATTAACTGGTATGTTCTCAAACATGTTTAAATTCTCCAGGGTGAGGCGTGACAGACTCCCTCACTCCCTCTTTCTGACACACCGAGGACAGCCTGTTTCTCTAGCAGCTGATAAGACTACCTCTCTCAGCACTCCGCTGTCGGCAGAAGTGTCGAAGCTCTTACAAAACCTTCCTGCTGTCTGTTAAAATGATAGCGTTTTAACTATTCTTTGTTGGCAACACTCCCCTTTCATTTGGACAATTCACAGAAACTGAGCAGAAATCCCATAATAAGAGACACTTAGATGATATCAAAGCGTACCCATGTACCCTGGTTTTCACTGTTCGCACTCCTGTCAGTGCTCGCACCGGACCCTCAAGCGCTACTGAATGATATAGCTTTATCAGTGATGGCAAACAGCACTCACTGCAGCTGCGTTCATCAGAGTTGTCCCCGCAGTCGTCGTCCCCGTCACACCTCCAGCGCAGCGGGATGCAGCGGTGGTTGTCACAGCGGAAGTCTCCGGCAGGATCACAGGTCAGTTCATCTGGGAAAGGAGCAGGCACGAGAGTGAAGACACTCATTTAAACCACTATGTTCAACTAAATAAAGACTTTTAACATTACTCACGCCGAGAATTCAACATTTTTGGGCATTTGCTTGAAATTTTCATGAAAGTTATAACGTTCAGCTGCAGTGTTTGAAAACTGACCACATTATAAACAAACCCTACTTTCATTTAAAGTGTGGGTAAGGTTTGTAGAGCTGTTGCATTAGACTACACTAACTAGGTACCTCATAAACTGACAACTTAGATCATCACTCTAGTTGTAAGCACAATGACACCAAGATGTAGTATATTAAACTTTAAATGTCCCACTGCAGACTGAAAATTAAACCACTGTTTTCTACAACAGTAGATGAGAAAAGATAACTGCATCAGTACGTGCAACATCTGTCCAATATGACTGGAAATGTTTAGGCTTTTGAGTAATTATGAAAATGTCAGCTTGAAATGAAAGGCATCTTGTTTTTTTAATTAAACTGCAATAGTCATAGAGGGAGGAAAGCAGCATGCCTAAGACAGATGGGTGACCTCTCTCCATGCCAGTATGTGTCTGTAGAGGATAAGAATACAGGAGATGAGAAGCACAGAGGGGAGAAGAGTGGAGGAGAGCTGGTCTGAGCCGTCTCTACCACACAGTGCTGGGGGTCAAAGATAGCGCAAAATTAGCTTGTCCGGCCCTCCTAGCCCTCCACCTGGCCCATCTGCTACATTCTTACAGGAAGATTAGCACGGATCTCCCCTCCTGCGCGGGCATGGCACTAATGGAGTGAGTGCCTCTGATAAGAGACGGGAGGGCCGCGGTGAGTGTGTTTGGATTGTTGCAAATTACAAAGAGGCTTGTGTGAACCCTGCCCCCACGCAAGGACAGAGCAACAACACACACACACACACACACACACACACATGTATGTGGACTCATACCACCAGACAGCTCATAAATCTGCGGCGCTCTCAGGGAGTGGCAACTTCTGGGGGAGGGTGAATGGTCAGACCCTCTCCATCAGCACCTCCCACTACCAAACTGTGTAATGTTCCACATGAGGCTGAGGACTTGGCTAATTGCCCTTCACTCACTCCTTGAATACATACTCCTGCTTTTAAGTTGTAATTTTTGAATCTACTTTCTAATCATCTTACCATCAGTAAACACCATTTGTGACTTAGTCAGCCTGCAAAGTTTTAAAATAAGGTCTGATAGTGTGATAATAATAAATAGTCCTCAAAACACTGCCTTGATGTAAAGAGGAACTCAAGTTTGGTCTCAGAGGGTCACAGACTCACCACAGCTCTGCTCATCGCTGTTGTCTCTGCAGTCATTGTGGCCATTGCAAACAGACCACAGCGGCACACAGCGGTAGTTGGTCTTGCAGTCAAACTCCGTGTGGTTGTCACAGCGATATGCTGGTCCCACTGAGGGGAAAAACACCATGATTGTCAAGAAACAAAGACACCTAATGAGGACAAAGGCTAGGGCAGTTTTTTAAATGTCAAAATATACAAACAGTTATAGTTTAAACTTACTGCACTCCTCTAATGGTTCATCAGAGTTGTCACCACAGTCATCATCGACATCGCATTTCCAGCTCTGGGGGATGCAGCGTCCGTTGCGGCACTTAAACTGTCCAGGGCGACAGGTCCTGGTGGAGCAGTGGGCGGGGTCCTCGTCTGACCGATCACCACAGTCATCCTCGCCGTCACACTGCCACGACTCTGGGATGCACTGCTTATTTGCACATTGCCACTGGTGGGTTTCACACTGGTGTGTAGCTACAGGGAAAAAATATTCAAACATGAAGTCATAGGAAACACAGAAAGGGGAAAAAATGACACAAGCAAGCATCAAAGAACACTTAATATTTCAGAAAATGGCTTTAAAAAGGAGACAGGTAAAAGAACATAACCTACCACACAGCACAGGGTCTTCGTCTGAGCCATCATGACAGTCCCGGTTGCTGTTGCAAAGGAAGTGCGGACTAGTGCAGTTTCCATCGTTGCACTGAAACTGTCCGAGCCTGCAGTGGCGAGCCGGGCAGGTGGAGGGCTCGTCTGAGCCGTCTCTGCAGTCCCTCTGACCATCACATTTCCACCAGATAGGAATACAACTGTTGAAGCAGAGGCAGGGATAAAAATGAGAGATTTGGATTGTGTTTATTAGCTGATTAAGGAATGCGCTCACTAATGCAGAGCAGAGCATGTTACATAAATTAAGTTTAGAAAACATACTCTTTAACTCCCTTCCCCACATAACTCTGGGCAGTGATAAAAGGCTGGGAAAATGTGGCCTAAAAGGTTAAAATCAGCGTGTGTAGCATGTTTCCATTAATAAATCATTACGACACAAATTATATAAATACATGACACATTTGCCAAGAAGATCTGAAGCTGCGACTGACCCCATTACTGTACTGTGTGTGAGTATTTCGTGCCACCAAAGAAAGATTTTGTGAAAAATCTGGAAAAATTATGGCACAAACAGCAGGTGGTGCTGTTTTCCCATAGCAAAGACAGCCATTAGAAAAATACTGTATATGTGAAATGACAATGTCATATGAAATCACAGCCTGTGTAAATGCTCTGCAGCTGCTGTCATGAGACAGCAGATCTTCCTCAGCAGTAGTCTCATTTATTTGTTGCAGTCACACAGACAGTTTTAACAATAATACATACATAATGATTTTTAAAATGCTACAAGTCAAATATTAAGATGACAAGAAGTCTTGACAAACCGTTCATTGTTAGCACATCTGTACTGGGTGCTGGTGCACATGGGAAGGCATCGGGTCACACCTCCTATTTGGACAGTCAGGAAATGATCGGGGCACTCACAGGTGTGTTCTCGCCCCCCATGACGGATCAGACACAGGTGAGAGCAGCCTCCATTGTTCACCGCACAAGGATTGTTTACTGTTAGAGGGAGAGCCACAATCAGTCAGTCAATCTCAGTTCAGCACAGCTGGGCAAACACAGGCCAGGTACTGTTGAACAGGTATTGCTGAGCTGGTAGAAAAGACCTGTACTAAAATCAACTTAAGGTGGACACGTTGACATAAATAACAACTATTTTGTCTTATGACAAAAAACTCTTGGACATAAGACTCTGAGATTTTTAACTCACCAATAGCCTGTCTGTAAGGATGGCATACATGGATGTCAAACGGCCTGTGTGTGGTGTTAACCAGGGCCTGACGACCTGAGCCGTCATACTTGTTGCCTTTCTCCACCGTGCGCGTGTTCCAGTCAGTCCAGTACACAGTGTCCTCGAACACCGTCAGGGCAAACGGGTGAGGCAAATTTCCATCATACACTGTGTGTCTGTGTTGACCATCTAAGTCTGAGAACCTGAGGGGGAAAAAAAACCAGGAAAAAGTCAGTGGGTTACAAGTCTCGCTGCACGGTAGGATAAAAGACTACTTCCTGACAGGTGCA
Organism: Toxotes lorentzi; assembly: GCA_037833715.1. Lineage (NCBI taxonomy): Eukaryota > Metazoa > Chordata > Actinopteri > Toxotidae > Toxotes > Toxotes lorentzi. The sequence goes on along the minus strand of JBBMJY010000007.1, from coordinate 11,773,896 downwards.
CTTACTCGATGTAATTGAGATGAGCATCAGACCAGTAGAGCTTGTCATTAGTGTAGTCTATCGTGATCCCGTTGGGCCACTCTATCTTGGTGGTAATGATGGCTGCTTTGTTGTTTCCATCCATTCCAACACGTCCTATAAAGGCTTTGTCTCCCCAGTCTGTCCAGTATACATATCTAACAGCAACCCAAGAAAATCACTATCATATATATGAAGCAAAAAATCTTTCCTTGTATAAAAACATTACAAAAATAACAATAATCTAAAACAAATGAAAGGGTAATTCTTTATTTCACAGGTCCATAATTTCTTAGAAATTTCCTAGTAGATGTCTTGAAAAGAACTGTGTAATCTGCTGCTAGTTATTGGTGAATGTATCAACATTTAAAAAAAAAAAAAAAAGACAATGCACAGACCCATGTGCTGTGAGCACAGGTTTCAGTTGATACATTCCCAGCCAATTAATTCCAACTAATTGCTAGAGTGACCTAGAAAGTCTTTTAGTCAGTGCACAGCCGGTCAGCTAAACAAACAAAAATGTGGAAAAGGCAACAAACAACTCAGACAAATATGAAGAATGAAGGCCCAATAATAAATGAATAATGGCTGACTTGGATTTAAATGTCTGTTCCTTCAAGGAAATACCTCAGGAAATCAACTACTGCTTGGAGACTTACTAAATCTGACTGAAAATAACAGTCTCAAAACTTTGCTTCCATTCTGCCTATAATTAGCACCAAGTGACATTACAGGAAATATCCTCGGTAATTATCATAAGAAATTACAGACTGTAAAATAAAGAGTGAACATGAACTACTTAACATATGCTGCAAGTAATATGTTGTGATAAGAGAATATTGGCAATCATGGCAGTGCCAATTTAGCAGTCGGGCTCTACTGTGAGATTTGATTCCTACTCACCCGTATTTGGGATGCAACACAATGGCTCTGGGGTTTTCGAAGCAGTAGGTGTTATTGGCATCGACGCAGTGTTCAGCCAGTTTCTTCACAAATCGACCATCCAGCTCAGACACTTTGAGACAATCCAAGAAGCTGTCCACCCAGTAGAGTTTCCTTGCCACCCAGTCGACTGCAAGGCCCTCCCCGTGTAGAACTCCATTGACCACCACCTCTCTGTTGCTGCCGTTGAAGGACATCCTCTCTATCACTCTGCGGCTCACGTCAATCCAATAGAGACGCTTGTCGACACGATCAAAGTCCATGGCCACCACACTGGTCAGGCCCTGCAGGATCAGAGAGTAGGCATGCCCGTCTGTCGACAGGTTCCTCAGGTAATAGCGGTTGCTGAAGATGAGGTAGGGCGAGATGTTGCTGTTCTGACGGCAGCTGCGGCCGTCGGGCTCTCGCAGGAATCCTGGGGCGCACTTGCACACGTACGAGCCAACGGTGTTCTCACAGACCTGGCTGCACACGCTCGGTGTCTCCGCACACTCGTTTACGTCGTCACACGTTTTGCTGTCGGACATGAGGCGGTAGCCGGGACGACAGGTGCAGATGAAGCTGGTGGGTGTGTCGGTGCAATTGTGATCGCAGTGATGGACGGTTGGGTCTGTGCATTCATTGATTCCTACAGTCAGGGAAGAATGAGAGCAACAGTTATTAAAGTCATTAGGAAAGACAACAGTTCATCAGACCAATGATGAGTAGTGATGAGTGGTATTATTTGTGTTCTTGTGTTAGTTATTTAACTATTTATTCATTCATTCATTCATTACATACTTTTTTTTAATCTATATTGTGGCTCATTCTTTATTTATACATACTATACTCAGACATAATCAAAATCATAGCATTTAATTTTTATTCTAACCCTAAATCTGTTATAAAAATGTTATATGATGTGATCAACAGAGGACATACGAATTATCTTCAGCATTAATATTTGCCAGATATTATTAATACTGCGCAAAGCACAACTGTCCTATAATTTGGCTGTTTGACAGTTTATGGTTGTATTTATCCCTCCTTTCTCACTCCTCTTCCAGCACTTCTTTGACATTTCCTCTAGAGGGAGCATGCAACATCTGAACAAAACCCAACTGCACACAAACACACCAGCTCCTGAAAGGGTAGCAGTATTTTTTTTTTTTTTTACAGCATAATCTCTTGAACTATTCTGAAAATCTCCTCACACTCACCACATCCCTTCTCATCGCTGTTGTCAGAGCAGTCATCGTTCCTGTCGCACACCTGCTGCAAGGGGATACAGTGTCCATTGTCACATCTGAACTCTCCAGGGGGGCAGGTTGGCGCCGGTGTGCGGCACATGTGCTCCAGCTCATCAGACTCGTCACCGCAGTCATTGTCCCCATCGCAGACGAAGTCATGGGACACGCAGCGGCCGTTCTGGCAGGTGAACTGGTGTTGTTGGCAGGGCTGGTAGGTGCAGCCCTGCTCGTCGCTGCTGTCCCCGCAGTCATTACGTCGATCACACCTGATTTTAGAAAACAGGTCACAGAAAATTAACTCAAGTTTCCACATAGACTGATGACAGATGTAATTTCTGATATTTTATAAGAGGTTTTCTCCAACCTGTAGGAACTCCGTATGCAGAGGCCATTGCTACAGGTGAACTCATTGACGCCACAGGATCTGCGTGTGCAGTTTTGATGCTCATCTAATGCATCTGCACAGTCTGCGTCTCCGTCACACACCCAGTCATGTGGGATACATTTCCTCTGTGGTGGTTGGTTGTTCAGACAGGTGAACTCTGCACTGGAACATGTGCGATTGGCTGGGGAAAAAAAAAGAGAAAATCAGGCGGGGGATTTATACAAAGTAAAATAATGATGGTGATGACCACTTGTCAACCTGCATTTTTGGAAAGCCAAACATTCCAAACTGTATTTCAAAACATGCAGCCGTATCCTTGGATTCTTTATTCATCTAGTGTGATTGATTCACATTGTTTGAAGTGAGTCTCCTACGGGGGCTCAGGCAGTGCTGAAAACCTTAGCTTCAGGCATCTTATTGTCAGAGCACACATTGGTGAGACATAAGAGTCCTGATCCTCCCTGAGCCAGGAAGCTAGAGAAAGGAGACATGCACAAAGTAGCGAGTGAGGCAGGAGAAATCAGGAATGTCAGCTCCTTGGTCTGGAGACCCTCTACAGGAGACTAAGATGCTGGGCACTGTCTGCCAGTGTCTCCCCCATAAACACTCCCCCAGTGGTGAGTATCCTAATCCATCAGAGTCCTGAATAACGGCAGGAGTAAGCAGAAGGGGGCAAAGTGGTAGGAAACAAGAGGATGGGCTACGAGGGGAGGAGATGAAGAACTGGGAAAGTGAGTAAGAGGATGAACAAACACAACATGAGAGAGGGAAGGGAAAAGACAGAAAACAGAAGAGGTCATGAAACGATGCATACCACAATTATGCCTCTGGTCTTCGTCACTCATGTCTCCGCAGTCATTGTCCCCATCACAGATCCAGGATGAGGCAATACACCTGCCATCATCACAGCGGAACTGATCTGTGTTGCAAGTTCTGACCAGCGTGGCTACAGAGACAAATCATATAACATTAGACTGTAGATAATATGGCAAGACAAATGTAGTGCTGTGACTGTATAAAGCATGCCAGTGGATTAATGTCCAATATAAATGTTAATCCTGTTTGTAGCTTCTTTTCCCTTTTGTAATTGCCAATTACCTCAGGTACTTCCCCCACTGCTTTTCAACTAATAAAGAAGACACAATACAACACTGGCAACGCTTTCAAAATAGTCATGGCAGCTCCAGATTCCCATGCATGGTGAACTATCTAAACAAAAGCCAAAGTGAGGCTCTGCAAACCCCGGTGGACAAAAGGAGGGGGAGGTGCTGTTTGTCAGGGGACACTGAGGGGCGTCACCACAGAGGAATGCCGCACACAATAGGAGGCCTGACTGACCACATCGTCAACAAAGCAATACACCAGTGACTCGCACTCTCCGCTACATCACTCACAGCACTCTCTCACACCGGCACACAGATGCAGATTGGCAGACAGACACAAACACACAATAACCGAGCAGCTGATAATGGGGCGGGGGCAGACACAAAGCCCAGCAGGCCCGTTTTTGGGGGTGAGAGAGTTGCGTGACACTCACTGCAGGAAAGGGGCTCATCAGAGCCGTCGGCACAGTCAGCCCCTCCATCACAGTACCAGTGGGCGGGGATGCAGCGACCGCTGGAGCAACGGAACTCACTCTGGGAACATGTGGATGCAGCTATGTAGAGGATGTAAAAAGACATGAAACCAGTTGGAGGACTTCGGGCATCTCAGTGTGAAAACGGTGTCCACAATTTCACAAAAAGTTATTAATTACACCTGCACTTTTTCTGATATATCTAAATTAGCTTAAGAACAGAAAATATTAACAGCAGAAACATAAAAAACCATAATATTGTTCTTGTGCTATGAGCTGCTGCTGAACTCACCACAATGTGTAGGGCTCTCATCACTCATATCCCCACAGTCATTGTCTCCATCACACAGGTACGAACGTGGGATGCAAATGTTGGTGGACTGACATTTTGTGTGTTCTGGTTGGCAGGTTCTCTCCGCTGAGATGATTATAAATAATAACATATTTACTACAATCATTAACCACTGCGACGAAGATTTACCTTACTTAATTCATGTGACAAACTCACGGCAGTTTTGTTCATCAGAGGTGCCGTTGTCATAGCAGTTGTTGATGCCATTGCAAACATAGTCCTTTGCAATACAGCGCCCATTGTTGCAGGTGAACTCTGTGTTGGGGTCGCACGGTCTAAAGAGACAGCCCATCTCGTCGCTGTTGTCTCCACAGTCGTCGTAGTGGTCACAGCGGTAGTGGTAGGGCACACATCGCCCATTGCCACAAGTGAACACTGTGGGCTCACACGTGTGGAAGGCTGCCAATCAGAATCAAAGACAGGTCAGAGCTCTGGCTAGGGAGCAAGGTTAGGAGAAAGAGGGATGATATACACATGCAGCAGACACTCATTTTACCTGACAGTGCAATAAAGGATGACAGCAGCTGTGGGACTGCATGCAAAGATGAAAGCACATTGATTCATTTGTTAGTCTTCATTTGTGTTATTATTTAGGAAAGGGGAGCATATTAATGGAAATGTAATCATAAAGTGTAAGCATACACACCAACATAGTTGAAGTCAGGTTTAGGTCCTAAGAAAGACATTTGTTAAAGCGGGAAAAAAAAGTTAGTGACGTTAAAAGATCAAGAATTGCAATTAACAGAAAAGAAAGAGAAAGAGTTCTGATTGGTTCATTCAAAAGGACTACATCTTCTATGAGAGCTACTGTTACTATTAATCAACAGTGAAATTTTAAATGAATTTAGTTAAAATAAAATGAGGAATAAAGACAAGCAAGAAACACAGTGAATTCAAACTCCTTGCGTTTAAGAACACCCTACCACAAACTCTCTCCAACTCATCGCTGCCATCTCCACAGTCGTTGTCATTGTCACATTTCCACTGGGCACGTATACAGCGGCCATTCATGCAGGTGAACTGGCCCGGCTGACAGCGAGTCCCATTATCAGGGATGCAGTGCTTGTTGTCGGCCAGGTACCAGCGACCCTCTGATGGACACTGACACTCAGCTCCATTGGGTCCTAACGAGATAAAATTGCACGGGACAGTTTATGCAGTTAGGTGGGGTTTTTTGTTATAGCAGTAAAGGAATATTCTGTTTAAGTGACAATGACAAACTGCTTGTACCTGGTGTACAGATGTGGCTACAGCCTCCATTAAACTGCTGGCAGGGACTGTCACACTGCTGCTGCTTCCTGCTGGCCAGAACATGGATGTCCATTGGCCGAGATGGAAGGTTCTGAATCATGACCCTCTGATCAGAACCATCGTGCTTGTTGGCCCGATAGATGCTGCGTGTGTTCCAGTCAGTCCAATAGATGAACTGGCCAAACATGGTCATAGCGAAGGGGTAGATGGCTGTGCTGACGATGACTTCCCGATTGGACCCCGTGAGAGAGGATCGCTCAATCTTCTGTCTGATGGCAGAGCAAAGTAATGATAACAACAGTATCTTTAGAGTAACAAGAAAATGTGAAATGGCAAAAGTGAGTACATGTTTCAAGAGTGGGATTTTTCTGATCTTACAAGCTGGCATCCGCCCAATACAGCCTCTCTTCTTCATAGTCCAGGGTCAGACCATTGGGCCACACAAGGCTGGAGTTCACAACCTCTGTTCTGAAGTTTCCACCTAAGGTGGCGCGCTCAATCTTTGCATGGGTTCCCCAGTCTGTCCAGTACATGTATCTGGAACAAGAATTTTGTGCCTTTATTCAAAGTGGACAGTAAAGACATGACAGGAAACCGGGGGAGAGAGGGGGAGAGAGAGAGAGATGGAGAATAACATGCAACAAACGTCCTTGGCTGGACTAGGGGGGTGTTGCAGTTCAAGCTGGCACCCTATACCACTATTCCAGTTTGCCACCACAAAAACACTTATCTCTAAGTCCTAGTTTAATCTAATGGGCAAAGAGAGTGTGCGTTGTGTTAATCTTACCCCCTGCAGGGATCCAACATGATGGCCCTTGGCCGGGACACATGGGCAATAATAGTCCTCTGAGAGCCATCCACAGACATGGAGCTGATGCTCTGGTTAACATAGTCACTGTAGTAAATTCTTCTGTTTATCCAGTCAAAGGCGATACCGTCAGGTGCCCCGAGATCTAGCACATACACAGACCCCAAAAATATCAGTAAAATCTCTTGAATTGGTCCCGATATTAATACTTAACCTATCCAGTAATAGGACGAGCGCAAAAAACCTACCTGAAGCCACCACTACAGGGGCTGAGGTGGGAGAGGACAGGCTGATGTAGCTGATCTTGCTGGCTCCTGCACCTGAGCTCTGTGTGAAGTAGATCCTCCTGTCTGTGAGGTCAAAATCCAGTGCCACTGAGGTACGTGGCACGTTGACCACAGGGAACGGCAACGCGTGGTCTTCAGGGTCGAGGCGCAGGCTTCGCACGGTGCTCTCAGTTGTGTAGATGAGATAATCATCCCTTGACACCACACAGCTCTCATTATCTGCTGCAAGGTTCCCAAAAGCGCAGCTGCATTTCTTGTTCTGGTTGCCTGTGCCAGAAGCTGGCAGTGCGAAGCAGAAGTGGGCACAGCCTCCATTGGCCTCCATGCATGGGTTGTAGTTAAGTACCTGAGCAGTTGTGGGCTGGGTACGTTGGTCAAAGATGGTAACGTCTCTCAGCATGTTGATGTTGTCTCTAATGATGGCAGGCTGCTCCGTGCTCCCAGGCTCTTTGCTTGCTTGAAACACCTTCTTGAGGTTTCTGTCTACCCAAATGATGCTACTCTCAAACACTGTGATCCCATAAGGAGTTGGGTAGCGGCTGCCATACCTGACTATCTCTGTCTCCCCTCCTTGAGGGTTGACGCGAGCAATCATATCCAAGGAGTCATCCACCCAGTAGACGTAGCCAGTTTGCCAGTCCAGAGCGAGACCTCGTGGAGTGATAATGCCCGATGACACTAAAATTGTGCGGTTGGTTCCGTCCAACAGTGCTCGCTCAATTTTGGGGTTCTGGCCATAATCAGCCCAGAACAAGTATCTGTTTCTGGGGTCCACAACAATGTGGCGCGGCATGTCCACCTGGGTCTTCAGGAGCACCCTACGAAAAGTGGTGTTCAGGCGAAGCACCTCCACATATGTCTCAGTCAGGAAAGCGTTGGTGAAATACAAGTTCCCTGAGGACGGAATCCAGGAGGCTCAGTGTTTAAAGTATACACATATTTGTAGCGTGAAGTTATCTACCACAAACTGTTAACTATGACAGGTCACAATTAAAGCAGAAATCTTACTAGCTGACATTATGATGGTGATATCAGTACATCACAGATTTTTCTGTTATGTCTTCAGTTATGGTGATGAAATTATTCACAGATTTCTGCCTGCAGCACCCTGTTTGTACTCAACTAGTTAATGAAATCTTCTCTCCTGTCACCTGTGGGGGTCTGATCTCCCTGCTCTGTGAGTCAGACGATTAAGCCTCTTAACTTTGACTCAACCAGGCAGTCTTCGGCCTGTGACCTGAGTCATAGCACAAGTTCAAAATACACAAACTCTCTTTTAGTTTTCTGCTTTACATCTAGAAATAAAAGGCAGTGTGTTTTATCAGACATACTGAAACTCCAACATCTTGGAAAGATTTGGTTGTTACAGAAGCAAAAGCAATATGAGCCAGCGAGGTAAAATATAATGAATACAAGCAAGCATCTACAATCTAATATAAATGGCAGCTTAGTTTGCTGCAGTGACTTAACTGCACATTTGTGACACAACAGCGTACCTGCAGCCCAGTCCACAGCAATGCCTCGTATCCCGTTGCGTCCTATTCCAGATGTCACTATGCTACGTAATCCTGAGCCATCTGGCTTGATCCGTCTGACCCCGTTCTGTGTCGCCACCGTGCTGCTGAAGTCACACCAGTAGATGAAACCAGAAGCCATGTGTACATCAATGTGTAAAGCATTACGGCCTGAAAGAGGATAACCCAGTCATTAGAGACCATTGTTGTTACTTCAAACACAAATATGGTATTCAGTTACTCAGTCAGTCAGTTATTCTGTTCATTACTGCACCTTAAGTTATTTTGCCATGAGTTCATCAGCATTTCAGAAACCTTAATAGATAACATTATCATATATAACATAGTAAATAATTTAAGAGACTCCCTGACCTCTCCCAGCCACAGGCACCATGGCCTCAGAGTGGTCTGCCCCTTCCAGACTGAAGCCTTTGACTGCAGACAGAGTGGAGATGACAACATAGGACTGGTAGGGAGCGCAGGTCCTGTTGTTGGCATTGAGTTTAAAGCCTGTGGCACACGCGCAAGTAAATAGACCGTGCGGCCTGGGCAGGCATAGCTGCTCACACACTCCCACATTGTTGGTGCAGCCATTGGATGTACCTGCAGAGGCTGAGTTTGTGGAGAGAATCAAGTGTGAGGATCACAGGAAAAACAGAACAAGCCAAAGAACAGACAACAGTGAATGAGAACTGTGAATTTTTGTCAGTGTTGAGGTCTGCCTGTGGTACTCACTCTCTCTATAATGCACTTTCAGAACTCTGAGACCAGAAATGTTGTCTCGCAACACAACTTTGTTGGCACCCGTGGACTTGTCCACACGCTCTATGACCTCAAAGTCACGGTCAGTGAAGTAGAGGTAGTTTTGATACACAGCCACACCCCAGGGGTGAGACAGGCCTGTCACTATGGTGATACGGTTACTGCCATCTGGATCGCCACGCTCAATCTGTGGAGATTCAGTGCCAGGCGGTCAAATTCAGTATTTGTATTTTCTATAAACATTTTGTACAGTTAAGATAAATATAATTCCAGAGAGCTTTATAGTATGAATAGAACGTGAAGACCCACCATGCCAGTGCTTGTAACAGCCCAGTACAGCTTGTTTTCTTGGATGTCTATAGTGAGAAACTCAATGTGATCTAGGTTGTTGGTGAACAGGTTGACAGGGTTTAAGCCATCCATGTCTGCAGATGCCACCTTGGCAGGAATGCCACTCTCTGTTCCGTGGTCTGTCCAGTACATTTTGCTTAAAAAAAAAAAAAAAAAAAAAAAAAGGAAAAACCCAGGTTCTTTTTCCCTTTTCAAAAAAACGCAATTCAATCAGGCTTGTCTTTCCAACCACAAACAAACTTTTTGGGATTCTACAGGGGGTTT
>JBBMJY010000007.1:11690973-11764057 GCA_037833715.1 Toxotes lorentzi | reverse complement strand
AGACAGCCCTGTTTGCAAATGCCACCTTTGTAAGAAGGCCAATTTCTTTTTCGGGGTTTGGCCAGGACAATTTGCTTAAAAAAAAAAAAAAAAAAAAAAAAAGTAAAAATCTAGGTTATTGTTCACTTTTCAGACAAATGCAATTCAGTCAGGCTTGTATTTACAGTAATAAACACACTTTCTGGGATTATACAGTGAGTTTTCAGTAAGTCAGAGAATTTTCTCATTCATGAGGACCATCTCAGGGACCAGGAGCTGAAGCATGAAATAGTCAAATTACCAAAATAAGAGTTACAGTGTTTTCATGTGAGTGAAAAGGGATGGCTTTGAAATGGTTTTCTTGATTGTACTGCATTTTATATTGCTGGGGTCTGAGAGCTCAGTGTGGTTTTCAGTAACACTGGTTAAGTTCTCTCTAGAGGCAGAGCTGATGGCGATGAGGAGGCTGTTAGAGCTCAGTAGCTGAGGGGATGAGGGGTTGTGCCAGGACTGTGCTAAATGGGGCTTACCCACGTGCTGGGTCCACCGCGATGCCAACAGGACTGCCAGCGCCAGTTGGAGAGCCGTTATTTGTGATTAGAGTTTTCCGGTACTGTACCTCCCCTCTCAACTTCAAAACCTGACCGAGCACAAGCACAAACAGATGCATTTATTGTTCTGCGTAGCTGTGTTGTGTCACTGCCTTTATTGGCACTTAATCCCTGGTTTTTGCCATTAGAAGTGCAATTACCAAAAAAAAAGACTGATTGGGATAATGCTATGTAATACCTGGTAAAAAAAAAATAATAATAACTGTATTATTTTTCTTACCTCAATAGATTGTGTAGCTGGATTTGTGTAGTACAGGTTCTCTGTTAACCAGTCCAAGGCCAGGCCGACAGGGGAGCCCAGGATGGCTGCAGGGGCAAACTCTGTCCTGTTGGTACCATCTGATTTCACCCTGTGGATCTCGCCCTGGTGGAGAAAGGAAAACAGATTAAACTCAGCCTCTGTAGAATGCGCATGTGTAGAATGAATCTTGTTTTATGGTTTTTTAGCATGTTTTCTTTATTTTTTAATTAACCCTATTTCCCAATAGTCGTCCTTGGAGGATAACTAAGTTCTAACTTAGATAACTAAGTAACTACAATTACAGTACATGTACAGTATGTCTTTTGCACATGTAGTAGCACTACGTCCCTGCACAAGTTTTCTGTCTACCTGTTGTGAAATCAGATTAAGAACTAGGAAACTATAAATAGTGTCTTTGGACAGTAACTTACCGGGTGCTCCACCCAGTAGATGGTCTGCTCATTGTCATCAAAGTCAACATCATAGCCATTCTGAAGCCCGGCAACAGGGACCATAGCATCGTTACTCTTGTCATCTGGGTTCAAGGAAATACCATAGATGATGCTGTCTCTCACAACCACCAGGAAAGGATCCTCAACTACAAGTAAAAAAAGATGAAGTAAAAGCAGTCAGTAAACAGTAACTAGAATTACAAATTGACCTCCCAACAGTAAATAACAAGCAAACATAAACAAAAGCTACATCATTGTTTCCTTCCCTAGAACTAGAATTTTTCTCAAGGCTGTGAATTACTCAATACTTTAAAAATTGTGAAACTAATTCCGAAACAGAGCTAGGGCAAACATTTTTCCTGGATTTGGACTTGGTAATCCAAAACTAACAGTCGCTTTCAATGTATGATAACTGGTGCAAAAAAGGAATCTCAAGCTAACAGGTTTTTATCTATAAAGAGGATTGACTGGTGAAAGTTGGCTCCACAATCTGATTTGCTTTGTCATCAGAGATTAGAATCGATGAATGGTTGTGGGGCATTTTCATTCTTGGATAATCGTTGGCCTCAGGGGGAGACTGTGTTCTGCTTGGCTTGAATGGGCTGAAACCTGAGATGAGTTAAGCTGCTGACCTAAGGGGGACTCCTTGGACTTTGAATTAAAGGTCCCTTGTCTTCTTAAGACCTTGAAAGACATGCTTATATGATTCCTAATATTTATGACTGGAACAGCAGTTTACAAGAGAATCTAAATGGGAGACTGTTGACAAGCACCTGGATCGATCTGGAATATGAGTTTAATGTTTTCAAAGATTTCCCTTCTGACCAGCATTGGGATGGCAACAAATAAAATATGCGAGAACCATCATTTCTGCAATGACTAGTTTGCTCTTTTCCAGCAATAACCATAACTAAGACAAATACCTAATGAGTACATCAGCTCATCTACTGCTTCTGACCTGACTTCCTTTTTCATCAAACTGAGTGATGAGTGTTTTCCTCCATTTGGCAGGATGCATACCTCTGGTGCAGGTGATTTGGTCTGCTGCCAGTGTCCAGCCTGAGGGGCAGGCACATGAGTAATGCCTCGGTCCCACAGCAGAGAGCAGGCAGATATGAGTACAGGGGCTCCTCAGGCAGTGATTTGCACCTACAAATTGTCAAAGCACACAGGCACACACAAAATCACTTGCATACCCGCAAAACGTATGAGAGTAATTTTCACTGGTTCTCTAGGATTATTTGGCATAAACTAACTCAGGCAGCCAACACAGTGATCAGCATCGACTAATACTGACGCAATATTGAGACTGATTTATGTTGACTATTATTTTTCCCATACCTGCCGGCTGCCTGGCTGGGTGTACTGCCACAAGACCCATGGGCTGAGGGAGGTTGAACAGCATCACTGTTTGGTTCTCCCCATGCCACTTATGGGCTCGCATCACACGGTTGATGTATCTGTCGGTCCAATACACAAAATCCTCAAAAATGGTAATTGCGTGGGGATGTTGTAGCACCTTTTCACAGAGAGTAGCAAAAGGGGAAAAAAAAGTGTCTTACACATTTTATTCAAAAGAAAATTGTCTGTGTGCCTTGCTTAGATTATTAACATAAATAAGATGTCCACTGGTCATTCAGACAACTTGTCAGAATACAGTCTGCATTCTCACACACTCACCAGGTCACTGGCCAGAACTTGCTTTCTGTTGTTTCCATTGTAATCGCAGTAGTCAATGAAATCCAAGTAGGCATCGGCAAAGTACAACAAATTGTTTGGGTAGTCGATGGTTAGACCATTGGGCCAGTACAGCTTGTTGCTTACAATAACAGTCCTCAACTTTCCATCCATGCTGGCCCTCTCAATGCGGGGGTTCCTCCCCCAGTCGGTCCAGAACATCAGGTGAGCACTGTAAAACAGAAGGTTAGTAACACCAGCTGCTTTGATAATGAAAAGCTGTTACATGCATTGCATTCCAAGACACATAGATTTAAAACACACTTGTTTCTCTGAGTGTCACTGACCTGTCCCTTGGGTCCAGCACAAGGCCTCGAGGATTGGTGACATTTTCACTAATTAATACAGTCCTATGGGTGCCATCCAACTTAGACACTTCAACAGTCTCCAAGACATAGTCAGTCCAGTACAGGTTCCTGCCGACCCAGTCTACAGCAAGGCTTTCTGTCACAGTCACTCCACTGTCAAATATCTGTCCACAAGAGACTAATTCTTAGTTAAAGTTTCTTACAAGTGATGCTGTCACTACATGTACAGCTTAGAATATACATAAATAAATTAAAATAAGGTCAAATATGTTTGGTGCAATACTCCCATGGTGACCAAACAGAACAAATCAAACTCACCACAGTTCTATCACTGCCGTTTTTGTGAGCGCTCCAGATTCTGTCCTGGCTGGTATCGGACCAGTATACGCGATCAGTGGCCGAGTCAAAATCTAGGGCCACAATGTTGCGTCCATCTCGAACCAGTGAGCGGACCACGTTGGGCTGAGTGGTTATGTCATCTTGCACAATCTGATTTCGGCTGGCCACGAGCAGGAAGGCCTGACGGGAATCTGTAAACAGACATCAAATCTCTGTTACCTGTTTCTCATGTCCATTCTCATGCTAAAAAGATCACTTATCAGCTTTTGCATGTCCACCAAGGCAATACAACAGGACTGTTAAATAGATCCTACTCAAATGGCAATCTGTGGGGAATGTGCTTTTGTCCAAATAATGACCTATTGTACTGCAAAGCCTTTCAGCAGGTTATCTGTGTGGAAGAGGAGCTCATGTCAGGCACGCTCCCCATAAACAGCCCTTTGTTGGTGATTATGTCCTAATTACACCAGTGATGACCAGTGAGTGACATATATGTTATTTGTCTTATCTAAAGAAATCAGAGCAGCAAAGAGAGACAAGGGAGAAGAAAGACGGTGTGTCAGTCTCGCAGTCTATGGGCCAAGGCCCCCACCCCCCCACCCCCCATGAATAAATGTGGGGCTTGAAAGAGCCCATATCTCAATTTAAGAAAACTGAGATATGTGCTGTATATAGACATCCAAATCATTGAAGGGCTTCTAATATGGCTATTTCCTGTTTTACTGCATTACAAAATTATAGGCTGTTATTTACAATTACCAGGGGAGCAATATGTTCCATGCACAAGAGGTTTAAGACATAATCCCTCCTCACCTGAGGCCTTGCAGGTGCGCTGGTCTGCTTCGAGAGTGTAACCGTCCTGGCAGTGGCATCGGAAAGAGCCTCTGTCATTAAAGCAGTGCTGGCTACAAAGTCCTGGGGGATTACACTCATCTATGTCCTCACAGGTTTTGGAGTCATTGCTCAATTGATAACCTACGGGGCATGTGCACTGGGCCCCAAACGGCCCTTGGATACAACCGTGGGTGCAGCCAGCATTGTTGTCAGAACAGCTCTCCTGATCTGAGTGGGAAAGCAAGGAAAGAACAATTTAGCACTGAGAGATGGAAATTACAAATTAAACCAAGTAAATGATAACTCACAGCGACAAAAAACAAAAAACTATCAAATTATGTTTTTAATATACACGCTGCACTCTAATGATAGTGAACAACAAAGCACTAACTAGTTTCATTAAGCGTCCTTAAAATTGCTATTTTGAGCCAGAACTATTAATTACTGTTACATTTGCCACACACATTCTATTAACAACAATTTTCCCTTGATTATGTCTTGAAACAAATCCACAACTGTTAATAGAGATATTGTTTATGTTGAAAAACTGATCAAAACTACGTGCAGCATTTCTACCAATGATTGAGAGTTTGTTCCTACCTGGCAAAGGCTCATCTGAAAGTTGTGACAAAGGCAAGAAAGGAAAATCACACATCATTTTCAGGTTAATACTGGTACAAATCACACACATGCATGATTTTAACACAAAGACAAACAGATAACATTCAACACAAAATTTCTGTGAAACGAACCTCCTCCAGTTTATAGAACACAAGAGCTACAAAAATGTGGCATTAAACAAAATCAGTAGAGGGTTTGATCCAGTTTGTCACGTGATGTGAAAATGTAATTGAATTTGAAAAGACCAACAAACTCAGAAATGTGATAAAACAGTCGAGTCTTTCTTTTAGACAAAGAACATGTTCCAAGCTGACTAAGATGACAAAGGCAGAGAACAGACTTACTGCAAAGAGGAGACTCGTCAGCACCATTGGGGCAGTCAGGGGTGTTGTCACACACTGTGGTGAGGTTGATGCACATGCTGTGGCCAGGGCACTGCCACTGCCAGCTTGGACATCGGAAAGGCGGCGTGGGACAGTCTCGCTCATCACTCATGTCCCTGCAGTCATTGTCCCCATCGCAGAGCCAACTACGTAACACGCAGTTTCCGTTGTCACAGCGGAAGAGTGAGGAAGGGCAGGTGCGAGGTGGGCAGGCGTGGTGTTCGTCGCTGCCGTCCTCACAGTCCGGATGACCATCACACTCCCAGGTAGACGGGACACAGCTGCCATCTGACTGGCACTGGAACTCACTCTCATGGTGGCACATCCCTGGAGGCCTGGTAGCTGAAATACATTAGGAAACAGCACAAACAGCATGTTAGCACAGCCAAACATATTAACAACTTTGTACATAATCATGCAAGACTGAGTAATTCCTCAGTCTTAGAACCTATGACTAAAGGAAGTATTTAAACACTTACGACAGCCTTGCTCATCTGAGCGATCGCTGCAGTCGAAGACTCCATCACATCGATAGTAGGCGTTGATACACTGATGACCACTGGAGCATTTGAACTCACTCACAGTGCAGTTGTAGACTGAAAAATCCAGCTGAGTATGTTAATGCTGATATTCAATATCTCCGGAGTCGTGCAAGTATGCTGAGCTCCATCGTTGTGCAACACAGGAAATGAGATCAATAAACTAAGAGGCTTAGCAAATGCTTGTTGAAGTTTACAGAGCATTCAACTGACCTCTACAACTTTTTGAGTATGTTTAGCTAGTAAAAACCGAGCATTGCAGAATAATGCATGAATGACTGAACCAATGAATGAATTCTGTCAGCCAAAAATATGTCACGATCAGAGGCTAGACTGAAGGAGGTTTACAGTGAAGTCTAAATGGTCAAGAGATCTGATCCAAATAGATATGCTTAACAATCTCAACTAAATTAAAAAAAACCCTGTAGTAAGCACCAGATGGGACCAGCGACAAAAGGTATGTCCAGGGAAAACTGTAATCAGGAAAGCTACTCACTGCATCCCTGCTCATCTGCCCCATCCACACAGTCCCTGTCCCCATCACAGACATAATTGGGGTCTATACAGCGGTGGTCTGGACACTGAAACTGTCCTGGATGGCATGTGCTTCCCAGATCTGTCAACACAAATTGTTAGACAAGTTTATGAGATTTGACCAATGAGCTAATCTATTAGCTTTTCTTGGACAATAAATATAAAACTGCACAGGTCTAACTCTAACTTTTTTTTTTTTTTTAGAGGAACAAAAACCATGCCTTGGTATTAATTGAACACTGACCAGCTTTCGTGTCTGTGTTTTTATAATTAAGCTACGTTTCTGAATATTTTGTGTTTAGTTGGTAGCCCCTACAGAGATACTCACGGCAGTCAGCTTCATCTGAACTGTCCCCACAGTCATTATCAGTATCACAACGCCAGGTATGTGGGATGCAGCGGTGGTTGGCACAGGTGAACTGATCGGCAGGGCACGTTCCAGGCACCTGCGTTGGGCAGTTGTTCTCATCGCTGTTATCAAAACAGTCATTGTGCCCATCACAGCGCCATCCAGCAGGCACGCAGCGCTGATTGGCACAGGTGAACGCAGAGGGGGAGCAAGTGTTGTCTGCAAAAAAAAGTGACAATCTTGATTAAATTTCTCTTTCTTTTGCTGCCTTGCGAAACACTTTATAACTTGGATTTTGAAAAATGTTCTATAATTAAAGATTATTGATATTATTATAATTATAATAATATGGAACTGAATTAAAAAAAACCCAGGACATGAAACTCTTTTTCACTCTAGTCAGGTCAGGCCAGTACAATAAACTGGATTTACAAAAACAGCATTACTGTTAATTCCACAGTTGACTTCGTCACTGTTGTCATGGCAGTCGTCAACACCATCGCATCTGTAGCTGTTTGGGACACATTTGCCGTTGCCACAGGAGAAGGAGTTGGCTCCGCACTGCAGAGTGGGGGGCTCGTTGGAAGGGTCCTCCACACAAGTCTGTTGGTTGGGCGACAGCTTCATGCCATACGGGCAGCCACACACCCTCTGTGAGTCTGGGGCTGGGAAGCAGAAGTGGCTGCAGTCTCCATTGGGATTTGTCTGCCTGTTGCAGAAGTTAGAACCTGAGAAAGGAAGTAGAGGGTGATTTACCAGGAACATGACTGACAGCTCCAGCCATGCATGAATAGAACAATGGGAAGTGCAGTGAATAAAGCTACTGACCAATCTGAGAGTTGGAATTAAAAGACTTGACATGCATAATGTGGCTGATTCCTCTTCTGATAATGACCATCTCCCCACCATCGGTCTTGCGCACCCGTACAATGCCACCCAGACGCCAGTCAGTGAAATATGCATAGCCTTCAGGGGATAGGAGCAACAGAGCACAACTTTCATCACCTCCTAGTAACAGTAATTACTCTTTTGACATGATAAGCATTAAAGCAAGACTGACTGTGATAGTGCACTGAGCTCCCTCTTTATTTAGATCAAATACGTTATACTGTACAGGAACTTCATAGGCAACTTGTTGGTTCTGTCAGGACTCATTACCTTCAAAAATGGTGAGACCAAATGGATGGGAGATCTGGGTTATGCGGTCCAATGAAAGCCTGTTCTTTCCATCAAAACTGCTGTGCTCAATTTTGTCAAAGAAGGCATCTACCCAATACAGACGCATTGCACTGGGTGAAGATTAAAGCAGAGAAAGAAGAGGAGAAAGAGGAAATAAACATACAAATGCACAAATACAACATCAGTGTTATTACAACTATAAGATATGGGTAATTGTTTTCTAAATATATCAATCTTAAGCGTAACAAAGAAGGTGAAATGGTGTATTGTGGGTCTCTTCTTTTGGCCTCATGCCTGTAGGACCTTTGGCTTACCTCCAATCAATAGCTAGGCCATTTGGCCAGCCAAGAGTTGTGTTTACAATAGACAGGGCATGTGATCCGTCACCCCATGCCCTCATAATCTTTGCTGGCCGATACCAGTCAGTCCAAAAAATATACCTGTCAAAGCAAAATAAACAGGGATCAATGTCATATTTCCTTCAAAAATGTCCTTATTCTGAATAACCTGAAATATCTACCGTGGTGACAAAAAGCCCATTTATTTAGATTTTATTTTGGATTCTTCCACCTTATAGAGCTTTTCTGTTTAAGCTTAGTGTTTGCTACAATACGGCCCTTGACGCTGAACTAATCTCAGCCATTGGATACAGAGGCCTTATGACTTTGAGGCTATTGGAAATAACAGCTTGCTCTAAATAAGGATTCCTTTTATCAGGTGGTGGTGAGGGCGTGTGTGTGTGTGGTGGTGGTGGTGGGGGGGGGGGTGTACGTTTTCCCTATTCTTAAAAGTAAAGAAAGCTACAATTTTACTATAATAACCTCTTGTACAGTTTTAATCCATTTAAATATTCTAAAAAAATTTCCGCAGATTAAAGTTTATGGGCTATAAACTGGCTTAAACCTCTTTTATTCTGAAATATTGGGCCAGGTCATGGTATAATGAGTACTAATGTTGCCCTATACAATAAAATAGACATGCTTTTGCATGCAAACTCTGAATCCTATTGAATCCCATAAACCTGGTTTTAGAAAAAAATATTTAAAAAATATTAATACTGATTTACCCAATGAGAGGATGCACCACTATGGCCCTCGGGTTGTTGAGGTTATGTATGATGGCTCTCCTGGACTTATCAGCTAGCCTCATGACAGATATGCTCCTGTATCGCGGGTCAGTCCAGTACAGGTTTTTTGAAATCCAGTCGTAAGCCAGGTCCTCCACTCCATCCACTCTATTGGCTGCCAGTACCTCCCTGCCTGTGCAGATCAAAGCAGTCAGACCACCGTTTACCACAGAGATGAAAGAGGAACACATTTAAATAAATAGGCTGTCAGCTTGCATTTTCCCCATGTGGACTAGACAGAAAAAACTAGAGCAGCTCCAAAAACAACATCACTGATCAGAGCACCGGTGTTTCTTTCTTTGTCCGGCATGACTGCTTGTAGATTATCCCATTAGTAGCTAATTTCCAAAGCCAAAATTACAGTTTAGAAACTGAACATCAAAACTGCTTGGTAAAACATCCTTCCTTAGTCTGTTCTATACATTTTCAAGTGATTAGTATGAGATGTAAGTTGATTATATGATCCATTTCCACTGTCCATACTCCTGTCCATTCCCTCCCCCATTGTACCAGTCGGCCCCATCAGGCACTCCCTTAACTCCCTGTGTAAGCCTGGCCGAATCACATGGTAGCGCTCTCTGCTAGGAAAGAAATTATCCGAGGATGTAAGCACAAAGAAAACACTGGAAACCTTTTAGCTGCTGACAGTTTTTCCTTGTATTGTTATGTTATTGTTATTCCGTGAATATCTACAGTACTTAGGATATGCGAAACAGTTCAGCCACAGCAGCAGATATGATGCTCACCTGTCCCATCCACTTTCTGTTTGTAGATAATATCTTTGGCTGTGTCTGAGAAGAAGATGGCATCATCTTCGGCGCTAAAATCCACTCCGACAAAGTAGGAGGGTGATCCAGTGACAGGCAGGATGATGTCTTCCTGAGAGGAGAGGTTAAAGGGGATTCCTCTCACAGCCAGTTGGCTTGAGAACAGCAGAAACTGCCTCACAGCTGTATATAGGACAACAGAGGACCTTATGAAACAACAGCCATCAGTGCTAAAGATATTCAGCCATCACAATGAAAAGGAAGTTATATATAATTTTACACTTTAAACCAGGAAAAATATTGAGGTCTGTTCTTTTACCCAAACATCGCTTTCCATCAGCATGTAGGTCGTAGCCCATGCGGCATTTGCAACGGTAACCCAGCCCCCCGTTGTCACTCCTGTGACTCAGAACACAGATCTGCTCACATCCGCCTCTGTCTACATTGCAAGGGTTTGGCACTGACAACAAAACAAAAAATTCCCATTGACTCGCAAATCAGTTTTAGAGAAATTACGGACTGCAATCTTCTTTGACGATATTTATTTGTACTTCTCTTCCTCTAGAAACAATAGAGGCTTTACATGGCAGAAAATCTGGGTAAATTTACACTGTACTAGTATAGAATGAACTGTCAGCACTATGAGGATTGCGAGCTGAATCACGACCGCTCTGAAGAAGACAGAGAGGGGCTTACCATGTGGCTGCTTCAACTGATGGATCACTGCTACTCCATGTGGAGTCTGAGATGTACTGTAAACCACTTGAGGACTGCTGTCAGTGAACTTGTTGGCTTTCATCACAGCCATCTTGGTCCAGTCCGTGAAATAGACATTGTGCTCAAACAGACTGATGCCAAATGGGTGTGGGATCACAGCACCTCCATGGACCACTGTTTTTCTGTTTAAAAAATTGGTGACATTGATTTATGAACATATAAATGCATGAATCTTTCTACTTATTTACCCTGGGGATTCATTCTATAAGATTAGTTTTTATGTTTGTGTGCAAATTAATCTTGTGAGGTTTTTTTTATGTGTTCCTGAGGAACAACATATGATGTATTTACCTGTGAAGGCCATCATATGTTGCTGTTTCGATGTAGTCATAGCGACTGTCAACCCAATAGATGCGCTTGGCCTCGATGTCCAGTGTGATGCCAGCTGGCCAGCCCAGTTTACTCCCAATGATCCCATAACGGTTTGTGCCATCCATGAAAGCCCGCTCCAGGCCTGGCTGTCCATTCATCGCCTCCCAATCAGAGAAGAACATATACCTGTGGAAGGAGGGCAAATGTTTAACCTGCCAGTTTTTCCTCCGAGGTGGGATCGTTACATGAGGACCACTATGCACAGCTGGGCACACAGAAATAGCATTAGATGTATTCACTTAAGAAAAAATATAGGAGACGTTCCTCTTTTTAATTAAGTATCCACAGCATCACATTATGTCCCCAGGTGGGTGGCTCTGCGTCTCAGCAAAGAGCTGTACATTAATTTACATTAAGCAATTTATCTGTAGCCACCTGGTTCTCCTCCCCCCTTGAACAATACTATTGGATTACAATGAGGGTCATCACTTACATTACTCCTCACTAATCCACCCAGGGCAATCTCCTAATCTCACCCACACACACACCCATTATTCCATGCCAATGGAGCACGACAGATACTGTATGTGGGGACTGGGAATGGGTGGACGGATGAATGGATGGAAACTGGGAGATGTGCTTACCCGACAGTGGGGTCCACCGCCAGTCCTCTAGGGTTTCCGAGGTTTTCAGTGATGAGCGTGACCCGGTTACTTCCATCAAAGTCCACCATGTCAATCCTGTTGACGCTGGCCTCCACAACATACAGTTTATTGTTCACCCAATCCACAGCCAAGTTCTCAGGGTAGTCAACCGATACGTTCAAAACCACCTGCACGTTGGAACCGTCCATATCCACAGAAAACACCTGTAGACAAAAGACGCCTTTGTTGTCAGGGAAAATAGCCCTTAGGTGGTCACTGCTTCCAGAAATAAAGGAAAATTTTTAGAAGACAGGTTCAGATTTTTATCAAGTGTTACCTTAATACAATACTCACATGCAAGTAGGTACAATGGAAGTGTTATTGGTTGCTGTAATTGTACCCCCTGTCCACAAAGACATCCCTTCCTAAATCGATTTCAGTGTAAGTGATGGAAGATAAATCCACAGTCTGTGGTTGGTGTGAAATAATCTAATGAAATCTCTTTATGGTCAGTATGAACAAGAGGAACAATTAAAAAACTCTTTCACTGTACATATGAGCATGTGAGTATTGTTTTAGGATAAAGACTTGAAAGAATGTGACTCTATCTTTAAAAATATAGTGTATGATTAAGAGTAGGCTTGAATGTAAAGGTAACTGTTCTGTTCTATTTCTGGTAAGTCTGTAAGCTGGTGTTCTGAACCTGCCAGTCTACCCTATGATGGCACTAGTTTCTCAGACCGGAAGCCTTGGCACCCTACAGCTGGTTAGAGAGGGCACTGCTCTTAGCAGCTCTGCTTCTTTTGAAACAAGATCCACACGTCTAAAAAGCAGGATTTTCAACTGACCTGTTTAAAGAGAAACTGAAGATGTGGAAATAGCCTGATAGTTTAACCTTTCCAGTTGCATTCACATGCCCTGTTTGTGCTCTCCCTACTTTTAATCTGACATGCTGCCATGGAGGTGGCTGATACACACAGATGCCCAGTCAGAGATGCGTCCTAGTCTTTCAGCCCGGTGGCTGCAGTTCAAACCACTGAGAAGCCAAGGCATAAGCTGAACAAAGACTTTTTACATGGCCAAAGAATGCATATAGATGGACAGTGCCACTGAAAACAAATGCAGCATGATTACTTCCAACAAGATCGAGTTACAAAAATTGCACCCTGGTATGTGAACATCATACCAGCCTATCAGACAGGTTTCAAGATTAGGCCATTTGAATTCCATTCCACATCTACTTCCCCTTCATTATGACCCAGCCGCAAAGGAGCCAACAGATATCCCATTATTATAGTATCAACATTGCTGATATTTTAAAGGATAAGAGAGAATTCAGTCCTGGCCAGCTCCAGTCAAACTCAAGTATTTATTCAAACAAGAAACTGGTCTACTCCCCATAAACTGTTACCTAGGCATAACAGACAGTTCTGAGGGTTATGCTCTGTGACTAAGATAGTAGTATGAGTAAATAAAACATAGACTATGTAAATTGGTTAAAAGAAATACCTTATTCTGAATGGTATCAGTCCAGAAGATCCTATGGAGATTATAGTGGAAGTCCACTCCCACTGCAATCCCTCTGTTCTGTGAATGGATCAAAGTGCGCAGACTGTTGCCATGGATGTCACCTATTAGCAGGTCTCTGCCATTAGAAAATATCAAGGAAGGGACTCCAGCTGAAGAGGAAACAATATACAAGAAGTTACAAAACATGGAGAAATCCTCATCTGTGAGATTTTCAGGTTAGAACCCAGAGGCTGGTCTGTATTAACAAAGAAATCACTATTGCTGTATGCATTCTAAGCTAAAAGATCATTGGGAATTTACTGAATGTATCACATTCAGATTCCTGACTCAGACTAATGAAAGTAGTCCCACTATTTTTGCTAAAGCTAAAGGCAAAGAGGTCAGCCTCTCAGTCAACACTCTTTCTTTGTTCAACAAAGGCAAGAGACTAACTAAAACAACATTCGGTACGCAGCAATGCACCACAAAGAAGCACAGACGCTCAGCAGAGCAGCCACAGAGGTTGGCAAAAAGGAAAGGGGTCTATGCTAATGGGCCTCATTTGGGTGGCTCATCCATACATTCAAAATCTGAGCATACTGGATGTAAAACTGTTCAAACGGAAAGGAAACGACACTCACTCGAGACATCAGCTCGGCAGTATCTGTGCTGCTCCAGGGTGTAGCCCTCTCGACAGCTGCAGCGATGGGAGCCTATGCGGTCCTCACACAGCTGGTCACACACGCCCCACATGGAGCAGTCGTCAAAGTCTTCAGCATTAAATCAAAATCACAGCAGATGAGGGTTAAACACCGATTTGTTCTGTTTGAGTCACATTACACATTCAACAGGTCTTCAAGAGACAACGTAAAAGTGTAAAGAGCTGCACATCAACAATACCTCCCTTAACTTTTTTTTTAAATTTTGCCATGGGTCACATGGTCCACAAGAGTTTTTGTAATGTACTCTTGAATCCAGACAAATGGCACCTCACCATTTGAGCTGATAAGTTCTGGTCAGGATTTTTTTTTTTTATAGTGTAAATGGTTATATGGACAAAGTTAAGGTGTTATCTGAGTAACAGTGTTTCTCTTTACGTCTGGCACCCTGCGATTTAGGTAAAAAAAAAATCTTGATCATTGGGCTGTGTTTAAGTAAAATTTATGAAGGATATATACCTATGCATGAGCGACTGTTATTGCTGCTGACAATGTATCCAGAAGGACAAGAACAGGTTCCTCCTTCAGGAGAAGCATGACAACGATGCTCACAGCTTAGAGAGGCACATCTCCAGATACCTGTTCCAAAACAGAAGCCAGAATATTGAGGAATATAGTTCAGTGGCACAGTTTCTGTGATATCAGATGTTCTAATATGTATTTAGGACTAGCTGCATCGGTACTAACTGCAGTTGCGGCCAGCAGTGGTGTTAGTTTCGTCCTCTCCCTCGGGACAGTGAGCTGTTCCATCACACAGCTGATCCATGGGGATACACAGGCCAGAGGATGGACAGGGCCACTCTCCCGGGTAACACTCTCTCTGCACATTATCTATGGACAAAACCAAGTCATCATCTAAGTCTGTGAAGACTTACAGACAGAAAAGGGAAGAGCAGAGAGCTTTAAATGTGTCAGACTGTTGGGAATTTAAAGATACTCAATAAGTGAGGTAAGTATTAGGCAGGCAGGCAGCCTCCACAGGAATTTGGTAGTGATCTTAAAGAAAATTGTGACTGGGACTTCATTGTCAGGGAAATTACTGTCACTTTAAATCGATGCAGGGGAGTGGAGCTTTGAGGGGGTCACATGGGGGCTCAGAGGGCTTCTGCAGCCCATCCTCTAAAAACACACACTCTTCACAGCCGTGTGAAGGAATTCTAAAGCCCTTTGGGGGGCTGCGCAATCTTGTGCCACAAAGAGGCATTTGAATAACACACTTAAAGGAGCACAGGCATAGCGTCTTGCTAGCCCGAACCGACCATGGAGACTGGAGATGAATCAGGTTCACAGAGAGAGCTCCAGTTGTAACCCATTCTAGTGTTCCTTAACCAGCCAAATGTCTAATGCTACTGGTCCAAACAGTAAATACTTAAATTAAAAATTGTAAATTTCTGTTGGTAAACATACCACAGCCTTTTTCATCAGCATTGTCCTCACAATCATCCTCTCCATCACAAAGCCAGACTTGATGGATACAGCGGCCACTGGGGCAGGTGAAGTAGTTCCCTCTACATGTCGGATATGCTGCAGGTAAATGGGGAGCATTAATACACATAAAAGATCAGAGACTTAAAAGTCTATAGAGACTAACAATGTTAGACTAACAAGATTAGATTAAAGAAGAAAAAGAGGGTAGAGAGACAGAGGCTTCATACTGCAGTTTAGCTCATCACTTCTGTCTCCACAGTCGTCGTCATGGTCACAGACATAGCGTTGAGGAACACAGACTCCGTTATGACATGGAAACAGGCCCGCGTTGCAGTGCTGTGCTAAAGAAAACACAACAGAAACGGACAAAAAGGACCATGTAGTGATGCTGTGTTTTGCACTGTTGCCGCACAGCCCAAGTGAAGGTTGTCTGGAAGTTTCTAAAAATTGACTGGTTTCTTACTGCAATTTGCCTCATCTGAGCCATCACGACAGTCAAGTATCTGGTCACATCGCTGAGTCCGATTGTAGCAGGCCCCATTAGCACATCTCATCTGTGGACACTCGGGGTAATCTGAAAGATTAAATCATCATCAGGGCAATGCTGTGCATTCAAATCAGCCTGACAACTGTGGTCTTTTCAGCTTTTAAAACGTGGAAAGCTTTGCGAACGGGAAGGATAAAAGACTAAAGTTTAACGCCACCACCATAACAACAGCAGTCACCACAGCATTCTTTATGCAATTGTGAGATTACCACAGTGTGTAGTGCTGTGAGTCTACCATGTCGGCACAATAATGGCATAGCAGCTGAACTTCAGCTTGACTAATCCACCAAGGAATCTGCAATCAACCTCTGACAACAAGAAGCATATTGTGGCCCATTCTGTCAGTCAGCGAGCCTCTTAATCTTAACAAATTGATTAAAATGCCACAGGAGCCTGAGATAAAAAAAAAAAAAAAAAGGAAACCACCCTGGAGAAGACTTACGACAGTTTCTCTCATCGGACCCGTCTGAGCAGTCCGCCAGACGGTCACATCGGTATTCTCCTGGGATGCACGCCCCATTGCTGCAGCTGAACTGGCCACTGGTGCACGTCCTTCCAGCTGGGGAAACATTGGAGAGTGATTTAGCAACCTTAAACTCCGATCTACTTGTAAGTATATAGTGAGTACGGTACAATAACCTGGTAGATTTTCCATGCAGGATTGTTAATATTGTAAACTGTACTCACAGCAGTGCTGCCTCTCATCGGAGCCATCCTCACAGTCTTCCTCATCATCACACACCCACACATCTGGGATACACTCGCCATCACTCAAGCATTGGAAATGACTCTCATCACATGTTACCTGAGCTGTGGGAGTACACACGGAGCGTTTCGTTATTCATAACAGCTGATTGAAGACTAAAGCTAATGTGTACATTTGCTCAAGAACACCACTTTAGTACTATTTTGAGTTACTTGTACTTTACTAGAACTTTTTCATTTTATGCTACTATTTACTTATGCTCCACTATATTTCTGAGGACAATATTATGCTTTATACATTAACATTAAGATTACTAAAAATATATTTCACTAATAATCTTTCTGTATTTTTAAGTAAGTAGAATTTTTGAAAACAGGATCTGAGTATTTCCTCCACCACTGCTGTAAAATTCAGGTTAGAATGAGACATCCAAAAGTATCACAAATTTCCAAACCATCCCAGGTAATTTATTGTGAGCACAGTGTGATATAATGAGGAACTCACGGCAGTCGTGTTCATCAGAGTCATCCACACAGTCTGATGTCCCGTCACAGTGCCAGTCGCCTGGGATACATCGGCCTGTCCCACAGCGGAACTGCCCCAATTCACATCCTAAACACAATTATAATTTGCTGTAATTCAGTGGTTTATTTCAGGCTTTTACTTACATGCTATTAAAAATGTTTAATTTAAATTGTGTTTCATAGATGTTTCTTTCATTTTAATATCAATGAAATTATTAATATTATCATTATATAATTCTGTTCATGCTGTGAACTGAGAATTGATAAATTACTCTATATTTAATAAAAATGGATCCATATTTAAATAAAAACATGGCATATGGGGGCAGAGATGCCTTCCACTGATGAAGCATGCTTTTAAGGCATTGATAAGCCTTGGAGACAAGCGTGCCAGCCGTCCTCCCGACAGTTACACAACCTTCACCGCACTCATCCTGAGCCTCCTTTTGATGTTCTCACTGAGTGGCATCTGTAGAGATAAGGTACTACCACTCAACCTTCCCTGACATTTTCCAGGGGAGATTGATTCAGGCAGCATAGTTTAGTGGCAGAGCACTCCATCAGACCCGTCCAAATAGGAATGTGCAATTCTGATTGTCTCTCTGACAGCCTGATTTATGGTGCAAGCTGTTCCTGTCCAGTCTGAAATGTAATTGGAATAAATAGTGGTACTGGGTGGTACCGCAGCCATTTCAACCCAAATTCTTCCTGAGAAGAGCTGTGAGGTGGTGATTGGTGGTGCATGCTAGGGGTTGGTGGTCTATCTCTGTCCTGCCTTATCCAGCATTTTGGAAACATTCTCCCTTCTTGATCAAATAGCTCCATACACTAACAGCAACAGCAACAGCCTATTAAAATACTGTGATAACACTGTATCACCCCTTTGCTATAGCTATGCAATTCCTTTGTAATGCCTTAAAGTTACTAGGATTATATAGAATGAGTGCTATGTGCTTTCACCTGAGCAAATGTGAGTAAAAAAGTAACATCTTTAAGGTAAACTACTAAAAATGAATTGTCTGCAAACCAACAGTCTATTTGTTTGCTAATTCAACTCCTATACAGCAGCTATCCAGGAAGTAAACCTTTTTCCTGCTCAGTTTACTAATGATAAAATTGCTCACAATCTGCTCAAAGGGAGCCTTTGTTGCAAGGCAGTGATCCCAGAGGTTTCAGCATCATCTATAGCATGGCAGCAGGGACAAGTGTTGCATACAGTATGAGAATGGCTAAGAGATGCAACTGTGTTGAGCAAAAACACAATATTGAAAATGAAGGGCATATGCAATACATTTAAGTATCTAACAATAGTATTATAAGTGAAAGAAAGCAAAGTTTCAAAAACCAAAGAAAAAGTTTTATTAAAAGTAATTTAGAAAATATATCTTAAAGATTGTTTATATAAAAGTCACTTTAAAATAATAATAATAATAACATTAATTAGGAAACACAACCGTAAAAATGAAGGAAATAACAAAACCTGCTTTAGACCAGGTCAAGATGTTTATAGCTGACATACATTCAGGCCTAGGCTGACAACTTAAACCCATGTATGCCAAGGAGAAACCAATCTGCTGGAGGCTTTCAAATGCAGCCAGTGTTTCCTGACAGTATTACTTCTGGGAAAGGTGACAGATACACTGAAGCTGAACCTTTCAACAGCACTATCTTGTGTGAGGGTTCTTCTTACATTCTGAAAAGAACATCGTCTTTGTAACATTTCCTCAGTCCTCAAATGTCTCTGTCTTCATCCTGACAAAGTCGCAATTTGACTGTCAGTAAATATTAGGTAAATATTTACTATTACTATATTTACTATAGTATTAGGCAAAGTGAAATGTGCAAATCTGCTAATAAAGAATGTTTAGTCTGAGTCTGATGATGAGTGTTTTATTGTTAGTGTTTTGTGTTTGATTTGATGTTTTCCTTTTTTTCCATTCCAGTCTTGTCTTTTCTAATTAGCAACTTAAACCCACAGCAGGAGAGAGCACCGCACTATCCATGCGGGAAGATAAGGACGCCCTACTACTGCCCAACAAAGAAGAGCAGTAGAGGAATTTTCATTAGAATGAAACCCCCCAAACGCCTTAAACCCCACTGTGAAATTACAATGGCACAAAAGAGGCGCCAGCAGGGATGCAAACTCATAACTGGAAGTGTCACCCTAAAAAAAGCCACTTTGGAGATGGACAGTAGAAAGCAGAGTACAGTGAGGCTTACTTCCTGCGATTAGGTGAAACAAAAGTGAAACATAAGCTCCCCTCTCATGACCACCCATTAGGAAAACACCTGTGGACCACAGCTGAAAGTCTCTGAATCTCTTTCTTGTCACGTGGAGCGTCTGAAAGATGTCGTCAAGCTTTCATCAATATCGTCTTGTTTTGGCGCAGCCCTCTGCACTCGCTGAATGTGTGTGGAGAAAAGTGGTGAAAACGACTGCTGGCAGCATGAAACGCTGGACCCGTCCATGCTGTCAGAGCGAAGTGCTGCTGCCTGTTTCATATGGAAATCAATGCAGCAGAATGCAGTCAATTGCCAAACAAGTGACTTTGGCTCTTACTGCTACACACAAAACAGTGAAAAACCGAGGGGGCTCTGGCAGTGGCATGGGAGCAAAAGGAAGAAAGAAATGGAGTGAGGAATAAAGCCTCGGTCTGGTTAGGATTGAGGAATACTCAACATGATTTTTGGTCCGTGCCGTAACAAAAGCACAAGTGAAACTAATCATAAATGAAGTTGTTACAATGCAACAACACAGCTACTGGACAACTTATTTTCCCTCTGTACAGTGAGTCACAGCTCACCAGCTGTTAGCTGGAGGCTAAACTCCATCCTCAGTATCTGTAACCTAGAGTGAAGGAGCTGCAGGAAAAGAAAGGATTTGCTCTTGATTTGTGCCAACTGCGTTCTTGCTTCTAACGTCGTGTTACTGTTGCACAAGGATTTAGGCTCCTACACCGGAAAGAAGCCGGCATGTGTGAGGTTTAACATGCACATGCTGGCCAAGTGTGTGTGTGTGTGTGTGTGTGTCTTGAAAAGTTTGAACCCAACATTTTAAACAATGTCATTTCAGTCTCAAACTGAAAGTAAGTTTGATCAAATCAGGGCAGACTAGCCCCACACTTGACCAAAATACAAGCAGACCAAAAATACATCAACAAACATGTCGTCATTTTTCATTATTCTGTTTCATCTTCCTCTTGTGAAGTAGGAATTTAAGTTATTTAAGTAATTGTTATTTCTGTGCACTTCATGAGACAGTGGCCAATCATTAACAGAGAAAACAACTTAATTTACTGACAAAAGATGTGTGGAACAGCAAAAATGGCAGAGGACAGTTAACAAACCAGCACCATGAAATCCCCCCAGACTGTCACATTAGCTATTAAAGCCAGTGTAAGCATTCTGCAGCATTATCAAGGCCAAGGCCTGGATAATGTGTTACAGAAGGTTGTGGAAGAAACAATCATCAAACTGAAGGATTTCTGTGCAGGATCAAGCAGAGATTAGAGAAAGCACCGTTTCCCCTCATAGTAAAACTACATAAATAGACCCTTACTAATCTTGTCAGTATATTATTAAGAGACACATTTTCACACTTCACTAGAAAGCTTTCAGGAAGCATGTGATACATGCTAATAAATTATGGAACATCTTTATAACCTACAAGACTCCCTGCGATTGTATTTAAGTAGTCTACACTGTGGTCTGTTAATCACAACGGATTGGTGCTAATAATCAACATGAACATGCTGACAAAGTCTGTTGTTTTAGTCAAGTCATCGTTTTGTTCACTTCAGTTGTCATCAGCACATTTCACCTGCAAGCACCGAGGCTGCTGTGATTCAAAGGAAATGCCAAGTGATTTTTTTTTTTTCCCCAAATGCCACAGTCTCAGTGTCAACACGGTTATATTGTCTTTTTGGCATGAAGAGTTCACCTTTTTTTGTGTGTGTGTTTTTGTGTGTCTGTTAGCCAGTGAGGAAACAGGGCCCAGGATGTTTCATAATACATAAATAAGAAAGCTATAGGTTCGACCTTAGTCATGGTACAGTTTTGTTCTTAACTCCAAACTGCTCCTTAGGTAGAAATGGTTCCATTCTGCAGCACCTGCAGTGTAATTAGTTGCTTGATTCACACTAAGGAGCTTACGTACTAAGGGTTGAGCAAAAAGAAAGCAGATTACAATTTGAGAAGTAGGATCTAGCCGTGCTACAAACACGAGACAAACACAAGACTGTCATGTATAAAGAGCAGCATCTGAGCATTGTGTCTCTGTCTTACATCAGAAAATAAAGTTCTTCCTCAAGCTGCAATCAAGTCTGAATCAGTGGATTGCGGTGTGAAATCTGCTCCACTGAATGAGATTTGTACCAGCAGCTCTCAGTCCTCACAGATTGTAAGTCACATGCTCTGTTCTGTTACCTAGCAACAGTAAAGCTCAGGCAAAAGTTCCTCAAGAGAACTTCCAATCTGTCTGAGGAAGGCTTTGTGCTCAACCTTTAAAGTAATACTATGTGGTAAAATGTTTATCTCCAGAGACGGAGTTACTTTACCTAGTGGCCACCTCAAAATTACTGGAAGATACCGTGCGGCTCCACTAAAACAGTGGCTTTTCGAATCATCAACAAGATTATTTTCATGAGTTCAGTTAATATAGCATCTTTGAGTCTCATCAAAACTTGAACTGTACTCATTAGGTGGATGCTTTAATCTTTGCTTTGACAAAGACAATACCAACATGTTAATTCAGCAACAAAAAAAAAAAAAAAAAAATTCAGCTTCATTTCATTTGCTCAACAAGTGGTTTGTTTTGATTGAGCAACAAGTGCAATGGCTGAATAACTAGTAGCTCAACAACTCTGCTGTCCCACAATGAGTCACTGACCTGACAGCCTGTGTGTATAGGAAAAAGTAGGAGATTTTAAAAAGTAAATAAAAAAAATAAATTAAAAAAAAATCACACTTCTTACCTTCAGAGTGGCACCATCTAACACAGCACATGAAGACGAGAATGAGTTTAAGTAGCAGTGCTCTCCACATTCTGGCTGGTCCGTCCAGCTCCGCTGTGCAGATGGAGGAGCTGTAGGGACTGAGGCTGGGATGCTGTTGCTTTCCTCTGTCTTTCTTGGCCCCGCTAGTTGATGAAAAGGGGCGTGCACAAAGGCCGGGACAGCCGCTCCCCCAACCCAGCCTCGGCCCTCCGAATAAATCCCTCTGGCCCTGGAATCTGCATAATGCCATGCAGGTCCTCAGTGCCAGTGATTTTTCACTCACAGCGTGATGTCGACAGTGTTTATTTGCCCCACACTTGGAACCTAGAGGGGTTACCTACGGGCTCCTGAGAGGAGAATAATGATGGGAGAAAATAAAAATATAAAACTTAAGCTTAAAGCTTTGAATTTCGGTGTCCCGAAGGCCTAGACGTGTCATGTAATCCCAAAGTCTCTGGTTCGACTCCGACTAAGGAGCCTTTTTGGATGCTTTACACCCAGTTCCCCTCATCGAGTTTGATATACAAATATAACAAGAAAATAACCAGGCACTGTAAGAGTGTTTTACACTGTAAGAGGTTAAAAGGCCACAAGTTGCCATAAACTCATTACCGTGTACTTTAGGTTCTGTAGGATTAACGTACAAAGAGGCCATGTCCCCAAAGATTTAAAAAGCAATTTATGAATTAGCGACCAAAAAAAAAAAGAGACAACTGACACATAAAATTAAATAACTATGTAGCAAACTAGATTTAGTAGTAGTTTTATGAAAACCACTACTGCTTTTCCCACAATGGTTATTATTTGAGATGGTGCATGCCTTAACTGTTGGATAAGAAGCCCGACACTGCCATCATGCGGCCGAGCGGCGGTACCAACGTCTCCCACACCGCGGCTGCTCCTCAGAGAGGGCCGCTCAAACATGGTAACCATTAGCGACCAAGCAACTGAAGCTCCGAGATGCTTGGTACGAGAAACGTAGAAATGAGAGTAGAGTAAAAAAAAAAACAATACCGAGAATAAGGACTTTGCTTTTTCTAAACTCTTACTCATCATGGCAACTCCACAGAGAAACGCAGAAAACTTCATGAAGTCGACGGAGGTATGTAACAGCTAACGATGACAACGGTAAATCAGTGTAAATCCACCATTAGCTAATGAGAAGCTGCAGAGGACTTCGTTAGCTCGCCGTCTCCTGACTATACTTCAACTTATATTGTATATGAGTGGTATTAAAATGATTTCAGGAGTGTTTAAATTAACCTGAGACTGAAACATGAACAACAGCTAAATTAGACCAAAAAAATGCAGCTGAAGTAAACTAGCAACCGTTAACTGTTCACTAACGTTAAAGTCCTCTCAGAGACATGTCAGCGCTAAACTGTAAATCGTTTCCTCTAAAAGAACCTGCTTTATAGATATTTGTGAATTTCTTTGTATTTTTATGTACGCATGGCCGGATTAGCCTCTTATTAACCACCTAGAGCTGAAATCATTAGTTAAAACTTAATGGCAGCAAATCCTATTGTTGATTTAATCTTCTCGTCGTTTCCCTTTTTCTTGTAATTAGAGGTAACTCTAATTACAAGTAGACATTGGATACCGCTGAGTTTATGTCACTTTGATTGTCCCAACGAAAGCCCAGTCAGGAAATTGCCCCGGGCCGGTATATTGGCTCATATTCGTTTCATCATTGGATACTGTAGTTGGTCCACCAGAGAGCACCCACACGTTTGTTTTTCCCAGTGTAAAATGTTCCCCTCAATTCGTATCTTTTTTAAATATTGCTATCAGTGTCAGCCTCATAAACCCAAAATCAGTCAGGCTCTAGTGCGAAACACAGCATCTGTCTGTCCTGTTTTAACACGGGGCATTTTCCCTTGTTCCCAGCATGTGGACAGTATTCAGAGGTCACTGGAAAATCTTCGAAGCCCTTCTGCAGAGGACATGACAGAGACAAAAATGCTGCGGACCAGAATAGATGAACAGTCAAGTCTGATCTGCATACTGAAACTGAGAGCAGATGAGCTGCTTCTTCGATGTCAAGCCCTGCAAAACATCAATACAGAGCAGGAGCACAGAGTAACAGACAGCCAGAAAGAACTGGACAGCGAAAGACAGAAAGCAGAGTTATTAGAGAAGAGATTCATGGATTTGGCTGCCAACAATCAAGCCATTATTACTTTCATGGATGAGTACAAAAATCTGAATGCCCAGTTAAAGACGGAAAACAAACAGCTGCAGTCAGAAAATGACACGCTTTTCTCCCAAAAACTACAAGATAAAGAAGTTCTTGTGCAAAACCTGATGCAAGAAATCAAACTGCTGACAGAGAATTATACAAATAAAGAAAATGAATATCAGTAAGTTTATCAACTCATTTATCAACTGATTGACATTTGCTTTTTTTACTACTTTTTAGTACTTAACCAGGAGTTGTTTTTACATACATGTTTAAGGGAGAAATTAGCTGAATACCAGTCAAAACTCCAGGAACAGGCAACTCAACATCAAGCCAAGGAGGAATCGCTACTTGTTCAACTGCATGACGCCCAGCAACAGAAAAGAGACGCTGTAGAGATGTCCAAAGGTGGGCAGTCAACACACTATCATTCTCTCAAGTTCTTTAAAATACAAGCACTTTTAAACTTGTGGCCTCCTTTCCACAAGCAGCCATGATGCTGAAGCTAGACAGGGCTGAAGAACAGCATGCTTTGAAGGAGATCAAGATGAGAGAAAGCATAACAAGCCTCACCAAAGAGAAGGACAAACTATTGTCTCTGTCTATGGAAAGAGGGAGAGTGATACAGGTGAGTAGAAAAGAGTATTTGTTCTTTTCACTAAAGTCACAGCTCTGCACAGAATGAACAGAATTTGGTCTTTCATGCAGGAGAAACAAGAGGAAATCCAGCAGCTGGAGAGAAAATGGAAAGAAGAGAAAACGTCCCGGGCTGAAGCAGAGGATAGGTAAATCGTTGATCAACAATGTTTTTATTGCACTGCTGAGTATAGCAAGTTTCATCTAATGTCCTTGTCCTTGCCTCAGGTTTGAACAGGACGCAGAAGCCGTTAATGCAGATGTAAAAGTGAAGTCTCTCCAGTGTGCTCTTGATGAGTCCATGACAAAGTATGACAATCTTAAAAAGGTTTGTTGAAATCTGCAGTATTGAAAAGTGAAACTGACAGTGGCCCGAGTTAAGAACATGCTCAACATGTTTTCTTCTCGAATTATTTTACAGGATTTCAAAGCTTTCAGAGAACACAGCTCCAGTCTCCTTGCGCAAGAGAGGGAACTGAATAAGAAACTGCGCCACATGATCGGTTAAATTTAAGTATTACGTGAGTGTTACGTCTTTTTACCAATGAGACATGTTTTCATTAAAGCAAATTTTCATTTTCCAACTAAGAATGTTTGCTCACAGACGGTGCTAAAAATGAAAAAAAAAAGGAAAAGCCATGACAAAAAAAATTTATACATCACAATGCCATTTTTAATTTCATCTTCACTTTTCCAGAGAAATGGAACCACTACACAACATACTTAGCATGAGATGATAGAAGTTCCTCAAATAGAAATTATACTGTACAAATATTTATCTCATAAAACTTTCCAACCTTGCAGACAAATCACTTATGAATGCTCCTCTGCCAGTTTCTCAGCCTTTTGGACTACTTCTTCAATGGGACCCACCATGTAGAAAGCTTGCTCTGGCAGGGCATCGTATTCACCTTGAAGAGAGAAAAGAATAGCCATTACCATCAAACGTCCATTAAGATCACCACATTCAGAAATGTTTTAGCCATTGCGCAGAGTCTACCTCCTAGAATGCTCTTGAAGCCTTTGATTGTTTCCTTGAGAGGCACCAGCTTGCCCAAGTGGCCAGTAAAGACCTCTGCTACCTGGAAGGGCTGCGACAAGAAACGCTGGATCTTGCGGGCACGGGCTACAGTCAGCTTATCTTCCTCAGACAATTCATCCATACCCAGGATAGCAATGATGTCCTGCAGTGATTTGTAATCCTGGGGGGAAAAAAAAAGAAAAGTTAGGCTGTTAGTCAAGGTTTACATTTAGTTTTAGGATCACAGCAATTGTTGACAGTCATTCAAAATTTGTTAGCTTCTAATGTAAGGCTTGCCTGAAGAATCTTCTGTACACCACGAGCAACATCGTAGTGTTCAGACCCAACAATGTTGGGGTCCATGATGCGGGAAGTGGAATCCAGAGGGTCCACAGCAGGATAGATACCAAGCTCAGCAATGGCACGGGACAGCACAGTCGTTGCATCCAAGTGAGCAAAAGTTGTGGCAGGAGCAGGGTCAGTTAAGTCATCAGCAGGCACATAGATAGCCTGTAAAACAATTAACAACCTTAGTATAAATAATCCACAAAAAGCAGAGCACGCTGAGATATCATTAGCATCATGTGTCTTCTCACTTGTACTGAGGTGATGGAGCCCTTCTTAGTAGTGGTAATTCTTTCCTGCATTGTACCCATATCAGTGGCCAGGGTAGGTTGGTAACCCACAGCAGAGGGGATACGACCCAACAGGGCAGACACCTGAAGCCAAAGGACACTAATATTCAGACAATACATATATGCATAGAAAGCAGTATTAAGTGGATGACATCTGCAAATAATGAGGAAAAAAAAAAAATCTATCTGGCATTGTGAACCTCTGATCCAGCCTGGGTAAACCTAAAGATGTTGTCAATAAAGAGCAGCACGTCCTGTCCCTCCTGATCACGGAAATATTCAGCGACAGTCAGACCAGTGAGAGCAACTCTGGCACGGGCACCTGGAGGCTCGTTCATCTGACCGTACACCAGCGCTACCTGAGGATGCGAAGACCCAGAAAGTTTAGCACGAATTAACACATGAATCCATCAAAACTGATAAAATACACTTTCATGTTATGTACTGTACTGTGCTAAGTATCTTAATCAGAAAACCGAAATTGTGTTTTTACAAATACATTACACTCATTGAGGGCTTTACCTTTGAGGTGGTGTCCTTCAGGTTAATGACACCAGACTCAATCATTTCATGGTACAAGTCATTTCCCTCACGGGTTCGCTCTCCCACTCCGGCAAACACAGAGTAACCACCATGGGCTTTGGCGACATTGTTAATCAGCTCCATAATTAATACAGTCTTGCCAACACCAGCACCACCAAAAAGACCTGAAGGAATACAACATGCACAAAAAAAAAGTTACCATGACAAATATTAAAATTTGAGTGCTGACAAAAATTAATTCTACAGTGCAATATTATAGACCAACCAATCTTTCCACCCTTGGCATAGGGTGCCAGAAGATCTACCACTTTGATGCCAGTGACCAGGATCTCCTGCTCCACACTCATGTCCGTGAACTCAGGGGCTTCAGCGTGAATAGGAGCAGTCCTGCAAGATAATAAGGGTTATATTGCATTTTTTAAATAGATATACACAAAGCAGGGAAGTCAGAAATTATTTAGAGACTGATTAACACAATGTTGAATTTGGTATTGTCATTGTGATCCTCTCAATACTTACTGTTTGGTGGTAATTGGACCCCTCTCATCAATGGGCTCCCCAATGACATTCATGATCCTGCCCAAGGTCTCGGGGCCCACTGGGATCCTGATGGGGGCTCCAGTGTCGAGAACCTGCTGACCACGGACCAGACCCTCTGTACCATCCATGGCAATGGTCCTGACTGTGTTTTCACCTGGAGAAACACATGATGAAAGACAGTGTTTAAAGTTCATAACAGGCATCCAAACACTGACTCGGTGAGCAGCGTTTCAAACCCCAAGAATCACTTGAACCCACTCACCCAGATGCTGTGCCACCTCAAGCACCAGCCTGCTCTCACGTCCAACCACCTCCAGTGCATTGAGAATCGGGGGGAGACCTTCATCAAACTGGACGTCCACCACCGCACCGATCACTGCCACTATGCGGCCATTGGCCAGTGCAGCCTGAGCAGCTGGGGCAGCGTAACCCCTGCCTGAAAGGACGGTAACAATGACATTAATGACAACATACATGAAACAGCAGCAACTACAACCAAAACCCTGTTTAGTCACTGTAAGAGACTAAACATTTTAGTGCTTCGTGATAGCATTACTCATATTTTGTTTACACTGAAAGTCGCAGGCTGTGAGTTCAAACACGCACTGTGTCAAACATTTGACTTGAACTCAGTTACTTGGAAAGGTCATCGGTTGAAGTCAATAAACCCGCCACCATGACTGGCGCTACAACGTCTGACTGGAGTAACAATATGACCAAATAACTGCCTGTATTTTATTTTAGCAGCTTGAACTCAATACAAATCCCTACTGATATCAAATGAATGGAGAGGCTTCATGGTAAAGCTGAGGCCTGACCCACTGAACGTGCATACATCTGCGTTAGAGACCTGTCACAGGGCGCACAATGCTGACAGCCGACATGTTTAAAGAATATTCACTTACTCGAATTAAGAGCTGCATGTCTCGCACTGATTGTCTTCAAAGAGTTAATACCAGGCTTGAAAGCCTGCAGAGCCCCGCTGCAGCACCGTCCCACAGCACCCAACATGGTTAAGATGGCTGAAGGTGAAGGCGGCTACGGGCGGTCATATACTGCTGCCGGCTAAACTGAGCATGCGCACAGTGTCGTGCGTTTGTCCCCCTCTATTACCGCGAGAGGGCAGCACCTAGCTTTCCTTTACACTTTGACCTCAGTCTCAGCTGTTGCTGGATTGTGCTGCATTAATATATTCCAATAGTCGTGAAAGATTTACATCGAAATGAACGTGGTAAGTAAAACCACATGTTACCGAAATGTTACTACAGATACCACTGTATTAAAAAAACGTGTGTGCAGTTCATGTGCTTGCTAACCTCTCGCTGCTGCCCACGTGACATGATTTCCATAGTTTCATGATCACACCTCATGTGAAGATTGTAATGATGAAAGAATAGCACACACACTGAGACCATTCAAGTAGAGAAAACTATACCCAAAACCTAAAAAGCAGGTTATCTCTCAGACATGCCGCAAGATCATTTTTATTTCATTTCATTGTGTCTGTAGAAACAATGTATTCTACATTCCTTTGAGATTTGACCAATAATCTGTATAATAAAACATCTGTGGAAACTTATCCTTGAAATCTACATCAGACAGCTACACACCAGTCTTCAATTCAGAATCCTGGCCCACAGTGTTCTTTGTGAAGATGTACATCAGTGATACATGCTGTAGGTTGTGATAGGATATTTTTGCAAGAGGTAATAATGACAAACAATCTCTGGGTTTATAAATAACTTTTTAAAAAATTGAAAATGAAATTTAAAACCTGTTTATCCACTAATTTTATAATCCATAACCACCGCTACCCTTACTGGACAAACAAAGAACTTCATTTTATATTACAATAAGTATCACATTACTTTTTCCTTTATTTAAATTGCTCTAATATTTTTCTACCGTTTACAAACAGATTTATCCGGTATATGCATCTAAACCCCACAGTAAAAAAAAAAAAAAACTGCTACAGTTTTATAGCTCGTGTGGGGAAGAGTGGAAAGTAGATAAAGCATTCATCAAGAATAGTTTTTACGGATCTTTTCACAAGGATTCAGTTAATACACATGTTGGTCAGTTTGATTCTGTTGATTCATCTTCTAATCTTTTTCCAACCTTATTTCATGTAGCCTGTAAAATGTCATTGGCCTTTTGTAATCATTAGTGGTCACAAACACAACGGTGAGCATAAACAAAGCATTCAGTCAGTGATGAACGGACATGAAAGACAACCTGACTTTACAGTTATTATCACAACTTATAAATATTGCTGCAGTATGTAGGAACACTATGAATGGTTGTCATTCATCATAGAGTAAAGTGACAGGGTGAATTTTGCCAAGCCATCATTCAGTGCAACATTCCTTTGTGTCAGAAAGTCTCCTCTAATTACTGCTTGCCTGGAGCTTTGGAATACAAAGCCTGTTCACCTAAAGCACAGCAGGCAAAACGCTTCATGAATCCTCAGCCAGTCTGCACAAGACCAGCTCCATCTTTAAACCACACCAGGAGGAGTCCACTAAAAGGTCACTAGTGTGTCTGCTAGTGAATGGTCAGATGGTCATCTTTTAGGGTCTGAGAGGTGAAGTACCACCTGCAGCTTTCAGTAATTAATTTTCTGAAAGATAAATTGCATGTCACTTGACTTCTTAGTGCAACCCTCTTTTAAGTAAAGGATAATTAAAGGAAACAAATTAGCCAACAAAAGATGGACTCACATGGACTCATTGTTTGCCCCCATTGCTCATCACACTTACACTAAGAAGCTGGACAGTTAATGTCCTCATTACTGTTTGCTGTAATGCGGGCTGTCTCTTTTTCCAAATGTTTGGTTTTTTCCTCGATAATGCCGATGGACTGAAATGATTCAGATTTGTTTCTAATCTAAAAAGGGTCTTCATATGCAGTACTCATGCAACTATTTCAGAGATATTGTAGAGCATTTATCCTATGCTGCAATACGTTTAGCCCATTTAATGGATTGGTCTAGTTGATATCTTGGAACTTTTAAACCTTTCTCCTAAGGCGGGGCTGTTATGGTCATTCCAGAGTCCAGGGTGAAGACCAAAGGTGACCAGGCCTTTGCCATTAGGGCCTCTAAACTTTAAAATACCCTACCTGTGGAATTTATGCTGGCATCAATGCAATTTTTATATCACATCTTTAAAACCCTTTTAAACCAATTTTATTGTTGAATTCTGAGTTTAAAATCAGAATTCTGAGTTTAATCTCTGAGAATAAAAACACCAGAAGGTCTATAGTCTATGAAAACAAGACAAAGTGTGACGAATTACAGTACATGATACCTGTAATTCTGCAATGTTTAAAATTATCCCCCCCCCCCTAGTAAACTTATGTATCTGCAGTTGATTGTACTTGTAGTGATTCAAATTCCAAATTCAGCAAACACACAAAATGTTGATTCACTGTTGCACACATATCCCAGCAGCCTTCCCCTGCCCTGAGGGCAGAGCTGGAGTCTTAGCAAGGCTCCGTGGGATCTGGTCCGGCGGTGCCTCCTTATAAAGGAGGAGTGAGTGTCTGAGGGTCTCTCACTTTCTGCTCCTCGGGATGACTGACACTGCTGTGAGCTAACTGGAGCCCACTGTGCACTCTGTGTACTGCACTCAAACTAGGAAACTGAAATACTAGATCTGCAGCATTTCCAAGGGACTGTGAGTTGATGTGAGAACTATAGATCAGTTATTTTATGGATGTACTCCACTTTCAAAACAAAATAATATTCTGCAATTTAGTTTGATGTTTAACCTTGAACTGTTATAAAACTGTCATAAAATGTATGGCTGCACAGTTTGATTCACTCTTATTAGATGCACAAATGACTTAATAGTTGTTGCTATTTTTCTCTGTAGTTGGGGCAAGTATGTTCCTCGACTTTAAGTCGGTGCTGCTGGTCGCAGCACTGACATTTGTCTGGGCCCAAGACTTTTACGAGGAAAGGAAAACCAACAAGAGACTCAGGACCAAACCTCTGGCTGCAAATATTCATGATGGACAAGGTACGTTTTATGAAACATAATATTCATTTTCTTTTTCAGTCTTTTTTTCAGTCTTTTTATGTCATATTGTCATATTGCTACGGTTTTATTTTGACAGTCTAATTTTTTACCACAACAAAAAAAAGTTTTGACATCAAATTAAATGAAAATGTAGTCAGTCATTTAATCAGTGAAAGGAGTAACACTTGTAAAATGTGTTATAATGGCAATAGAGAGTCCTTCATGCTTTTCTGTGTGTACACAGCACTCCTAGATGAGGATTGTAGCTTGGAGCTCTCCTTCCTGTTGGACAGCTCTGAGAGCGCTAAGGACAATCATGAGCAGGAAAAGCAGTTTACAATGAACGTGGTGGAGAGACTCCAAGGAGCTCGTCTGCAAACCGGCCGTAGCTTGAGCTTGAGGGTGGCTCTGCTGCAGTATAGCAGTCATGTCATCACAGAGCAAACCTTC
Organism: Toxotes lorentzi; assembly: GCA_037833715.1. Classification (NCBI taxonomy): domain Eukaryota; kingdom Metazoa; phylum Chordata; class Actinopteri; family Toxotidae; genus Toxotes; species Toxotes lorentzi. Next base: position 11,731,869 of record JBBMJY010000007.1, on the reverse strand, counting down.
AGAGACTGGAGGGGCATAGAGAACTTCAAGACCCGGATAGCTCCCATCGTCTACATCGGGCACGGCACCTACACCACCTACGCCATCACCAACATGACCAGGATCTACATGGAGGAATCCAGTCCTGGCAGCGTCAAGGTGGCTGTGCTGCTTACAGATGGCATTTCTCACCCGAGGAACCCAGACATTTTCTCCGCTGTTGCTGATGCCAAGAACCAGGGCATCAAATTCTTCACTCTGGGCATCACCCGGGCAGCCAACGAGCCAGCCAATGTTGCCCAGCTCCGTCTGCTCGCCAGCTCTCCTGCCTCCCACTTCCTCCATAATTTACAGGATGAAGACACAGTCGAAAAAATTATCACAGAGATTGTGAGTATAATGCCTTGCCTTTCAGCAGAAAGCACTGAGAAGAAAAGTGATGTATTTGCTTTGAATAAGCATGTATTCAGAGCTGACACACAGACAGGCTTGTTCAGGTATTTGTATAGAGTTGGAATGATGACAATGCAGGAGCAAAACAAATGAAAGAATGTTTATGACAGCTCTGGATTTAGGCTTTTCTTCACAGCTTTTACACAAAAAAATGTTTGACATCTGCATGTTGTCTGAGCGTGTCCCCCAGGATTTCCTATAATAGAGGTTTAGGGGTTTTTTTTGTCTCTTTTAGGGAAAACCGTTTTTCTTGTAATCTCACACCACATTCCTTTAAGAAATTTTAAACACAGATTTTCTTTTCGGTCGGGGACACACAACTTATTCGGTTTAAGCAATTTATCACACTTTGACTCTTCTGTCACTAGATAGTAATCGTAACTTGTGATTCTTAAAGAACTTCAGAACTTTGTTTGTCAGGAATCTTATCTTTTGTTCTACACCGGGTTTACATATCTAAACAATGAAAGAACAAATCTGATGAGATTCTGCAATATCTTTCTACAATTCATGTCCTGTCAGATATTTATCGATTTTTGTTTTCTTTTCAGACTGGCTTGGCTGACGAAGGAGTAAGTATTATTACAATTATTCAACTCATATACAGACATTTGACATTTAAGAATATGCAGTTACGTGGAGGTGCCCAGTTTGACTGTATGGGATTACGGATCATGACAGCTTAGCAAACACGTCTCTTCTTTTTGAAGTGCCCTCTGGCTCAGAGATGTGCTTGTGAGAAAGGAGAGAGGGGACCCAGCGGGCCTGCGGTGAGTATTTATCCTTTTCAAAATATCCCACAACCAAATAACAGTTTCCTTTGAAGTGTTTACAGAGGTTTGTCAGAAGGAAGGAGTCCTGAAATCTGACATGATCCTGATATTTTGGGTATGGTATTTGTGCACTTCTGAGCAATCAGGATAATTGTTTGCTTTTTCCCTGTCAGTATAGCTTGCAGGCAGTAAGTGGATAAGTGGTCCTGCCCCACATTCTAAAAGCAAACCTATGGCAACAGAGAAAGGAGAGGAGACACTTTGGTCTGTTATTCCCTGAGAAACATGTTTGTTGCTGCTTCGTGTGCCCTGTCTCAGCTAGTCACTGTGCATTACTCATGCAACATAAGATGTTCCACCATGGAAACCAGAGGCACCACAATTAGAGCTCTTCTCCCTATAAAACTGGACCATTGTCCATCATAAATCTCACATACAACCCCTACTGCTGCCGGGGTCAGTGAGACAGGGATATTTTGCAATGGGACTGCTGTATGGATCACCTGGTATTGCAAATCATTTCTGTCTGATGCCAGTGGAAGACAGTCCCAGCCCCTCTGGACACCCACTCACACTCCTAGACATATGTGCAAACTTCTATTCAATCCCCTCTCCTTCTCAGATAACAGAAAGCTCAGGTAATGTCAAGCTTTCTGGCAGATAATCATGTTGCTGGCAGACAGCTGCGTGGTCATTAACCAGGTGCTTTCTCCTCAGAGAGATTCTTCAAATTCTTACACTCAGACTGAGAGGCTCTAATAATTGTGCTCATAGGTTTAATGGTCACAAACTAGCGATTTCTGGAGCATAGCAACTGACACACGCTGTCCAGGTGCAGCTCAGGACAATGACCTCTGGCTTTGCGGACAAGACACCTCATGCCCACCTATGGCTTCAAATGTCATACAGCCCTCACATGCATAGAAGACACACTCAGACATCAGCCCAGTGACTTTTTTCTCTAATGTCTGTCTCAAACAACGTCTGTCTAAAAAACTGCACTTTCACTTTGCAAAGACATGATCAAGATAACCTTTAATTTTCAGGTTATGGGTCATGGACCTGTGTATTTGTCAGTGTTAATATCAGTGACTAGAGAGCAAAGACACAGAAGAAGAAATTAATCAAATCTTAACCCGTGTTTCGTTTCCTTGTCCAGGGGAAGAAAGGTCGCCCTGGAGATGACGGAGGCCCAGGGCTTAAAGGGCAGAAGGTGCTTGTTTTTTGATGGACAGTGACATTTTTAGCTGGCGGGCTGAGTTACATAACCCTTCCTGAATGCTCTACACCTAAATTCTATGTTTTGGGTTTGGAAGAAGTTGACAGGCTTCTGTCTTTCATCCAATATCTGTAAACTGTAAAATTTGGTAAAACTTAAAAAAAGAGGAATATTATTGTCGTAGCCTATAGTAAACAAAAGTTAATGATAATCTCATATGGGATTTTTAAATGATTTTTGTATTAAAATGTTATATTAATGTTATGTATATTTTACTATGTTTTATAATGTTATCTATGATTATCAATCAATACTGAGCATATTAAATGATTTCACCTTTGTGCTTCTTACTCTTTTCTACTCATCTGTTATATAGGATATGATCGATACATCATGGCTAATTTTAAAACAGCTCATTTATTCAACATTAACTCAATGTTTATATCAAGTTAATTAATTGCTTGTTATGGGCTTATACGCATCATTTTAAAGTGTCTTAAGTTCATCAAGAGGTAATGTTGTTATAGTCGGTAACGGTCAAAAGTTTTTCCATCTCTTTATTTGTTTATACCTGCAATTGCAGACTACATTCCATGTTAAGGTATCTGTTTTACAGTAGGCTAGATAAACTGATATTGATTTAATGATTGATGTAATAAATCAGTGTAATTCTGTCAATACAGGGTGAAGCAGGATTAAGTGGACTACCTGGGCGAGAGGGTGCTGAGGTAAATGCCACTTCTTACCAAAATAATGAAAATATTCATTATTCTCACACTTATTTGTTCACACATAACATTTCACTGATTTCATTTGCAGGGAAAACCAGGTTACAAAGGAGAGAAGGTACACCATGCAGTCCAGATTTATGACAATGACAATATCTTATTTTGCTGGACACAAGTTGAACCTGTGCAATCCTTGTAATCTCTACACAGGGTGAGAGGGGTGAATGTGGAACTCCGGGAATAAAAGGAGACAGGGTACGACAGCACTACTGACACCACAAATACTGAAGAGCATGTTTTCATTTTGAGAATACTGTATCTGATGTTATGGTCTTTCTGTTCCCAACGTGATGTGCTCCAGGGTCCTGAGGGTGTTGTTGGTGCAAGAGGACTTAGAGGTCTGCAGGTTAGTAATAATTCATGTGTATATAGAGCTTGACTTTGATAGTTAACACTTTGTATTGTTTAGACAAAAGAAAGCGGAGAAATGCCTTAACTGTCTAGATTTACACATTTGTGTATTATTAGAAATACCCATTGGATCCATGTGTGCTATAGCAATACTGTGTGTGAATACAAACACACATGCACACACACATATCCCTCTGTTTATGGGTGTTTCATCATTAATGGTTGTATGTTGTCTCTGCCTAGGGGTTACCAGGACCACTTGGAGACATTGGACCAGAGGGCCCTCAGGGAAAGCAGGTCAGCCTCTTTTGAACAACTCTCGCTTTGCTCATCGTGCACATCTGCTGTGACCTTTACATTTCCTTTTTATGAGTAGTTTAAACAAGAGGTTGGAGTTTTATCACCCCAGTTTTAACCATACAGCACAGAGGCCTGTTTGACTGATAATAGACGCCTGTGTCAACATTTGGCAATGAGCCCCAAGTCTTCCCCATCATTACTGTTATTCTCCATAGGGACGAACCATCAGCACAAAATCTCACTACAGGTTCTCCTTATGGCTTGTATCCTGTTTCTAAATACAGACTAGGAAGTGCCTACAGCATTGTCAGCTTCTCCAACAAGAGCTGTGGTTAATAACGTACATGGAAAGTCAGTGTATGCTCAGTGTCTCACCATGTGAGGACATGTAGGCTGCATTTGTAAAGATTAAGAGGAATCCTGGGTGTCTCTGTGTGGTGTGCATCCCAACAGTTTTTACAATACAATGAGCACGACTGGGACAGGGATAGCTCATCATTCAGGTTAAAGTCATTTGAAATGCAGCACAATGGTACATAGAAACTGTATTCCATTAAAACAGGCTAAATTATGACATTGGATCTCTTTATGTCTCTAATGTTGTTTTCCTTTTGATCTTTACATAAAACTTAAAGCCCAAGCAAACAATGAATCCAAACTTTGATGTAGCAAAGAGCTTCCTACAGTTCTTTGTTATTTTGAGACACAGTTGTGTGTGGTCTTTTAAACTTTGAGACATTACTGGAGCTTAAGTTTAGCTCATAAATGTCCTGACCTGCAGGAAGAGATCAAATATCTCACCCACTACCCTATTTACAGTACACACAACAGCTAAAGGATTTACAGCATTATTTTGTGTGTATGTCTATGTATGTACAATTAAGTCTGGTTTCAGTAGTGCAGCATAGTCTTTTTACACAGAGAGAAAAACATCATATGTTAAAATTAAGAGGTTAAAAAGATAAAGCAGTTTTAAGGACAACACATAATTAATGATTCAGGACTCCTTCAATGTTAGTTCATGGTTTAAGCTCCAATGTACAGTGATATTAAGTGTTGTTATGTTTGTGATCACAGGGTGAACGTGGCCCACCTGGCCCTCCAGGAATTCAGGGGGAGACTGGTATTGGACTTCCTGGACCAAAAGTAAGTGATATTACACGTCACCCTGGGAATATTTTATTCTTCGATATGATTATTTGTTATTCTTTAATCTACATTTCTACATATCTACATTTCTTTGGGTTTTTGTTATCAAACTAAGTCACTATATTAATCTGCAGGGTGACATGGGGTTCCAGGGCCGACCAGGTCCTCCTGGTCCTCCAGGACTGGGTGAACACGGACTTCCTGTAAGTTAAGAAGAAACAGTCTGTGCTATGGCACATTGTTGCATGTTTCTGTGTCTGTGATGTCCACATTTGTTTCAGTGGCAAATGTGATCTGCTGAGAAAGCTCATACAGGTACTTTGGTCACTGAGGGGGTGACATATAGTTCACTCTGGCTTTGTTTACAGGGCCCTCAAGGACCACAAGGTGTTCAAGGGGAAAAAGGACCCCAAGGTGAAGGGTTCCCTGGACCAAAGGTATTATTTTGAGTCTATCAATAGACAAATAATTAAAACAACAGTAACACTATCTGCAGGCTCAAGTCTTAACACTTCAGTATCTATGAACACATTTCACATTTTATGAGAGCATGGTAACAGTTGTCTACAGAGATGTTAGCTGGACATTTCCTGACAAGAAAATAAAAGCAACAACATTGGTAACACTGTCAAGATGCCCTTCAGAAAAGCACATAAGCCCCAGTGAATCTGCTCAGGTAACAGCCCAGGGGTAAATATGTGTATAACTGTATAAATCTCATGCACAGTGCTGTGGGAAATACAATTAAGGCCTAAATTAAATAGAAAACTAAAATAAAGAAGTCAGTAAATACCTGAGAAACCAGAACTGGGATTCCTAATAGCCATAATTCTCAGGCCTGATAATAACAAAAAAGTGCACTGTGCTGACCTTCTTACTGAGGTCTGAGAGTGTATCTTTCAATCTAGTTGTGCGTAACAGGAGCCTTCTGCAGTTCATGGCCTGCATCTGTCAAAAAGAGATCTCACCCTATTCCAACTTACTGACTCATGGCTCAGGCGTTCACTCGAGCGAGGCACTCTGATGTTGTTGTGTTAAGCCGGCAAAAACTGCATTTTTAACCCCATGCTGCACTATGGAAAGTATATTGTACAACAGACTCTGCCAATGCTCTATTCAAAAAGAGATAGCTGGGATTCAGCTGAAGGTTTAACATGACATGCAAGGCTGGACACAATAGTGCATGGCTTACAGTGTAATATATATACATAGTTGTTGAGGATTCTCTGTAAAAGAAATCTAAGTACACTTTTGTTGTACATTTTTATTTGTTAAAGGAAGCTCTTGGAAAATAAATGCTGAAAATGTCCTCAAGCACCAACACATCTGTCTGACCTGTGCCAGGCTTCCTGGCTGTTATAAGTTTACTCCTCTGCTGATTTCTACCTCTTAAAAAAAAATCTGTCAGAGGTGAACGAATCCTCTCTTCTTCACTCACACACATGAAGTTATTATGATCAGGTTTGCGTTTCATTTCACTTGGATGTTGCTTATGCTGCTCCCATCAGCACCAGCCTTCACTTCGTTATTCACAGGTAGCAGAAGAGGTTAAAGAGTCATGCACTCAAGAGGAGCCATGAAGAAAGGAGAAAAAGGCTGTTTCATTCCTTGTGCATGGGATCATTTTGTATCAATCACAAGAGGCCAACAGGAGCCAACATGCTCTTCTTCCATACTCTCTTCACTAAGAACAATGCAAATTTGGCTGTGACCCAATCTCAGGTGGCTGTGATATAACTGACAGAGATAAACTGATTTCGTTCCACAGGGTGATCGGGGCCTCCCAGGACCAAGGGGGCCAAGGGGACAGCAGGGTGCAGGAATCAAAGGAGACAGGGTGTGTTATAAATTTATCTTCCAACAAAGAGAATTCACTGCAGCGTGCACACCATAAAGCCACTAATAAAATCCATAAGGGAGTCCAAATGTCCTCTAGGCTACAATTACAAAAAACTAGACTGAGTAAGGCAGAGGGGAGATTGGAGACCCCTCCATTAAACATCTGGTTAATGTGGAAAAGTTAAAGGTAGTATGGAGGGAGGGGGGGTTATAAATACTGTGCAATGTAAAGGTAATATATAGGTGAAAATAAGTATGTAATCGACACAGTTATGTTCAAATGTTTTATTGATAAATATGTCCCAGCCTTGGTGTGATGGGGCAGGAGTGCACAGGTAGATGATGCTCAGGTGAATGGGGAATGGTCAGGATTACAGCTCAGTAGTGTTGGCAGTGAAAAGAATGTCTGAACGATGGGGAGCTGTGAGACATAGTGGAGATTTGCACCACACTGGGGGCTTTGTTGTTGTGTTTATTAAGAACCTGTTGCTACATTAAACATAGTGTATTAACCTGCCTATGATGTTGTACTTTCAGGGTGATCTGGGGCCTCCAGGTCTTCCAGGACCATCTGGACCGACAGGACTGGGCATACAGGGAGAAAAGGTCAGGAGAATACCATTATCTAAATGTCAATAAAGTAATGCTTCTTATTTCTCTGTCACACACTCTGACACATACAAATACAATAGTAGCATATCCTGCATTGATGGTCTTCTAAATCTTTATTATTGCCCAGGGCATTGAGGGTCCAAGAGGTCCACCAGGGGTTAGAGGGCTTCCAGGAGAAGGTTTACCTGGACCTAAGGTTTGTTTAAATACAATGGTTAGCATTATCAGTTCTTGTTCCTGATGCTGTGTTACATTTTTAATAATGACCTACTGAACGTCGTTATGCTTTTTCTATTTCTAGGGAGACCAAGGTTTACCCGGAGAACAGGGAGCTCCAGGAGAGAGAGGCATTGGTGAGCCTGGTCCAAAGGTAAGCCAGCGTATGTCCTGACCCAAACAAGCCAGCTTAGCTGTTGTCTTTATTATCAGTGCCAATGTACTGAATCTATCAAAAATCAAATAATACTATTCTGCTGTTACAGGGAGAGCCTGGAGCAGCTGGTTTGGGTGGCCTGCCTGGTCTTCCAGGAGAGGATGGAGGTCCAGGGCAGAAGGTACAGCACATTATGCCAACTCATTATGGAAAATTCCTACTTTATAACCTGATTTCTGTATCAATGTCTGGACCATACCTTCCTTTCCTTTGTCCACAGACTTACACTGAGATCTTGATTACTTCCAGAATTCTTTGTCACAGCTGCAGAGTTAAAAGGACTGTCTTTGTCTCACCTGCCTTTCCTCTCTTAGGGTGAGCCTGGTTTACCTGGTTTAAGAGGTTCTGAGGGCCCACCAGGAATTGGCACTCAAGGGGAGAAGGTATTCTTTAGAATACACTCTAAATCCTTGTTCAGTTCACTGTTTTTTTTTTTGTTGTTTTTTTTGATCAGATCAAATGTTAATCAGATGATGTGTGGATGTATTTTGGCTCAGGGCGACCAGGGTCTGAGAGGCATTCGTGGATTACATGGGCCTCCAGGGATTTCAGGACCCTCAGGACCAAAGGTATGAATTAGCAGAGTATTTTATTGTGTTGTGATAGTTTCCTTGATGAAGTAGAAAAAGTTCCTGTTCCCAGCCTCTTTCCATTTATTCTAAAATGAATATGTTGCTGTTGAAGATATATGCCACACTAACTGAACCTTTGAACAGAGCCAAAAAAACAAGTCATCTACATGTTTTTGGCAGCTCAAGTAAATAGTGAAGAGCATGACTTTACTCTTAAGTCTCTTGCCAACTTTCATCTTCCAGGGTGAACGTGGGATACCAGGCCCGCAGGGCATACCAGGGCAGCCAGGACGGTCTATATCAGGTCCAAAGGTAAATAAATCAAAACTTCAGTCATGGCAGGTAGACAAGTAGCACACAGGCAGTAAAACTGCCAGATAGAGTCTAATGTGATGTACTGCATGAAAACATTGTCACTGCTAAGATTCACTGTGACTTGACTGTCCTGTCTCCAGGGTGATTTGGGTCCTGCTGGGCCCCCTGGTCCTATTGGGGAAACAGGCCATGGACTACCTGGTCCAAAGGTAAACACTGCCATTTTTATTTTAGAATGTTTTTAGAACTCAAAAAAAAAACATTTTTGTATAGACTGCATCATTCTTCATTCCTGATCTGGTCTGCATTACTGAATTTTGTTTGAATAGGGTGATCGTGGTCATCCAGGTTTATCGGGTCCACTTGGTCCAAAAGGTGAAGGCGTTCCTGGCCCTGTGGTTTGTATCACCAACCAAGACATTACAAGTCCTAATACTCTGTAAAATCCTGTGCAAGTTGGTACAGTCTGAACTAATTTATGCGCTTTTTTTAGGGTCCTCCGGGCATGCCAGGCTTACCGGGAGAACCGGGCCCAGAGGGAATAGGAATTCCAGGTCCTAAGGTTTGGGTCTACATGTGTTTTCTTGGTTGTGTCTGTGCGTTTGTGTATGTTGATGCTCATAATTCATTTGATAATGTCACGTCTCTTCCAGGGTGACATTGGCTTTAGAGGATTGCCAGGTTTGCCCGGCCCACCTGGAGAGGGCTTACAAGGACCACAAGTAAGAAACATAAATTACCACACACCTGTGTCTAATTATAATTGATTATTAAATCTGTGCCAGAAACAACAATATATTAATATATTACATTAGAGATTATACTACACATGTATTCGATCAAATGCAAATTTGGAAGACTCCTCCATTAAACCAAAGATCTGATTACTTTTAAACATTTGTTTTAAGGGTAATGTTGGGAGACCAGGACCTCCTGGTCCAACTGGACCTCCAGGTGCAGGTATTCAAGGCCCAAAGGTAAATACAGTAGTGGTAGTATTTGCAGCAAAATGTAGTTAAAGTATAGTAAAGTACCTTTTTGCTCCCTCTGACTAATATATTACATATTACATATGACATGATTAGATGATTAAATACTGAGGCAGCATGATCCTGTAGTAACTGCTAGAGTTGGAGCTAGTTTTACCAACTTACATACAGTTTTATGTACAGTACAGTCTTTGATTTTTAGTTTGAGATTGTGTCATTTGAACGTTTGTTGAAATGGAGTAGTTAACAACTCAGACATCTGTAATGTGACATCAGCTACACACTGCTTTATGGAAGACGTCAGAAGCCGGAAAGGTTGGAAACCACTAGTGTAATCTTATACAATGTGTTGTATTTTAAAAACTTGTTACATTATCCATTGGGTAAAACCTTTGTCTTAAGGGTTAGGATTAGGGTAACTAACCTAGTAACTAAAGCTGTGAAAGAAACGTAGTGGATTATGGATTACAATATTTCTCTCAAATTTGTAGAGGAGGAGAAGTATAAAGTAAGTAAAGTACAAGTAAAATTGTACTTAAGTACGGTACTTGAGTAAATGTACTTAGTTACTTTCCTCCACTGGATAAATGTTGCCACAGTTTGTATAAATGCTATATTTCAAGCACCAAGTTCTTTATAACCAGGATTCATTGACATTTGTACTTTCTTATCCATAGTAACAAAGAGTGAAGCAATACGATGTAATTAATTGGTGCTGACATGTTACACAGTACAGAACTGCCTGACAAAGTAGCTGCAGGACAAATCATAACAATAATTTATGATCTTTCAAGAGTTTGGATGTATCTCCGCTGTGTGGCTCAACTAAAAGTAGAGTCTAATTTCAGGGAGAGCCAGGATCTCAAGGTATGACCGGGCCTAGAGGGCCTCAAGGAGACGGTTTTCCTGGCGCTAAGGTGAGGCATGTAGATGAGGCTTTCGAACATTTTAATGATATGTGATTAACTGGTCTCTGACTGATGATATGCTCTCTCCTGGTTACAGGGTGATCGTGGATTACAGGGTGAGAGGGGAGTGAAAGGTACAAAAGGAGACATGGGAGATCCTGGAGTCACTGGTGAAGCAGTAAGTAGAACAGATCTAAGTCATCACGTCCTCATATCAATAATCAAACTGTCAATGTCAAGTCTCAGTGAGGCTTTGTACTGCAGTTGCAGAGAACAATATGTCTCATCACTTTTCGGTCTATCACCACCAAACAGACCATGTCATGTCAACTTATCTACCTCCACGAATTAGATTAGATTAATTAGATTAAGATTAGTTGTTTGATACCCTTGTGTGTTAAATAACATTAATCATAATCACAACCATCACCCTCATCAGCTTCACCGTCCTGTGAGATAGAGAGAACTGTTTCTAATAACACACAGCAGAAACAGTGATACCTTTTTTTCAACTTTTCTCAAATCCCAGGGGAGGCCAGGAGCTAAAGGAGAACCAGGCCTCACAGTAAGTTCATTAATTCAGCAAATGTTTGACCATTTGACAATAAGTATAGTGATTTTTTACTAATGTAAAATTTTCACATTTTTCAGAGAGAAGACATTATTAAGCTGATCAAAGAAATCTGTGGTAAGACCACCAGTCAAATCTAGTTTCTTGGTACACCTGGTATTCTAAATTCTCAAACGTTATGAATGCAGACCCAAGGTCAGATTGACAGTATATGTATTCTATTGTCAAATCTTATTAGTTTTGTCCAAATTCTGGCAGCTGCATTCCGTATAAGCTACAGTTTTTTTAGCCCGACAATCAGCGATGAATGACAGTGTAGGTCTGTCTGTCGGTCCACCATTGAGGTCCAGACTGAAACATCTTAACTGCTTGATGGATTACCATGAAATTGTACCATGAGTACGATATTCATGGGCCACAGAGGATGAATCCCACTGACTCCCCTTCACTTTTCCTTTGTCATCAGTAATTAGGTTCATGACCAAACAAATTATATCCCCATCAACCTTGCCTGTACTTTATGTTGTAATGCCAATTAGATCATTTCAGCAGGCTAACAAGCTTGTGTAAGATCCAGCCCTGTGCCTAAGTACATCCTTACAGAGCTGTCCACTGTAGCTCTTGCCCTAAGCTGGCATTAGGTAAACTAAAGTACTTGAGATAGTATTTATCTAGTCTCTACAAAGAAATGGTTTATATAAATGCTAATGTTTGCCTTATTTTTTTCAGGATGCGGCATCAAGTGCAAGGAAAGGCCCATGGAACTTGTGTTTGTCATCGACAGCTCAGAAAGTGTCGGCCCCGAGAACTTTGAAATCATCAAAGACTTTGTCACACGGTTGGTGGACCGGACCACAGTTGGTCGCAATGCCACCAGAATCGGCCTGGTCCTCTACAGTCTGGACGTCCAATTGGAGTTCAACTTGGTTCGCTACATGAACAAACAGGACGTCAAGCAGGCAATCAGAAAAATGCCTTACATGGGCGAGGGCACCTACACTGGCACCGCCATCAGAAAGGCCACTCAGGAGGCTTTCTTCAGCGCTCGACCAGGAGTCAGAAAAGTGGCCATCGTCATCACTGATGGTCAGACCGACAAACGAGAGCCTGTCAAACTTGACATAGCTGTGCGGGAGGCTCATGCTGCAAACATTGAGATGTACGCCCTGGGGATCGTCAATTCGTCTGATCCCACGCAGGCTGAGTTCCTGCGAGAACTCAACCTCATTGCCTCTGACCCCGACAGTGAACACATGTATCTTATTGATGACTTCAACACGTTAACAGGTGATAATCACAGTCAGATAGACAGTTTGTCCATTAAAATATATAGCTAATTGTTGCCAGCTGACAGGCTGTAAAGTGCCTAAAATTAACAGATTTCTTGAATTTCTTTTTGCAGCACTGGAGTCTAAGCTCGTCAGTCAGTTCTGTGAAGATGAAAATGGCGCCCTTATTTACAATCGCATCACAAATGGACACTGGAACGGCAACAATGGGCATGGTATTAACGGAAACAATGGACATGTAGGGAATACCAATGGATATAATGGCTATGGTAATAATGGTTATGGTTATGGAAACAATGGATATGGGAACAACGGAAATGGTTACAATTACCAAGAGGAGATCAACAATCAGAGACGCACCAGCAGCCGAGGCCGTGGGGACACGTTCACACTGCCCATCAGTGCTGATCCTCTGCCTATTCAGGTCTTTGCTGAAAACACTTCTGTGTTGTTTTACTTAAAATACACTATCTTCTCTACTGATGGTACAGAACTCATGACTTCACTGATCAATTTTTATGTTGTCTTCTTATTCCAGGTGGTGGAAGATGATGATGGTGAAGATTTAGACATCAGAGCCCACGTGCGGGGCGGTAGCAGCGTGGCTACAGTTAACAAAACAACATTGTTCTCGCCTGTGAGAGAAAGCTCTGTCTCCAATGAGGCAGTCTTATCATCTCCAGTATCTCCTTCATCTTCATCCTCATCTGCAACATCTTCGTCAACACTGGTTTCAGTCTCATCTGTAAACTCTAATCAGTTGCAGCAAGTCCTGCCTGAAGGTGAGTGCTGCTCTCCTGCCCATTAGACTTTTTTTCACAGAGAACATTTTGACACGTCACAGGCTGGACTCTGTTTAGCTGCTTCAGTTTCAGCTTTCTCTCATTGTGCATGCTGACTCACTGTCACACTGTCACAGCTTACTGGTAGACTTGATTGTCCCAGTAATCATCATTAATGTTTTTAGTAATACTTGTGCTTTGTGCTCAGTCAGGAGATCTGCTAGGCTTCAGTCCTACAATAAACCCTCCCTATGCTGCATAATTGTAGGACTGTTGTATAAGACAGCATTAGTGTGCAGTATGGATTTGGGACACACTGCTACTCTTACTGAGTACATAAATATTCTTTGGAAAACGCGCACCTCACACACCTTTTGTCCTTCAGAGGCCTCGGTTCTTGATCCCCGCTGTAACCTCAACCTGGACCAAGGCAGCTGCAGAGATTATAGCATCCGCTGGTACTACGACAAGCAGGCCAACGCCTGTGCACAGTTTTGGTACGGAGGCTGTGGTGGAAATGACAACCGTTACGAAACAGAAAATGAATGCAAGAAGGCTTGTGTTCTTTTCAGAACAGGTAACTTTTGTAGATTTTTAACATTAAATATACATTTTCATTTTATTATTCGTTCCTGATTATTATACTTTACTTTTCCCAGCTGGATAAACGGAGAAGAAACCATTGGAAAGAGGACTTTCCTACTCTACAATCTGCTAATTTGTTATTTTAATGTGATGCATTCTGTCACTTGTGTTCAGAAAAGTTCATGCACTGTTCTAATACTTTTCTCCTCACAGAAATGCATCTTTTGGTCAAATAGCAAAGCTGCGTTATGTCAAACTTCCAACATGTTACTTATTTTAACCCAGTGACTGAGTGACATATTAGCTTCAACAGAAACTGACTGTATTACCTCAGAGAAGTTGTACTGTGCTTATTACACCAGGAGAAATCCTTAATTCAGGGTTTGGCTGTCCTGCGTTTTAAGTGACAACTTCAGGGAATTTATTACAATTAAAAATTAACCTGTAGATCATTTACAATATAAATCTTATTCCTCTTTGAGCAATGTGTCTTACATACACTGAATATATTTCTAACAAGACAGGAATAATGAGATATTTGTTTACGTTGTGGTGTTGCAAATGATTTGCAGAAATATGCTCTGAGTACTTTTGTGTGTGTTTTATCGGTTGTTATTACAATGTGTGAATTTAGGGTTTACCTGGCAGCTGTAATAAAGGGCCATGTCTGTGTGGGTAGTGCTTTCAGACGTCTGCTGCGAATGTGATCTTGTGATGAAGATTGAGGAACTCTGCAATCTATCAGTTAAAGGCCGGTCTACTTGGGCAGTGTGTGCATACCTGAGTAAATTGTTTTGTATGTTTTGTAATAATAAAATATAAAATAATGGTGGGTTCCTGTTTGTATGTGTTCATTGGCCAGTATCACTATTACCATTATAACCATAATAATCTGTGTCCACCCTCCTTTGTGTTCGTAGTAGTAACAGAAGATGCAGTCAGTTAGGGAAATTCAGAGCAAATGTAACATAAACATAAAGAAAATATTGAAAAATGTTTTCAGTTCTTTATGATGAAAAGTGCCTTAGTCTAACTTAAAACTAAGTCATTTTTTAAATTTTCTTTGTAATATAAAGCACAGAGTTCTCCATGTGTGCATGACTGGTGCTGTATAAATTAAGTACATCATACCTTACTCTGTCCATGTGTTTTAAACATCTTAATTAGTAGGTCTTCCAGGCTCACCTGCCTTTAATAAGGCACTAATTAGGAGTCCCATCGGGCTTTAATAGTTTGCAGCAGTTCAGAGCATTCCTCTCCACAGTCATGGTGAGAAAAAAAGTCTTCATGTTTAGTTTTATGGCACACTATTACTTGACAGACAGATGTTTCACGAAGCAAAAAAAAAAAAAACCTTTATTTTTCAGCAATATGGTAACAAGAAACATGGAACAATTGGTATTGTACATACTGAAACTGAAGGTCACTTTGCAGCAGATCAGTTGTGGAACAGAAATAATGGAGTACATCATAAATAACAAGAAAATTAAAAATAAATAAATACATTTTGTATGGCTGTTCTTTTTCTTAGAGTTCAAAAACACTGTGATGTACCATGCGAGGTCAATTTCACAGAGAATAAGTGCTAGTGATTGGAGTTATTTAGAAAGTCTTCTTGCTAGAAAACAGTAATGTATTCACTTGCAGAAGAAATTTTAGCAAAACAAAACTTAACATGTTTGTAGGCGAACGAAATGTCAGGTTCGTTAACATAAAAAAACCGGAACAAAACAAAAAAAAAAAAAAAACTTGCAAGTGAAAAGTCCAAAACACTTTTTTCCCCCTTGGCTTGCCGTCTGTTACCACGGTGATTATGACGCCAGACAGGCTTCTCCAGATTAGCCAGCTGAGTGGATATTTAGCTAGTAGCTAAACTTCAGGTAGTTAACGTTACTGAAGTAACCTGTGACTCACGGGCTGTGAGAGTGATAACCTGCAGCCATGGCATCTGTTTTAGATGCTCTCTGGGAAGACAGAGACGTTAGATTCGACATAACGGCGCAGTAAGTTAGCGCTGAATTTGGTCGGGATTGTTTCACTATCGTAGAAGCTGCTTAGCTCAGCTAGGCTAGATGGCCCGTTGCTAATACGAGGCGGCGAGGTTTTTATACACTGTCATTGGGGTAAAAAAAAACGTTTTACGGTAGCGTAATATTATATTTGTATCGGTGCAGACATGTGGTGGATCACCAATCATTCTATCTATGTGTCGCTGTTCACAGGCAGATGAAAACTCGTCCAGGAGAGGCGCTGATAGACTGTCTGGACTCCATAGAAGACACGAAGGGAAACAACGGAGATCGAGGTGGATCTTGGCGGTTCCCACAACCTGGGCAACTTGTGTGGCAGGTCAGATAGTTAAAAACTAACAATGTCCACTGTTTTTTGCAGGCCGGCTGTTGGTAACAAACCTGAGGATCATTTGGCACTCTCTGGCCCTGCCAAGAGTCAATTTGTGTGAGTACACCTGCATGGTTAAATGCTTTCAGCCTCCATTAGCTGAATATTTCTGCCCTCTCTTGGAAATGCGTGGCATTAAATTACTTACTACGGTATCATATTGACATATTTCACCTGTTTGCTTTCCTGTGCGGCATCGATTTAGTTTTCCTTTTAGCTTAAACCTAAATCTAAATCTGTTATTTCTCCAGCTGTGGGTTACAACTCAATCATTAACATCACAACAAGGACAGCTA
Source organism: Toxotes lorentzi (assembly GCA_037833715.1). NCBI lineage: Eukaryota > Metazoa > Chordata > Actinopteri > Toxotidae > Toxotes > Toxotes lorentzi. The sequence continues at coordinate 11,715,266 of JBBMJY010000007.1, read as the reverse complement.
ACTCAGTAAGTAAACCTTTGTTTTATTTCTATGGCTATTAAATGTTTTTTTCTATTCCACAGTATTTCCCCAGAATCTTCTTACATACACTATTTTGCTTGAGATATTATGGGCACTTATTAAACAAACCAATATTTGACTTCCTCAAGGTTTGTAAATGATATATGAAGTATGTAAGTCTGATAAAGGCAGATAAAAATGCAAATTTAGGAATTTAATGCTCTTTTCCAGAAACTGAGAGGCCAGACTGAAGCACTCTACATCTTGACGAAGTCCAACAATACAAGATTTGAGTTTATCTTCACAAATGTAGTTCCAGGAAGTCCACGGCTCTTTACTTCTGTCATTGCTGTACACAGGTAAAACAGTGCTGAGGGAATGTTAAATTCCCTGATTATTTTCTACACAAGATGAATATCATACTAAATACTTAACATATGTTTTTTTTTTGTTACAGGGCCTATGAGACCTCTAAAATGTACAGGGACCTGAAACTGCGAGCTGCTCTCATTCAAAATAAGCAGCTGAGACTTTTGCCACGGGAGCAGGTGTATGATAAAATTAATGGAGTTTGGAATTTATCCAGCGATCAGGTACTGGTGTTCTTCATGAAATATGTCTTTTCAAATTATTATCAGCACTTCCAAGTTTATATAATGTACAGATTAAACCTATACTCACTCTACGAAGCTTAACAGAAGGATTTTAATAGCTACTGTATACTGCAAAGCTCAAATATACTGAGGTGTGTGTATTGTGTATTTTCCGTTTTCAATGTAATGTAATGAAAATATAACAAGTAAAACAATTCCAGTTTTTTCAAGGAGTCCACATGCAGTACATGGAGTCAGCAAGGTTCGTCTTGTGGCTTTGATGTGATAAATAGTTTGCAGTGAGAGTAACTGGATGATATTGACTCCATTGTTGTTGGTTTTCTTTCTTTCAGGGCAATCTTGGGACTTTCTTTATCACAAATGTTCGGATTGTGTGGCATGCCAATATGAACGAGAGCTTCAATGTCAGCATTCCTTACCTCCAGATTGTAAGTGTAAATAACAATGAACTTCCAATCCCCAGACTTTCTACTTGACTTAACTAAATGGGCAAAATGAGTGTAAAATGCAGTGTTACAAATATTTTTGCCTTTTTGATTAGTTCTAATAAACAGCATCCTGGTTTTTACGGATAGTTTGTTGCTGGCTCTTTTAGTTTGAGATTTTGTATTTTATTTTTATTTTCAATCTCTTTTTTTTTTCCCCCCAAAGTGGTCTATCAGGATAAGAGACTCAAAGTTTGGCTTGGCTTTGGTGATAGAGAGTTCACGTCAGGTAACCTGTTTTTCTCTGCAGTTTGAGTTCCACTCTCATGAACCGATCACTGTGGTTTTCTGGTGATCTATCAATAGTCTCTGTCTTTTTGGGTTTAGAGTGGTGGCTATGTGCTCGGATTTAAGATTGACCCCGTGGATAAGCTTCAAGACGCACTTAAGGAAATCAACTCATTGCATAAAGTGTACTCAGCCAATCCTATCTTTGGAGTAGACTATGAAATGGAGGAAAAGGTAGGAATATTGGAATTTTAGTAAAAATTACTGACCCTGAACATCTCATTAGTTTAACAAAACTTTAAACAAAACAACTTAAAAATTCTCTTTAATGTTTGAGTTACTTCACTGTAGCTGCTTTTCCACCAGTTCAGCTGATCTTGTTGTCATAGCACTGTTTGTCCTAACAATGACTGCAGCCCCAGCCGCTGGAAGAACTCACAGTGGAACAGCCGCCTGATGATGTGGAAATTGAGCCCGATGAGCAGACTGATGCTTTCACTGTGAGTGTGCCCGTCCTTAAGCTCCTCCGGGAGCCAGTGGTTTAGTTTTCAGACTCTCAGAATAGCTGTCAGCTAATGGCCTTCAGCATAATGAACAAACATGAATTTATGTTGCCTAGTGCTCATCAGACAACAATAACGTATTATTACAGACAGTAAGTGCTCCAGTTAGTTTGATTAAGTGTGTTAATATCTTGTGTTGTTTGTGTTTTCTTGCTTTCAGGCCTACTTTGCCGATGGCAACAAGGTAAATTCTCAAAACTAATAATTAGAATCATGCAGAATATTGTACAGTATGTGAAACTGTAATTTATTTTTCTTTTATTGTTATTCCAAAGCAACAAGACCGTGAGCCAGTTTTCTCTGAGGAGCTGGGCCTCGCCATTGAAAAGCTAAAGGATGGCTTCACACTTCAAGGACTCTGGGAAGTCATGGGCTGAAATAATGTACATGTACATAGCGTTATTATTCAGGACATAATGCATTACTTTATAGCTCGAGTTAAAAGTTGTACAGCTTATGCATACATACTTTTCATAATAAGAAAATTCTGCGTGACAGATTTGTTGTGGGGTAATTTCTATGAAGTATATTTTCTTCTAGTGGATAGAATGTGAAATATAAAGCAGTTTGTATTGTTTAAGGTTGATAAATAAATGTATTTAAATAGATATTATAGAGTGCATTTAAAAAAAAAAAACAATTTCAATATTTTTATGTTTGTACTGTATCTCATACAAAATCCTGTTGTATGGGGAAAGAACATAATGATCTCAGGCTAAATACAAAGCTGCACAAGGTGCGATAGTATTTTAAAAATGTTATAAGAGGACAAACTGTCACCTCCTGTGGCAGCAGCTGTTCACTGACCCTGTCTACTCGTTAGGTAATCCCCCTGTGGATGTACTCACACATAAATACTGAATTACACACAGTACAGAAAGAGTCATTACTATCAGTGAATTGTGACTCACTCACTCCACACATGTAGATGTCCCTAGAATACACATGATTACAGTAAATGCCGGCCCTATGTGTTATCACACACAGTAGAGTTGTGTTTTTTATTATGTCCTTTGCTGCATTTCCTATAAGAATATATTGTCACCGTATTAGATGGACAGGAGTAAATAAAACAAAAAGATCAGAGGTTATTTCTGTGTGGCCGTACAACAATGTTGTTACTAATCACTTGGGTGACAAGTCTCCGCAGTTGTTTTTACTGTGTGACAGCTGTGTGAGCTCTCCGATTTGGCCAACCTGAATTCTTCCTGGATGGGGTGGTTGGCTATATTTAGAGGGGCACAGATAAATTGAAGTGGCCTCAGACCTGACCGCCTATAGTTCTCTGTCTTCACCAGCTGGGACAGTCAGTCGAGAACTGCCTCACATTCACCCACTTCCTGTCCTAAAACAATGGATCCGCAAGGCTTGAGGGAAGATCTGCGTCTGTTTCAGAGCACTTTGCTGCAGGATGGACTCAAAGAGCTTCTGAATGAGAATAAATTGATTGACTGTATCCTGAAGGTTGGAGACAGAAGCATCCCCTGTCATCGGCTCATTCTGGCAGCATGTAGTCCTTATTTCCGGGAGCTTTACTTCTCAGAGGACGGCAAGGAAGTGGACAAAACAGAGGTTACTCTGGAGAACCTGGAGCCCAACATTATGGAGGCGATTGTGAATTACATGTACTCAGCAGAGATTGATATCAACGACAACAATGTGCAGGATATTTTGGCTGTTGCCAATCGTTTCCAGATCCCTTCGGTGTTCACAGTTTGTGTGAATTATCTGCAGAAGAAGCTGTCGAAGAAAAACTGCCTTGCCATCTACAGGCTGGGACTGATGCTGAGCTGCGCCAGACTGGCAATGGCAGCTCGAGATTACATTGCAGATCGGTTTGAGGCCATAGCCAAGGATGAGGATTTCTTAGAGCTTGCTCCACCTGAACTCTTTGCTATTATTGGAGCGGATGCACTGAACGTAGAAAAAGAGGAGGTGGTGTTTGAGTTGCTCATGAGGTGGATCAGGAAAGACAAAGAGAAGCGCATGAAATCCCTTGAGGAGGCCTTTGATTGCATTCGCTTCCGTTTACTCCCAGAGAAGTACTTCAAGGAGAAGGTGGAGAAAGATGAACTCATCAAGGCTAATCCTGAGCTTCTCAAGAAACTCAAAGTCATCAAGGAAGCCTTTGCAGGGAAGCTGCCAGAGAAGAAAAAGGGACAAGATAACGAGGAAGGAGAGGAGGGCAGTTTGCCTGGCTACCTGAACGATAACCGCAGATTCGGCATGTTCGCCAAAGACATGGTGTTGATGGTCAATGACACTGCTGCCGTCGCCTATGACAGCCAGGAAAACGAATGTTTCCTTGCCGCAATGGCTGAGCAGATTCCCCGAAACCACGTCAGTTTGACATCGAAGAAGAACAATCTCTATGTGCTGGGAGGACTCTTTGTTGATGAAGAGGACAAAGAAAACCCGTTGCAATGTTACTTTTACCAGGTAGGAAAAAAAACTTTTGTTTGCATCAACTTTACATTCAAGAAAATGAACTTCCTCACTTTGTTTTTAAAACGGTGTCTTTCAGTTGGATAGTCTTGCCTCTGAATGGATTGCTCTGCCACCGATGCCCTCCCCCAGGTGTCTCTTCGCCATGGGGGAATTCGAAAATCTCATCTTTGCCGTAGCAGGAAAAGATTTACAGACCAATGAGTCACATGACAGTGTTATGTGCTACGACACTGAGTAAGCTCAGCACATCAACCACTTGGATGTTAGCTGAAAGGATTCCTATTGAAAGCATTGATGTGTATCCACTGTTGACATATTCTCTGTAACTTAATCTGCCCTTTCAGAAAAATGAAATGGACTGAGACAAAGAAGTTGCCATTGAAAATCCACGGCCACTGTGTGGTCTCTGAGAACGGGCTGGTGTACTGTATTGGAGGCAAAACGGATGACAAGTAAGACTACAATGGAAGAGCATTTGATATAAAGCTGAAATATGATTTTCACAGCACATTAACCCTTCTTGGGAATCATTTTTGTCTCACTGGTAAAGTAAAACAATCAACAAGACGTTTGCATACAACCACAAGAGGTCTGAGTGGAAGGAGGTGGCTTCCATGAAGACGCCCAGATCGATGTTTGGAGCGGTTATTCACAACGGGAGGATTATTGTGGCAGGAGGAATCAATGAAGAAGGCCTCACAGCTGCATGTGAAGCGTATGACTTTGGAACCAACAAGTATGTGCTTTTATTGTTATAATTATTACAGGTCCTCTAAACTTAAAAAAGTGTTTTGTTTTGGGTTTTTTTTCTGTATTTGGGAATCATACATGTGTTTTTTGTTTTTAAGTATAACAATTCAAATCAGTTTCAGTCAAATATCCATGAAATGTTGTAGTTTTTGCTGGCTTTGACGTGGAGAGTTCACCCGGTGTTTTGCCCTTCTCAATTAGCCTTTCACTCATCCCCTTACAAACACAGTCACACACTGTTGATGGACTGACCATCAGGGGCAATTTGAGGTTCGGTGTTTTGCCTATGGGGATTTTGACAGGAAGAGCTGGGGATTAAACCGCCAACCCTGTTATTAGTTGACAACCTGCTCTACCTCCTGAGCTGGATAGCTCGGCCACAAAATTAGAGAAAAGTCAGAAAAAATAAGCATGATTTGCTTTAATTATCCTGTGACTCTTCCCCAGTGTATCTTAACACTCTTTGTGGGATCTGGACCCCACAAATCCATAATGAAGATAAAAAAAAAAAGTCAAGGAACTCTTGCTGAGATTTTTAAGGACCAGAGGAAAAAACACTGTAGAGATATCACGTCAATACAGCTGAGTGCACCTTTTTGCAGGTGGTCACCCTTCACAGAGTTTCCCCAGGAAAGGAGTTCAGTCAACCTGGTCACCTGTGGGGGGCTGCTGTACGCTGTAGGGGGCTTCGCCATGGTGGAGAATGAGAACAAAGAGTGTGCACCCAGTGAAATCCTTGACATCTGGCAGTATGTGTTGATTTTGTTGCATTTGACAGTATATTTTATAATATCGCAGTAAAATAACACGATTTTGGTGACGTTCTTTCTCTTAACTGTGTAATGAAGCGACATGTTTTAACTTCCTTACCAGGTATGAAGACGACAAGAAACAGTGGACTGGTATGATCAGAGAGATGCGTTACGCAGCTGGAGCCTCCTGCGTGTCCATGCGTCTGAACACAGCCAAAATGCCCAAATTGTAACAACATTCAGCTTACTGCTGTAGGAGAGAGTGTTATGTACATGCTCTTATTTAGCAGCTCTTCGTTGTGATTTATCATTTTAACATATCAGACACATCCCCTTTGCCTTTACTGAGTTTTTTTAATGGTTTGCATAGAAATAAACATCATCTTCTGTCGATGTTCTACTTCCATTCAGCTTAAAAATACATTATCTACAACAAAAATACTCCATTATTGTTAGATATGTACAAAACAGACAAGAATGCTTCACATTTTATTTTTTTTTAAAAAGTTGTTTAATACAAAAGCACATAATACACAATCTTTCTTTAACATGAATGAGGTAGATTCATGTCAATTTTAGGCTCAATGACAAAAAAAATAAGGAGCACTTGAAAATTAGCATACTATATTAAAACTCTCACTTTGCCAAGAATTTCTTCAAACCCAGGCTCAAGGCTCAGTGTTCAATGTAACCTTTCTTTCATTATTCAGTAAATAAGGCCTTCACGAGGAAGTCTCTCCAAATATCTTCTTCTTTAGATATTCCTTCCAGGCGTCCTGTGTTGAAAGCTCCATAGAGTTCCATTCAAAGTGAGGGATCTGTAAAAAAAAAAAAAAAAACAATGTTTTTCAGTGTCTCAGTGTTTGAAGCATTACATTGACATTTGATAAGATGTACAGTGCTACATGTAATGTTAGCTCGAATTGCGTCTTCTCACCTGAACAACACGGTATCCCAGAATTTCAAGGTGTCTTTTTCTCATCAGGACATCACCTTTCATGTGATGAGAATTTTTACAGAAGGACTTTGAATCAAGAAAGTCCACAGCAACTCTGAGAGATGAGTGAAAAAAGTGTCAAAAACATACTTCATTTCTGAGTGCTCTAATTATTCAGCTTCAGTATCCACGCTGTATTCTGTGTATGTCCCTACCGCTGAGCTCCGGGTGGCAGCTCATCCTCGATAGTTTCCAGCGAACCCCCCCCCCAGTGAACCTTTCCTCTCTCTGAGATCTGCAGCGTGCTCGGACTGCTGTAAGGCTGAGGCTTCAGGTGTTTGTCCAGAATGCATTCGAAGCCTGAAAGTTCAAAACGTGGTCACGTTACACATCTATCTTGGGAATATTCCCTCCATTTCCCATTCACTTCTATTGAAGCCTGTAGGAGGGACGAATTCAAGCCTGTGTTATCAAGTGTGGGCAAATTTCATTCAACAGAAATGCCATGAAAAAGTACTTTAGGACTTACCTTAAGGAGATAGAAACTGAAATTGAATTTAAATGCTTTTATGAACTGAATTCATACATTGAAAGTACAAGAGCAAACCACTGTATGAGCTATTTTTTCTCCCCTCAGGTGCAAACACGTTTTCAGAACTTATTCAGAACTTAAGAATATGTGAACTAAAATATCAAATTAGTGTTTAATACTGAGATGGAAATCATCCAATATCACTCACCTACGGTGTAAAAATATGGAGTGACGACGGCTACTCGGACACAGTTAATGCCACCAAGAACTTCACCCAGCATTTTGTGGATTTGCTGCTGCACAGGACTAATACCATTCCCTGAAAAAACATTTTGATAAGCAACTGAAGATATGAATTGATCTGAAATCGAACTTCTAACCCATCAACACCAGAAGAAATTGGTGAAACTTGTTACCTTTCTTTTGCAGCTGCTGGCAGTAGCGTTCATGAAACCAAGGCACCTGGAACTCAGGACACTCGAGACACACGGCGCGATTGAGCTCCATGAGGCGCAGGCGGGTCCGCATGTTGAGGGCATCAGCTAGGGCTGTAAGACGTCGTGTGAACAGTTACATTAGTCTTATTCCACAAGAATGAAGCACTTACATCTCAAGATGGATATTTTGCCACAGATGCATAAGGACGAGTGGTTTTTTTAAATACAGTTTTACACCAAATGGACACATACTTTCTAGTTGGGAATCCAGTTTTCCCAGAAAGTCGATACTGAAGATTTCTCTGACCAGCTCTTCAGGAAAACAGTCGGCCACAGCCAAGGAGTATGCCAGAAGAACCAGCAGATGTGGTTCAAAGGAGCCTACAAACACACAGAGAGATGGTGTTAGAGAGAGCGTAAAATAAAGAAATAAAACATTTTAAAAAGGCTTGTAAGATGACTATTCACTTACTGATATGAGGAATGAAGTGCTGAATGCAAATATCATACAACTCGTCTGCTTGTGCAGGATCGTAATTCAGGACAGAAAACGGTAGCAGGGTGGCATATGTTGATGAGTAGTGAATCTTAAAAATGATACAGGAAAAACACAGTTAATATAGAAACAGTTATTCCAGACTTTACATCCCGTGATGTCTCTTAAAGCACCTTGTCGATGTCTTTAATGGCCACACTGGCGATCCGGTCCATCAGAGGAGGGCAGAAATGATTCATCCTGGTTAAGAACAAGGCCAGCTCCGGCACATTGGTCCAGTTTATTTGGTCCATCATCCTCTGCAGCGTGACCATCGTCTCTTCGAGCAGCATTTCTTCAAACCACTCCCCTGAAACGTACTTGAGCTCCTCCAGCACCAAGTCCAGCCGGTCAGCTGTTCGTAGCCTCTCTTGGCCGCAGCGGTTCAGATTCTGCAGCAGACGGACGTACTTACTGGCAGTGCTGTGGCGGTAGGATGGATCGTTCCGCACCCACTTGGCAATCGCAAAAGAAATGGTGTTGAGGTCATTGAGATTGCACTGCGCCATCACGGCCTCTACCCGAGACGTCACGGCCTCGTCGAGCTGCGGGCCGGGCAGCATGGACAGAACACGCGTCAGCATGGTCACCTCGTAGGGGAGGACGCTGCTCTGCAGAAAGCTGCAAGATAAAGGATCATCAGTCTATATTTTATTCAAAGTGTGGAGCAGAAATGGCATCTTAGCTCAAATAAACACTTACTTGACCAAAATGTGTCTTAGATTAGTGAAGAGTTCAGGATTCTGGTAGTGCAACAGATAAAGGGCTTGGGTTATTCTGGCCACCTCCACTGGTTTGTAGACACCAAGGTTCCTCTGAATTACTGATGCAATTCTGGAAAAAAATTCTGAATATTTAATAGATTTTAGAGAGTTTTTTTTTTTTTTTAAATCAGTGGAGATTTGTTTTGTTTTGTCTTGTTTTTCCATAAAATACACAATATTATTATAAGGATTCCTGAATTTTTATTTTTAAATTTTTTTTAAGAAATGTGAACAAGATAACCTGAATGGGAGGTTTTACACTTTAAAAATAAACTTGTCAGAGTTCTTTGGTGGGCAAACTATGTAATGGAGACACTGTTTTTAAATGAACAGAGGGCGCCAATATATCTACAATAAGATATTACTGTATTTTGGCTCCATAAACTATGCGGGTTCTATATGGCAGAGATATGAACTCACTTGTTCAGTAAGCTAAGGTTCCTGCTCTGAATCTCTTCCAGTGCCTCAGCTACAGCCAGAGCTTGCTGTGCACTGAGCTCATCTGCCAACAGGAAGGCAGTGTTCTCCAACCTAAGAGGAATTAAACCACAAAGCAGACCAGTGAGACTCGTGGAGAGCGGTAAAGGGTTGGACTTCCACTTGTGTATCACTCCACTAATAATGATACAAACCCTTCTCTGATCTCTGGACTGGCCATGGGAGCCAGAGCAACAAACAGTTTAGGGAAGGAGAGAAGATCAGTGCTTGAGTCAATAAGTTCTATCAGCCTTTGTTTAGCAGCCAATCTGAAGTCACAGTTGTTGAACTGCAGGCACTGATACAGTCCTAAGATTATGCCTATATTTTCTGCGTCCAGCCTGGGAATGCTGCTCAAGAGGATCTGGTTGCATTTGTCCAGCAGAGGCCGGTGGCTGTACTTGATGTTGCGCAGGAACTGCACCACTCTCCTAGGGTTGTTGTAGCTTGAGGGGTTATTGGTGTCCAGGAGCTGATCGGCCCTGCTAATTAAGGCATCCCGGAGCCGGGGAGACACCAGGGACGACGTGCTTATCATCAGTACGGTTAAGATCCTGGGAAAACAGCGCCAGAGAGTAAATACAAGATACCAGATGCTTAAATTTGATCATATATGCCTGATGACCAACCTGGCATCATCGATAGACGACAACCTCTGATCCACAATACTGGTTATGTGGCCCATTAGAGGACTGTGTTGAAGGTTCTGATCATTTAGACAAATGGCAAACTTGGATAGGGACGCCATGGGTAATCTGCAAAAGTTCACAAATGTGTAACACCTCGTTAGTGTTGAAACAATTAGATAATTAATCCATAGATCGATTAGTAGATTCTCTCTTTTTTTTTTAATGCCACTGGAAACTTAATATTTTGGGGTTCAGGACTGTTGGCTGGAACAACAAGACATTTGACTACGTCACTTTTGGGCTTAGAGAAATTACGGTGGATCATTTTCACTATTTTCTGGCAAATTGTGAACTAAATAACTGGATTAATTGAAGAATATAATTGCTGGATTAATCAATAATGAAAATAATTAGAGCCCTGAACTTCATTACCTAAAAACAAACATTAAAAATAACAAAATAATGTGATGCAATCATACCTCTCTAGTCTTATCCAGGCTTCTGAAACCAACTGCTGAACAAGAGAGTCATGTGGATCCACATTCAGCCTACAAGAGGGACAACAACACAGTATATTGTCTTTACAAGTTTATAATTCAAATACATATTCTTTAAGCTAAAAGTGTCTGTATTTTCATGTACCTGAGGAAACTGTAAAGCATGTCCACCAACATGAAATCATCCATAAGAGTAATTTTGTTCTCAGCCAAAACCCGGAGAGTCAAGAACTGTGGGTGACTTTTGATGAGGTTCACAGTCCTGAGCAGCTGAGGCGTCTCTTTCTGAAACTGCCACAGCATCCCCACAGCGTAGCTAACATGGCTCACTGTGAGCTTGGCCTTGTTCTTGCCCACCACATCGAACACCTGGTCTTCAGCCGAGCAAACCCGCAGCTGCTCCAGAACCTGGTCTCTGTTCACTGTACCCCCGTGAAGGAGCCGACGAAGGCAGGAATTCACACACCGGAGCCGAAACATAATAACAGTCCAGGGCTCAGGTTAAGTATAGACTGAGGTCTTCATCTTCATTGTACCAACACAGTGTCCACTATCCACCTCAATATCAAACTAACAAGCAGGTTCAGCCAACTGGTATCACAGCCACCAATTTACAGTCTGGGGGTGCTGGATGTGAGGTGCTGCTCTGGGGGTCTCTATTAACTAAGAAAAACAAAACACACACTCGTGCATCACAATTTCTGACATTATGCCTGATTCTACTGCATCAAAAAGCAAACACTTGACATGTCAGTGAACGCAGCTCAGTGTTACATGCTGACCTCGGGTTCAGAGGATCTCATCTCTCTAGTGTACCATTAGATTGAAGTGTGCTGCCAGTAGCTCAGTTCAGTTTTCTAACGCGGTGTTCACGTGGATGAAGAAACAATCACCTGAAAGGAGCAACTACCTCTGCTAACCCAATTCTTAGCTAGATTTCTACAGATTATATAGATTTACACATTATATATCTGACAACAGCATAACACTGTCACTGAAATCGCTCATTCAAAGTCAAAAGTACCTAGCATGCACGTTACATTGTCTCACTTCCGTGGCCAGTGACATAATGAAGGTGAAGGTTTTTTGAAACCCTGGGTTTTGTCTTTCAGGCAGCAGCTCATTCGCCGCGCTGGGGGAATGTAGGCAACCTGTTCCTGAGTGCTTCTTTAAACTGCATTTGTCTGTTACCAGATACTGACTAGATGAGAGCCAGGTCTTTTCCCACCACAAACCTCACCACCGCAAAAAATAAGGCAGATTTGTGTTTATGCAAAACGCCATCGTTATTCCATACGAAATAGGTATGAGGGGAGAAATTATACTTATACTATGATAAGAAACCACAATAAAAAGTCTGGCAATGAAAGGCAGAAAACTTTCCTGAGAGTTTGTTGACATCGATGAAATATGAAGAGGAGTAATGTTTCAGACAGAGGTGGGGTCACTGAATTATGAAATGGGTGATATTACTGATTTGAGCAGCTTGAGTGAAAGTTGTGCCTGACAGGTACATCTCAGGGCACAGAGTCTCTCAGATTTCTCGTGCTGCGTGCTCCCCTGCGTTGAGTGGCGCACGAGCCTCGACATAACGTTGACGTCCCCGCCGCGCCATCTTTAGAAACACTGAGCTCTACAGTGAATGAAACTTCATTTTCGTCGCTTGTTAAGAGCCGTTCTCTGCATGGAGTGATATCCTCGGCTTTCCAGGTGATGTGGTTTCACATTATCAACGTCTTAGCGACACATGTATGTAGTTAATGCCCCCAAATGGTCGGTGTTGTGTAGGAGGACCCCCCCTTGCATTTAATGTCCCTGAGGCTAGGTGAGCTAATGCTAACACCAGGCCTAACGTTAAATAGATAGATAGATACTGCAATGTGAAACCGTAATAGTACAATACAGACTGCAAGTGTGTAAACGCGGACACTTGTAAGACTTTAATCGTGTCGCTACTTAGCTAACATTAGCTTACGTTTGAAAAACAAACGAACATCAGCTCGCCTAATTTTGTTTATAATCCAGTCGTGTCGTTCCTCTTGTTGATCCGATATTTCGAAAGAGAAGCGACTTACAGTCAGCACCTTTGTCATTTCTTTTTGCTTCATATGGTTTTTGGTAGCATTTAAAGAAGTCGCTCAGCTGGTCAAACCCGGTAGGTGTGCAAGAATTTCGGCTTATTTCGCTTGTTACATCCCACTTTCACTTATCTCTGACTGCTCTGTTTCCCTCGCCTGCATGTGTTTGATCAGTAGAGGTGATCATGGGGATCAAGGTTCAGCGTTCTCGGTGCTTCCTTGACATCGGAATCAGTAATGTGCACGGTAAGAAACAAACCTCAGCTCTCTGCCTACTTTCTGATACATTCAGACAGCGACGAGTTAACTGGGAAAATATTTCTAACGCTAACGCAGTCTAATATGGCAGCCATGCAGTACATCCTAAGTGCATGGGGGTTGTAATAGTTTTAATTATAATTAGGTTGTAATTAGTTTTAGCTGGATGTACCTAATGCATTGACAGCTAAGTGTAGTGATTCACTGTAATTTAAACTAAAGAAAATTGTTCTAACCCGGTGTTTCCTCACAGTCGGCAGAATTGTGGTGGAGTTGTTTTCAGACATCTGTCCCAAAACATGTGAAAACTTCAGATGCCTCTGCACAGGTGAATAATTAATTTCCTCCTGAAGAATATGCCTGCAGACTTTTTTTTTCTTGGCATGCTTTAACAATGATATTTGTCTGTTGTTTCATCCAGGTGAGAAAGGCATCGGTAAAGGGACTCAGAAACCCCTGCACTACAAAGGATGCCTTTTCCATCGAATAGTAAAAGACTTCATGATTCAAGGAGGAGACTTCAGTGAAGGTGAGTTAATAAAGGTTGAAGGTTGTGAATGTTGTACTTAGAACTTTTTACCTAGAACTGTATCCAGATGGTGTCAGCATTTTATAATGAAAGTACAAACAAAGCTGGTGTCAGCCTCACAATATCAGTTTGAATGAACAGCAGTCGACATAATTTTCATAACCCCCAAAATCTCTGTGCCTGTTTTATTTGCTCTTTGACAATGTAGGCAATGGAAGAGGAGGCGAATCCATCTATGGAGGCTTTTTTGAAGGTAAAGAGGCAACTGTCAGAGCTGTCAGTTCTTATCCAAACCAACGTTGGCTTCAAGATGGCAGTACAATCTTATCCTTTTCCCCCAGATGAAAGCTTTGCTGTTAAACACAACAAGGAATACCTGCTGTCTATGGCCAATAGGGGCAAAGATACAAATGGATCCCAGTTTTTCATGTAAGCACTATATATGTTTTATATTATTGATTTGATTTATAATCAGTTCACTCCGTCGTCCCTAAGCTTTCCAAATAATCATGGCTTTTTTTTTTTTTCTTGAATGGTATGCTGTGACATTTCAGTACAACAAAGCCCTCACCGCATCTGGACGGGTAATTGCTGCTTGATTGTATTCTGAAAATCCAGTTTCTTGCATAGTGCACTGTGTGCCCAATATATCTCAGAGCTCAAGCTCTTATCACCACTTTATTTTCTCAGTGTCCATGTGGTTTTTGGTCATGTGATCTCTGGCCAAGAGGTTGTTCAAACCATGGAGAACCAGAAAACGGATCCGAACAGCAGACCATATGCTGACGTGAAAGTTTTGAATTGTGGAGAGCTAGTCCCTAAATCTAAAGGTTTGTTTGTGCAAAGTATTTTCAAAATGAGTTTTAAAACTTCAAGTTCTGTCTTATTTTCTTCTGCTATTGTGTGAGGAGACACAATTGCTTAAATTTTATAAGGCTGCTTGTAATATTGCTTGTAATATTCTTTGAATATTTGCAGCAAAGAGGGATGAAAAAAAGAGAGAGCGAGCCTCTTCCAGTTCCAGCAGTAGCTCCAGCAACTCTGAAAGCTCCTCAGATTCCTCCTCTGACTCTGAGGAATCAGAGAAAGAATCCAAGAAGCGGAAAAAGAAGGCAAAAAAGCAAAAAAAGAAACAGCGGAAGAAGGATAAGAAGAGGTACCTTATTTATTTTCCTCTTTTTTGCTGCACTTGCTTTGTGCTTGCACTTTCTGCAGTGTAAACCGTACCTAGTGTCTTTATTCTGAGCCGCAATGCTTTGCTAGGTCAGAGCCTGAAAGCGCTGAAGAGAAGGAACAAGAGGAGTTGGTTACATCTACGGTACGCCCTGAAGAAATACCACCCATCCCAGAAAACCGATTCCTCATGAGGAGAAGTCCCCAGTCAGTCCAGAAGTCAAAGGAGGAGGTTGAAAAGGATCAGAGAAATAAAGAGGAAAGGCCAAGAGAGAGGTTAGTTTGTTTGACCAGAATTCATTGTCTAATTTGTCCTCTTTGCCATGCTTAGTTGCCACCGTAAATTAATTTTCATGGCTGTTTTTTTAATTTTTTTTTTTAACTCCTTCAGTTCTGGCACAGCATATAATTCTCAGTCAGCTTATCACAGAAGACTGGTGATGACACGATCCGGTAGGAAAATAAAAGGCAGAGGTCCGAGGGTAGGTGGACTGCGACAGTGAGAGGCTAAAAATTTGTCATAATTCATTCTGTGTGTAATGAGACTGGAAGATGTCAAGTTGCGCACGACTAAAATTTTATTTTAATTGCAGTTTTGTAAGATTTCTGTCTGGACCAATGTTAATTCCAGTCTGTTTAAAGTCTGTGGAGAACAGAAGTAAATGGTTTGTCATTTCCCCCCATCCAGAGATACCGAACTCCGTCACGCTCACGTTCAAGGTCCAGAGATCGTTTTCGGCGTAGTGAAACTCCTCCACACTGGCGTCAGGAGCTGCAGCGACAGAGGATGAGGGCAGTCACCGGAGAGCGCTGGATTAAGGGTGACAGGTAAGATGCCTCGACTTTGACTTATCAAAGAGTAAGCAGGGATGTTTGTCTGTAATGATGACATCTGTTCATCAGTTGTACCAGCTGTCTGGTTTTTAGCAAAAGATGGGCATCCCAAAGGTTTTCAGATATAAATTGTGCATGAAATACAAAGGCCATTGCTATACTTATATATTTAAAATCTAATCTGTATCATTAGGTTCTGTCTATAACATTTGCTTCTTTTCTTCTTTTTTTTTTTTTTTTTAATAGAAGTGACATGAATGAGGCCAAGGACGAGGCTGCTAAAGCTCCAAGACGAGAGAGACGGGCCTCCAGCACGAAGCATGAAAAAACGGCTGAGGGTAAAAAAGACAAGAAAGCTCGGTCACATAGATCCAAAAGCAAAGAAGAGGATGATGTAGAAAAGGACGAGAAGCATGGCAAACACAAGGCAAAGAAACAAGATCGATCTCAAAGTCGCAGTAAAAGCAGAGAAAAGAGTAGAAGGTCAAAAAGCAGAGACAAGGGTCACAAGCACAAAAGTGACGAGAGTAGAGGTCGCTCCAGGAGCAAAGACCGAAGTGTTAATAAGAAAGAAAAGGAATCAGAATCTGATCACAGTAAAGACAGAAATAAGGGCCATGAGTCTGACAAAAAGCATAAGGAGGAAGCAAAAGGAAGAAACGGTGAGAGAACTAGGACAAAGTCAAAAAGCAAAGAAAGATCAACCACAAAAGATGGGCGCAGGTCAAGTAGCAGAAACAGGGATAGAGCTGGAACTGCAGCTTCGAAAGACAAAGAAGAAAAGCGAGAAAAAGACAGAGAGAGGGGCAGGGAACGCAGCAGGAGTCAGGAAAGGCGACGCAACAGTGAGAGGGAGAGTAAGAGGCGGGGAACATCCAGGGATAAGGAACGCCGGACCAGAAGTCCAGACAGAAATAAGACCAGAGACTTGCACAGAAGCAGGCGCTCCAGAAGTAAGAGTGATAAGAGAGACCACAGCAAAGATCGATCATCTCATAGAAAAGACAAAGTCAGAGAATCTGCCAGCCAAAAGAAAAGACGTAGCAGCAGTTCAGAGAGTGAGAGAAATGTGAAAAGGAAGAGTCAGAAGAGCCCAGATTCCAAAAGAAGAGCAAATAGTACCTCCAGATCCAAAGACAGAAGAAGTCCAGCCAGCCTGAGACCTGATAGTACAAAAGGCAAAGAGAGGAACGACAGCAAGAGGAATAAATCCAGCTCAGGCTCCAGCTCTGACAGTGACTGAGCCTGTGATGGTATTTCCAACTTTTTTTCCCCATGTTGTTTTAAACCCACCACACATGTAGTGTGCAGCACCAGCTTTCTGTCTAGAGTAGGAGATATTCATGTTCCTCATTCGGGGTAAAAAAACAAAAAAATAAAAAAATAAAAACAGCCCACTTCTCAGTTCAGCCAAAGCCAACATGAGTGTAGAACAGTGATACACAGATGGAGGCCATGCTTGAAAGGAGAAAAGCGGTAAACAAAACGACTGTAAACATTTCATATGACTACTCAAACTCTGTAGCATCACATCTGCTTTGGCTGAACTGTGGACTTCGTGTGGCAGTGAATGGGGATTGGGGATTTCTTCCCTGTTAGTTGTGTAGTACTCTTGATGGGTGGCTGATGCTGTATGGCCAGTTTAGAGAAAAGGATTTGTGACTGAAAAAGAAACTCACCTACAGTGGTGTGTACCGCATCAGCAGTGACTATAAGTACCAGGTTTTCTTTCACTTGTATATGACCAGAGGAAGTCGGTTTGATTCGACTGTGTTTTCTTTTCTTTTCTTTTCTTTTCTTTTTTGTTTTTTTTTTTTAATTCTCAATTCTTTAAAGGTAAATTATATTTTGGCTTAACAATGGCTCCAATTTCAGACTGTAAAATAAAATAAAAGATTTTACTGCAACAGATCCTCTCCTTTTTCCCCAGAGGACATTTTCTACTGAAATTTGTTTTAATATTATTTTACGCAGTTGGTTTTGGGGATAAGGACCACTTCCAAATTTGGCAAAAGTCTGATAACTTGACAAGTTGTTTTTACTACAACAATCAATCTGGAAGAGAGCACTCATAATTTCCTGCATGCATGTTTATCCCTGTCATTGTTAGATGAATTATGTGTATCTGCATTTTTTCTTTTGTACATCCACAACCTTACTGTAATCCTATTTGTTAACGAGTTTTGAGATACCTCTGGATTGTTTTGGGTTTTTTTTTGTTTGAGTTTCTTGTTTGTTTCTGAAAGAAGAAATGTCACTGTCATGCTGTAAGTACAACATAAAGTCAATTTGTAAAAACTGTTTTGTGGAAGTTGGTTTTAAGAAGATCTCGCCTACAGAGTAGAATGAATTCAAATGCTCAGTTTGGACTTTAATCGGTTGTTTTAATATTCTGTAAATGCTGTTATAATTATCACACAAACAAAACACATTTATTATCTTTTGGAGGCCCAAACTTTATTACACTATTATAGAAAATATACACTGTACTGCTAAATGCAGTGGTAATTCATTTCTTGGATAAGTGTGAAGCAGAGTCCATATTTTTTAGCCTGGACAAGTAGTCTTCTCTTTTCAGGGCAGCGAGTGTGAAACGTGATTCATTTCGAACAACAGTTCTGTCTGTGCAACGTTCTCACATCGTGTCGTGAATAAGGTTTTCCTGAGCATCACACAAGTTTGTTGCAGGTTCGGTAATAAACTGTTGAGCATTTGTCCAGAGCACATAACATCAGTCACCTCATGAACACTTTGAAGTCGTGTCTGGAATCACTCCTCTGTGCTGCATAGTGCAGTGTCTATAGTGCACTCTATGAGTGCAAATGCTGCATAGTGGCCTCAAAAATGAAAACAACTAAAAAAGCTGTGTCCCAAATTCATACAAGCTACTAATTCTACACAGTATGAACTACATATTAAATGATATAGTATAATGTCTTAGCAGTTAATTAAAAAAAAAGCATATTGAACTACTTTAACAGGAAATGATACAAGACACCGTCAGACAGTGACTTTGGAAAATCACTGTACATTAAACATTAGAAATGTCATTTCTGTTTTGCCTAGATCTTTCTGGAGCTGCTTCAGCAGAGACAACCACAGTTTATTTATTAATTTTTGCAGCCGTGAGCAGCTCCTCCAATTTCCATTGTGCACGGCATTATGGGAGAATAGTTTCTATCAACAGCACACTGGTAGTCCCCATGACATGGACACACCTTTGAAGTATTTTATGCCCTCAGTCATAATGACAGGAAGTGAGGGGGAGAAAGAGAGAGAGATGGGAACAACAGGCCAACATCAGGTCCCCCAGCTGGACTCAAACCAGGGACCGATCTGTTTCACGGTCAGCAGCGTTCTCACCTAGACCTCCTGGGTCCCCCATGTTAGGATTAGTCAGTGATGATTTAAAGTGATGACAATTCAAGTGTCAAAAATCCCTATTTACTAGTCACTATCGAGCAAACTATTGCGTGTCTGCTAGTAGTGAATGAGGGAGTGATTTCAGACAGCATCAATCAAAGTACTTTCTGAGATTTATTAAAACATTCAGTGTATTCAAAAATAGTAAGTCTTGGAACCAAAATTGCGCGCTGGGAGTGAACTACGACCACGTAAACCCAAGTCTTCTCTTTGCCTCTTGAATATCTACAACTTCATTGAGCTTCTTAATGTTCTGGGTGGTACCAGAGACATATTTGGGCATCTGAGCACCACTACGGTCCTGAACAAGGTAGCTGGGCCTGACTCCACTAAAAGTGGGACCAAGCCCCCCTCCGATCCCTTCCCTTGCAGCTTTGCATAGTGGGAACAAGTTTCGCTGAGCCTCTGCCGCTGCTTTGATGACAAGCTGTGAATACTGCTGAAACTGGGCTTCCTCTTCAGCGGCAACGTCTGCGTTCTTTGCCTCAAACTCGTGTTCCTCTCTTCTCAACTGCTGATACTTGGCAATTTTTTCAGCCTGTGCACAAAAAAATGGAAGTTAACTGTCAAAATTTCAACAAGGACAAGAACAAGGACCATAAATACTGCCCGTGTCTGTAACGATGTGGCAGAGGCGGTTGTGACGTTACCATTTGTGTGGCATTGAAGTCTTGTAATTTCCTTTCTTCTTCTCTGATCCTCTGAGCCTTCAGTTGTTGTTTCTCAGAAAATATTCTGTCAGCCTCTTTCTTGGCCTGAAGCGCGTCTCGGGTGCTCTGTTGCGCAGCCTTGTCCCTCTGCTCCTTTTTTTGTCTCTGATGAAACAAAGGAAAAAATACAAAGGAAATGTGTAAACAGAAGGTTTCGTGCTATAAAATCATGACTTTTTGTGTCATCGGATGCAGCATCTGAACTTGTGTTACCATGAGTTCTCTGTGTGCAGAGATTGACTTCAGCATCGCAGCCTTCTTCTTCTCCTCCTCCCTCTGCCGTTGCATCTGTTTTGCATCCCATTCAGCAACAGCCTTAGCGACCCTCTGCTCCTCGCTGACGGTTTGCTCCTGCTCTGTGACTGTCAGTTTGTTCATGATCCTCTCTCTGTGCATCTGGGCCTCTCTGGAGGATAAAATAAGTTTAACCGCGACAACCAAGCATTGTCGTGTTATAGAGGCAGACGATGACTGGCGTCTGCAGGAAGCTGGGTCTTACCTAAACAACTCCGCTTCTTTATCTTTCCTTAACTTTGTCATTTTTTGCTTCGCGGAGAGAAAAACTTTCCTTTGCTCCTCTTCAGCCTCCTGTTTTTGTGCATCAGCAGCTCTTAAGAGATCCCTATTGGTGAGGTGTTCCTGTAAACACGCAACAGTACACGATAGTAAACCTGTGCGTTAGAAAATGATGCAAATACTGCATAACCTGTGTTGCTAAGACCCAACCAGGTGAGCTTGCATAAGGTTTCTCTTCTGCTCTGCTCGTCTTTCTCCCTCCATTCTTTGCTCCCACTGATAGAGTTCTTGAAGCCGTTGGATTTCCTCTCCGTCCCTCACGTTCTCTGCCTTCTGTCGCTCTTTCGCCAACTCGTTGACCCTGATCCTAAAGAAAAGGAATTATATTCTTGTGAAACTAAATATTTTTACTCAAGCCTTCTTCTCAGGTTCTAACTTGAAACAGTGGGGCTGCACTCCACTTGTAAAAAAAAAAGAAGCAAATTTTCATGCAGTGTTCCAGTGGATATGTTTGAAATAGAGGGTACCACCATAATGGAAACGATGCAGCTGCAGCTGCAGCTGGTCTGATGTGAGACTTACTGGTTTTTCAGGTCCTCTGCAACAGCCTGTCTCTGAAGCTTTTTCTGAAGTACTTTCTCCTGCTCCTGTCTCAGAGCTTCATCCTCTCTAGTCTTTACCATGTCCATGAATTCTTTCTCCACATCTTTAGAGCCGCTCTTTATTCTTTGCTTCAGTTCGATCTGAGCCTCCCTCTCCTTCAGCACCTCTGTCAGCAGGAGTGCACGCTGTGGAAAAATCACTCATTACCCCACTACATCGACATATAGCCTGATATGTTACAAGTGACAACAGTAATGCTCAAGCGATACTGACATGCAATCCTTTGACACGGTCGGTTTGATAATACAGCTGAGTCTTGGCTTTTTCAACGGCCTCTTTACGCTTTTGTTCCTTGTATTTGGCCTCTTCCATATCAGTCAGTTTCCTTTTCTCCTCCTCAATCTGCTCCCGAATCTTCTTTGCCTCTATGTTTCTTTGCCTTTGACCCTTTGATAAATAAGAACACATACAGCGAGTTAACATTTCGTTTTACTGCAGGATTATTGTGCTTTTTGCAACCTCGCAAGAACATCTGGGCACAATAAAGCAAATCCAATCTGATTAAAGCCCCGTACAGGCAAACTTACAGCAATGGTATTGGACCACAGCTTCACCACCTCTTTTGACTGCAGGTGCAGGGCTTCCCTCTGCTTCGCTGCCTCTCTCATCTTCTCCTTGTCTTTATTAACCTGGTTCAGTTCATCTTGAATCCTCAGCCATTCAGCCTTGGTTAAGACAGTGACTTGTCTGAGATCTGGTGGCTGGATCATCTCGCTGGCTTCCTCTGCAGAAGACACGATTAAAATGGGAGTAAATAACCCCAGAAAGACCTCCTCAAAACTGACCACTACATATCCAGACCACAGTATCTTTATGGGAACTGAGAATATGCACCATACTTTTGCATAATGCAGGGAGTTGAGGACTGTCCACGTGAATAATTTAAAATAAAGTGCTGTATGAAATGCTTCTCTGCAGCATATAATAGGATACATATTTATTTCCTCCATGTTAAAAGGTAACAGGTTTCCGTGTGCCAAACACTGGCTGGTTTATTGACCCCCTCACTCAAGTCTTTCTTTTAATGAGTCTATACCTGAGATGGTACCAGACTGGGAATAATAAATGTCATCAAGGGATTCAGTGTTTCTCCATCTTCATTATGTCTTGGGATAGTGTAGGAGGCTTTTACCAGAGAGAGGTCAAAGTAAATGGATGAAGAAAATGAGGGGGGGGAATTGAAAAACAATCAGAAAACTTTGTTTTTGTTTTTGGTGGTTGGTCAAAAAATATCCCGATGGGATGAGATTACAATGAAGGACTTCAAATCAGTATTTTTAAAATCCTAACTATGCCCTTGCCTTGAATATGAGAAATATAACTGAATACTACAAGAAACACTAATACACCATTGTACATGAAAGTTGCTTTCTTTTAAAAACTGGCTCCATGTTTGTAGACGTGACAGTTACATGTTCTCGGTTTGCTTTAGCTCTCACCGCTTTTACTGGACCCTCTCCGTCGGCCGTGCTGAACCACCGATGTCATTTCTATCAGATATTTTCAACAAAACAACAAAAAAAAAAAAAAAAAAAAAAAAATAGTACTGCAAAATGAAAACAGCGGATAAGAGAGAAAAGTTTGACTGTAGCTAACGCTGTAACGTTGTATCCACGCAGCTATGCAAAGTCTGCATTTGTTGCGCTGTGTCCACGCAACGGCTGAACCAATCAGAGGCCTTTCCCGCTGAGTAACGACAGGTGGCGCTGTGTGATGCAAGGCTTCCTCATGTTTGACTGTGACGCCACCAAACTCAGTTTCAGATAACTAGGATCCATTTTATTTATTCATTTTTGTTTTAGTTTGCCATATAAAACAAAATCCATATCTATTAACTAAATAAATAAATAAATCATATCCTACACGGGATACAGGAGTCAGTGCAGGTCACAATGTCACTGGCATCTTGTAGGTGTTTTAAGGAATCTTTGGATTTCAGACACTTGATTCTCCTTTTAATTTGTAACTTAATTAAACTCATCTGTGTGAGTTGCTGGTGTCTACATTATAAAGTTCAGCAGCTTTAAACATCAGCTCCAGATGTGTTTTGAGACATGTAAAAAAAATTCTGCTCTGAATGATCATTTGTGTCTTGGAAAGATTAGTTTTATATCTTCAGCATTGTTTTGTGCTTGTATGTTTCATATTCCTACATTAAAATGTTCAATCAAAGTAGCCCTCAGTTAACTTGGTGCAGAGTTGTATTGCTGTGTAGAAAGCACAGAGAGCAGGATGAACAGGACCCTCCAAGGAGGTTAATGTGGATTCATGTGACCAAACTGTGTTCACTTGGTGTTTTAAATCAGTGACATGACAAAAGATTTCAGTTTGTAGTAGAACTTGAACAGGATCATATTTTCAATCACTTTCCTGCTCTTATTCAGGAGAACTCAGTCAGGGAAACAAGGTCTCAAAAACAAATTACATGCCTTTTAAAATCTACCATTAATAGCAGAAATAATGGTGTGACTGTGATAGACATGTTAAAATACTGAGCCGACACTAAGAGGAATGAGATAAGAGGGCTGTCATGTGCAGGCTAATGAGTCAGGTGATGAACAGTGTCTGTTGAGTTAAGACTGAAAAAAAAAAAGATCTCGCCTGACCTGACCGACTAAATATGGAGGGTCATATGAACAAGTGTGAGATTTCATGAATGCATTAAGTATGATTTCTGTGGTATATCAACAAAAACATCTATGTTATATTTCATTATAATAGTTTCATATGAAATGAAACCCTGTGAGTTTATGGTGAGCACATCTATCCTGTAGTCCTATACTGAAATGAGTTAGAAGATATGGTTCTTTGCTCAATCTTAGGTACGTGACTTTACTTAAGAATGGATTCCAGTAAATATCAGCAAATTCTGGACGCAAATGCCCTGCAGTCAGCCAAGAAAGTGAACATGAAAAGAGGCTGACTTCTAACAACAAGACGATGATCCAAAGCAGACTTCAAAATCCACCATGAGCTTCTTCAAGAAACCCAAGCTGGAACGTCCCTCACAGTCCCCCTGACTTAAATATCGCAGAAAATCTGTGGGCAGATCTTAAGTTCAGTTTTGATAAATCTGTGGGCAGATCTGTGGGCCGAAAACTGATAAAGCAAGCTGCTTGTATTTAAGCTGATGAAATAAAACGTAACAGTGCTTTAACATTTGAAGAGAGGCTAATTTTTAATGTCTGTTTAATGTTCACATAGCTTCAGAAATTTACAAGTGTGGATGCTCAGACTTATAGATAATATAATATATGATGCACAGCCACAGGTTACGTTCATAAATTCATCATCCATTCACAGTTAATGATTATCCATCAGTAATAATAAACCACTGATCACTGACAGGGTTGATTCACTGCATAATGAGTATTAATACTTTTGATTTTGGGTACAGTTTTTTTTTTCTGATAATACTTCTGTAATTTTACTTAAAGAACACTTTAAATGCAGGATATATA
>JBBMJY010000007.1:11662183-11690958 GCA_037833715.1 Toxotes lorentzi | reverse complement strand
ATATGCATACACACACACACACATATAAAATTAAAAATAAATAAATAAAAATACAATAAATACAAAGAACACATTCCTTTTCTTTCCATCGTATGAAAGCGGCGTGCAGCTCGATGCAGCTGCGTCAGAGCAGGAGACGCATTAGAGGCGGGTTCACTTGGAAAGGGGCTGTCTCTTTAATCCGAGGTAACCATTCGAAACCAACAGAGGGAAAGCAACTCCCCGTGTCCATCACTTCCCCACGGCATCAACCATTCAACACAAGTTACCGCCGCCACCACCGCCAAACGGCACCCCAAGATGGCACCGATTTGCATCAAGACTGTCCTCATCAGTGAAAGTGTCGACCCTCGCTGCAGGTCGATACTGGAGGAAAACGGCATCCGCGTCACGGAGAAGCAGAATATGAAAAAGGATGAATTAATCGCGGAGATAAAGGTAAGGTTGGCTCTGTGTGTTGCGTAAGTGCTTTCACATGCACCGGCTGGCTTTGTTGGTTTTCTCCCATATGCGCAACATGCGGACGTTTTTGAATCAGGTTTAAAAAAAAAAAATCTTGTCGCTTTGGCTGCGATCATTTTACGAGCTGCTGCACTTCTCTTGGGAAAGTATTTTAAAAGTCAACAACCAGTTAGCACCTGTAGTTCTTCTTTATTTCACTCATACAGAAGTTTGATGGAAGGTGTGTGCACTTTGTGTTTTAACCTGATCCTCACGCGTTTTCTCCCCGGTTGAGGTGTGACAGCTGATTTATGGCTTGGTACCGCCCCTTGGGAAGCTGATGCAACTCATCCCTGACTTTGCTACTTTTTCCATCACTGAGTGCCACAAACAGCAGATTGGCAATATTTTTTTTTTATTAGACCCTGTGTTTGTAGTAGAGGTAAAGACTGACTTTTGACAAATTGCATTTGTCAGATTAGAAACAATGGGTTGCAGGACAACTGTTCTTGTGAATGGATTGTAGTGTTTTGCCATAGCTTCAGAGCCAGACTGACTCGCTGTGGGGCCCTGGGGCAGAAATGAGATGTGGGCCCCTTACTGCCCCTCCTCTGGTTACCGTCAACCCCACTGAAGCTATAAAATGTCACTTTTCTGCCCATGTTATATATTTTGTTGAGTAACATACTTCACATAATGCAAGAGAAACGCCTCATTTTAATCAGGGTAACGGTCCGTTTCACCTTCTCAGTGGCATCATGCGCCCTTTATGAAGTCAGCGACCTTAGCTAGCCACTCTGTTGTCTTTTCGTTCTGTTGTTTGCGTTGCATTATTTTTCGTTAGCCGTTTGCTGCGTGTTCTGTCGCCGAAGCTCTCCTCATAAATCCCAAACGTATGGATGAAACAAATGAAGGTGGGACACGGAGAGACACTGAGTCAGTTAACGTTACGTTGGTTAGCGTTACTGATGGCTATTTCATTAGCATGAAATGACACAATGTGCGTAAATCTGACAAAACGTAACTGCTAATACACATTGATACAGTATACATCCCCCCTTGATGAGATTAACCACAGATATAAAACACATTCAGATCAACAATATGCCTTTCTCACCATATTAGGACTACGATGGCCTTGTGGTTAGATCTGCAACCAAGGTAACAGCTGACATTATCAGTGCTGCTAATAACCTCAAAATCATTGGGAGAGCTGGGACTGGTGTGGACAATGTGGATGTTGATGCTGCCACGAAAAAGGGCATTATCGTCATGAAGTAAGTCTGTAGTCTGTGCACAAATTTGACTTATGGTGCAGTTTCAATTTAATGCACTGTCCATTAACTGGCAGACTTTTCTTTTTTCTTTTTTGCAGCACTCCAAGTGGTAACACGATCAGTGCCGCAGAGCTGACATGTGCCCTGCTGATGAGCCTCTCGAGGCAAGATGAGTCATGTCTTTAAGAGCGTTTGTCAACATGTTCAGTCTATAAAATTTGCACAGAAGTCCTGTAAAATCCCATTAATGTGCCATTGTGTTTTCAGAAATGTGCCTCAAGCTGCAATGTCGATGAAACAAGGGAACTGGGATCGCAAAAAGGTAAGCAGAGGTTTTGGTTTGCACCCATGTGCTGTTTGAATGAGTGTGATGGCAGTTGGCACACAAAGCAATTTACTGTTGCGTGGTCGACTCCATTGTTCATCGAGTCGGCGGTAATCAGATGTGACACTCGGATCTGCGCAGTTTTGGGTTTCATAAGCAGGGTCATTGTTTTTGTTTCTAATTTTACAGTTCATGGGTGCAGAGCTGTATGGCAAAGTGCTTGGAATAGTTGGACTTGGAAGAATAGGAAAAGAAGTCGCCTCCAGAATGCAATCATTTGGCATGAAGGCAAGTACAGAGAGCACAACATGGCAGGACTGTGTAGGCACAATTCCCAGCGATTGGTTGCTTTCCAAGATTTTGCTGGAACAAACAAATGGATAAATATATGTTCTTCACAGACAATTGGCTATGATCCAATCACTCCACCTGAGGTATCAGCCAGCTGGGGTGTGGAGCAGATGTCTTTGGAACAACTTTGGCCCCAGTGTGACTACATTACTGTCCACACTCCCCTAATGCCCTCAACTGTTGGTGAGTTTTACTCAGGTTCTCCCCAGCGAGCAGCAATATTGCTAAGATGTTAGCTGATTGCATGGCTATCATACACTGTACGTGCAAGCTGTAGAATTTATTTATTTATTTTTTTTGTGTCCAAGGTCTGCTCAACGATGAAACATTCGTTAAATGCAAGAAAGGAGTGAAAGTTGTGAACTGTGCACGAGGGGGCATCATTGACGAGGCTGCTCTCCTCAGAGCTTTGGAGTCCGGACAGTGTGGAGGAGCAGGACTCGACGTCTTTGTTGAGGCAAGGCTCCCGTTGTTACACAAGAATCTGACTATAGCAGTCTGTCATGACAGCAGTTTGTTTTTATTAATCAAATTGTGTCACTCTTTGATTTTAATAATGGAAATGTTTTAGTTGACATCTTATTTCGTCATTATCTTTCACTACAGGAGCCACCTAAGGACCGCTCACTGGTGGACCATCCCAATGTCATCAGCTGTCCTCACCTGGGAGCCAGTACCAAGGAGGCTCAGGCGCGCTGTGGGGAGGACATCGCCCTGCAGATTGTGGACATGGTGAAGGGCAAGAACCTGGTTGGAGCAGTAAGTTCCACTCAGTGTTCTTACAGCTTTTTAAACAAATGACTTCTCAGAGTTTTGTTGTTGCAAACCATATTAAAGGGGCACTCTAGCAATTTAACCCTAACCCAGTGCAACAGGGCTTGAGGAAAATCCTGACTTCTATTCCTTAAAATGGGTAAAGCACCAAAAAAAATGAATCTTTCAGTAATGAAAGCTTCTTTACAGCTCTTCCCACGTTGTTCTCAAACTCCACACCTCCAGTTTCTAACACAGACTTCCTGTCAGCTTTATCTCCAAACACAAGCTTATGCAACTTTTTTCCTCAGGCTGAGTAGTCGTGCCCATAACAAGTCAACTGTTCTTCATGTGTTAAATTCGTGGTGTTTCTCTTTTGAAAACTCTTACATAGAGGTAGGTAAGAACAGAACCTCACAATGCAGTGGTTGATTCATGCATGTGACACTGACACTCACTTTACTTTAATGGCAGCCTGACCTGGTTTGGTGGAATTGATTTGTGTTGTTTTGTTTTTTTTTGGTACAGCATGGAAGGTGACCTCAGGTCTGTGTCAGCAATGTCACACACCAAGCTCACTTAAAATGCAGATTAAAAATAAAAACAGTGCATAGAGTACACATAGCAATGTGCACTTTGTTTTTATTTGAAACAAAAATTCATTTTAAGAATGTATGACATTTTCAGAAAGTCCTGTCAAGTCCTGCATTCTTGTAAGTCTATGTTTTGAAATGTGCCATCCTCCAGAAGTGGGTATGTTTTTATTATAAACAAATACATACGTGATTTGATGATTATGATCATCTCCTCTTCTCTTAAACATCAAGTATAAAGTTGGTAAACCAATCTTTCCATAAGTTCCATTAGCTGTGATTCTTGGGTTTTCTCTCATATCTTCCTCATTTCTTCTCATGTCTTCCTCAGCAGGTTTGCCCAGATGTTCAAATTTCCATTTATTTTTCTGTGCATTTTTAAAGGATTTCTCATCCATGTTGGATTGAATGTTTAAAAGTTCTTTGCTGACCTTAGAAAAAGCAGTTGGAAGCTCTATCTCAGTCTTATCACTCAATGTTCCAAAGCTATGATACAATAGAAAGGTCGGCAACGGCTCCTCAACCGACCTTCCACTGCTGTTTCCAAGGTCAGCAGTCAAGAAACGTTCATTCTCAAAATCAGGACCTCGTTCATCAAATTTGAGGATTATTTTATTGCACTTTAAATAAAGGCAAAATAAGGAGAGAATTGAATCCACGATCATATAATTGGCTGAATGCTGATCATGTGATTGCAGGCAAGATATGGGGTAGGTGTGTTGGAAACCCTCCCAGCATGCACTGGGGCCATAGGGCCTCCATCAGGCTGCTTATTTTGAAGCAGGAGTCTCCTGCTTTTTACTGCTGTTCTTTTTGTCCACGTGTGGTATAGGCAATCACATTTTGATAATTACATCAACAGATCATAATGGTGTCTCAGTAAACTGCATGTTCTCATCTAAGAACACAATTATATTGTAATTTTGTTCATTAACATTCTTTCATTAGATCTGTAAGTGAGCTATCTGTGTCTGAAAATTAGTTTATATATCATGTTCATCCTAAAACGTCTTGGTCGTGATCCAACTAACTGTACTTCTGCAGGTCTGGGCTTAAGGACTTTTTGCTGTGAAAACAGTTCCAGAAAAATTTTTAACCAACTTTGATGAACCAAAAAAATCCAGGCTCAAGTCAGTTTTTTTTTTTTTTTTAAAGTCTGAAACTAGACAAAAGGCCCCATCATGAAGAAAAAAAGAAAAAAAAGAATGATTGCTAAAGCATCTGCTTTTAAAATCTGTGATCACGTTCAGTTCACAAACGCTCTCTGATCCCATGTCTTTTCTTTTTGTAGGTAAATGCACAGGTTCTGGCCAGCACGTTCTCACAGGAATCTCACCTACTGATTAAACTCGGAGGAGCCGTTGGAGCAGTGCTGCAGTCGTGCGTTTCTTCGGAGAAACCATTCAGCCAAGTCGTAATCACCACTCAAGGTACAACTACAGGTTTAACCAGTTTGTTCCAGCGGAGGCTTGAATGGGGGTCAAATCACAGGAAGATGCTATTGCAGTAGTGGGGATTTTCTCCCTCTAGTGGTGTGATTGTGAAACAGGCGCCATGTTTCATACAGGCTGGATAGATGTACATAAACTGTTACAGAAAATTATTAAATTCTATTTTCCACTGTTTATGTCTCGAGGTTTTTTTTCCCCAAAATTAACGATTTTGTTTTGAAATGTTTCTCTTGGTTTCAGTAGTTGACACTATGTGCTGTTTTCTACCAACCAGGTGATTGCATGAAGTCCTGCACTGGTTACATGACTTCAGCAGTACTGGTTGGACTCCTGAATCATGAATCTGGCTGCTGCCCGAACCTTATCAATGTACTGAGCCTAGCCAAGGAGTCTGGAATCACGGTACCACATCAGCTCATTGTGACAAATGCCGCATGACAACGAGGAGTGTGTGTCTTTGAGAAAATAATCATCTCATGCATGTGAACTGACCCTATAGGTAAACCAGACCCACTGCGCATTTGACGGGGAAGCTGATGGCGTGTGCAGGGTGGAGATCGCGGCCAGTGGCTGCAGCTACAAAGCCAGTGGTTCGGTTCAAGGTGGTGTGCCAGTCCTGCTGGAACTGAGTGGAAGTGTGTTCAGACAACCGGTCTCTCTCGCTGGGAATTTGCTGTTCTTCAAAGCCTCTGCGAGTCCTCAGCTCCTGTCCTCAGTGGCTGGTGAGAAACTAATGCATCAACACTGATTTGTTAAAGGGGAGAATCAACCCTATAAAACTGAAGGTGTTAGAATAAGGCCACAGCTGAGAGATACAACCAGTTTGGTTGAGCCATTTCATGGAAAGTAATCACTCTTAAATGATCATAGTATGTCGAAAATTGGACACACAGGACACACAGCTCATACATTTCAGTCACTATCAATGGACGGAGGAGGAATGCAGTTTCTTAAATGCAGGTGACTCAGGACCATCAGATTATTACTGCAGCCTCTTCCAAAGGCTGAATCAATAAAGTAGTGAATCAGGCAGATGGTGGCAATGGCAAACAGTGCTGACACAAAAATGTAACTTTTAAAGCTACTGAAGGAGAGATTTAAGTGATCTTTGGGGTTCAGGTAGAAAATACTCTGCTAGTTACTGCTAGTCTTTTTGTGAAATTAAGGCACATGTTGCTCTCAGCAAAGCCAAAATTTTGTTTTGCAGTGCTGTTGTTTTTTTTTTTACTTTCCAAGCTCTCCATTGAAATAAAAGATGGCGCTGAGTTATGACTTCTAACAACTAAATTACAGTGTTCCCTGAGGAATTCTCTTCTTCTCTCTCTCTGTTTTTTTAATAGCTTTAAATTCACACCTATTTTCTCTTTTCGATTGTTCTTTGTTTAGGAGTTCTGGCCACAGAGGGAGTGGAGATCGAGTCTTTCAGTGCTCCCTCAGACCGCACTGGGGACCTGTGGTATTGTGTGGGGGTGTCCTCTCTCCTGCGGGACCTCGGTGCCTTGAAGGCTTTGGTGAAGGAGGCCGCACAGCTCACCATTTAAATGACAGCAGCAAACTTGACCAGTGCTGGGGATAACATTCAGTATCTGAAGTGCTTAACACATTCAAGAGTGTCTAATATAACTGATCTGTCTTGGTCTTAGTGTTTACAGCTAACAACTTTTTTAGAAGTTGAACATTTGTAGTTTAAAACTTGCATTTTGATAACATTCCAATGTTTAGATGGTTCACAAGCTCTTTGTTGAAGAGAAGCTAAATGAAATGTTTCATGTGTTGTTCAGCTTGTTGCTTGACCCTTTCACAGCAGAGATGTCAAATAAAATACACTTAAAACACTGCAAGAACATTTTTTTTTTTTTAAATTCATACTTACGGAACAGGAACAGGCTCACCCGTACTGTCTAATGCAGTTCAGTCAAAAAGCTCCCATGTTGGGATCACATTACATTGTACAGGTGAACTTAGATTATTTTAAGCAAAAAAAACCTATAAAATATGATGCATCACCTGCTAAAAATACCCAACAGCGTGAAGTAGTAAGACCTAATGCAATCTACACCACCAACCTCAACAATTTGTAAAACACTGTATACACATGCGACAGTCTTTGGTATGACTGCTGTTGACATTTAGATACGATTTACCAATAAGTCCAAATTTGACTGTGTGAGATTTAATTTGGGAAAGGGTTTGAAAACATTTTCTGCCGTTGTTTAATACATTTTTACTGTAAGTGCTCGAAATCAATGTTTTTCCGCTCCTAAAACAAGCTATAAGCACCACTATGTAAAAATTACTCCATTACATGTGAAGGTCCTGCATTCAAAATCCCACTTAAGTAAACATACAGTTAGCACACTTTAAATATTGAACTTAAAAACAGTTGTCCTCTGCGACTGGTCTGTTATTATATATGTAGTTGTAGTTGTATAAGTAGAACTTTACTGTTGTAGCTGGTCAATGTGGAGATAGTTTTAACTACTTTATTTACAGTGGGGGTTCCCTTTCCCATCCTGCTACACAAATTTGCATTAATGTTTTGGAGTTAAATCTTAGCTTTATTGTGAAATATTGGATAACAATTGTACCCAGTTGAGGCTCTTACGGTTATTCAAATATAACCATGTGAAAGGTGTAAAGGGGAATTGTCTTTTTCATGGAACTGATAACAACTCATAGACATCTGAAACATGACATGAGTGCCCCGACGAAACACCGCCTTTTTGTGATGGGGGTCAAAAGCCAAAAAAAGATAGAGATGGTTCAATCTTAAACAATGTGCTGCACTGCATAAACATATAATCAACCTTAATCATATGTTTTTCTTTATGAAATCAGAATCTGAAAACTAACCCCGGCTGGTGGAGCAGAAGTAGTAGTATCAGAAAACAAAAACAGCCAGATTAAATAAATTTCCCCACTCTGAAACCGAGTGTAGATCCGACTCCTGTATTCATATCTCTGAGATCGTGAGCAGCAGTGAATATTGTGCACTGTGCTGTTAATCCTTGTTAGGATTAGGTAAAGCCTTGACCACACTGGAATTGGGTTCAAAACGCCATGGCAACGACAAGAATGGGGTGGAAAAAACATGAATGGGGAACTGTGCAGCGGCTCCTTGTTGCGCTGGATTGAAGACGATGCTCATTTGTGTAAGATTTGTATTCAGTCGGTGTTTCCTCTCCGCCTGGTGGGGAAGACTGATGCGCCGTCCATGAACGCATCACGAGACTGTAGATGGAGGTTATATTTAGGCTCGGAGAGAAAATAGCGGTGCCGGGTGAGGGCGATTCCTCTGAATGGTTGTTTGGCCTTTATCAAGGACCTGCTGGTGGAGAGTAGAGCGTGCTGTAGGAGTGGTGGTGGAGGAGGAGGAGGAGGAGGAGGAGAGGGGGGTGGGAGGTGGGGGGTGGGGTGGCCGCTGCACACAAATACCAAAATAGGATAGAGCTGCCTCCGACCGTCCTGCAAGAGCTAAATTGAGATCCATGTGTTTTGGAGACGAGCATTCAAAGAGAGGACCCAGCCGAGTGTCACTGCCGAACAGCGCCCGTTATTCATGGATATAGGATGAGAGGTAAGCCTGTAGTCTCTCTGGTTGAATGCGGTCTGACATTTAAAGCGTAAATAAAGGGACATTTGCGCCGCCTTAAGACTGTTATTAATTATTTATGGGAATGTGACGCCGCGATTTGCTTTGTTTTTGTTTGTTTTTTTTGCCAACCTATACAATAGGTAGTGTGTTGGGATCACTGACATGTTGTCTTGTGTGTGTGTGTTTTATTTTTTCCAGATACCATGTCACATAAAGAAAGCGAAATCTACACATACGACTTCTGTGATGGTGACCATCCAGCGGAGCTCCTGGATGCTCTCAGGCATTTCTACATCAGTGGCCTATTTACGGACGTTTCTCTCCAATGTGGCGAGTCCGGACAGGTGTTTCACTGCCACAGGGCGCTGCTGTCAGCTCGCAGCTCCTATTTTAAAGTCATGTTCACAGCTGATATGAGGGAGAGGTCAAACAGCGTCATTAAACTGACCGGGGTTGATTGCGGGGTTCTGGGCGCTCTGGTGAACTATGTGTACACAGCTCAGGTGCGCATCACTGAGAGCAACGTGCAGAGCCTGCTGGAGGCTGCAGACCTCCTGCAGTTCATCTCTGTCAAACAGGCGTGTGAAGAGTTTCTCGTTCGCCTCCTGGATGTGGACAACTGCTTGGGGATGCACGCTTTTGCTCAGCTGCACCTCTGTCCTGCACTGGAGAGGGAGGCCCGCAGAATGATGCTGAGCAGGTTCGGAGAGCTCATGCAGCAGGAGGAGTTCCTAGAGCTGGACCATGAGAAGATGAGATCGGTTTTGGCTGTTCAGAACCTCACTGTGCAGAGGGATGATGTGTTGATAGATGCTGTAGTCAAGTGGGTAACCCATGACTTGGATAATCGTGTTCACCATGCTGCAGACTTGCTGCACTCCCTCCATCTGGACCTGGATGATATTTACTTCAAGGCCACTTTAGAGGTTCATAGGCCATGCTCGCTGAGAAGTGAGGGCAAATTTAAATCTATGATAATACAGGCTTTAAGGTCCAATGGCAAGGAGATGTCTTCAAGTAGAAAATTGTCTTCCAACATGTATATCATCGGTGGATACTACTGGCACCCTCTTTGTGAAGTTCACATCTGGGATCCTATCAGCAACACATGGGTGCAAGGAAAAGACATGCCTGACCATGCAAGAGAGAGTTACAGCGTCAGTTTACTTGGAGCAAATATCTATGTGACTGGAGGTTACAGGACAAACACAGTTGAGGCCCTGGATACAGTTTCGATTTATAATTGTGACTATGACGAATGGACCGAGGGTTGCTCCATGATTACAGCGAGGTACTACCATTGTTCTGTGGCTTTGCATGGCTGTATTTACGCCATCGGAGGCTACAGAGGAGGAGCTCCAGAGCGAGAGACTGAATTTTTTGATCCTTTGAAAAAGAAATGGTTTCCTTTGGCCAAAATGATCCAAGGTATGCAAAATATTGGGTGACATGTTAGGGAAGTGACTGAAAAGGAAAGAAGCACATTGAGAAAACAATCCCACCACAAGGTCTATTTAGTGTTCAGGAGCTTTTGATCACATCACACTGCTTCATTGATAAGTGGAGTTTGCCCTGGTACAGAATTGTTGATGTTCAAATTCCCATTTTTAACTCTTTGAAGGACTTTTCTTGTGCGTGCTGGCTTAAAAGCTGACGCTGAAAGTTAATTCTTAGTGCATCAATTCCTGATGAAGATCCTGTTACGCAACTGTATTACTTTGGTTAACCTCATTTCTGCCCAACACCAAACAGCAGTACACAGACAAAGTTAGCAACTAGCTGGGCTGGTGAACATGCCAGATGAGTGGAGCATCTGGCAGGTAAACCCCAGTTTTTTCCTTGGTTATGAGCAAAAGAGAGCTAAAAGCAGAATGAATCTCGGACTTCAGGTGGCCAGAAACAAAAATCCAAATAAATGCTAGGACTGCTTTCTGTCTGTTGAATGTGTAACTTGTTTGATAATAAGTTATATCAGTTTTAAAAGCTGATCATGTGGCAGTGTTGTGTTTACAGCCCCTAAGTGCTAGAAAGAAAAAAAATCAATTAATCCATGTTAGACGTGAGTGACTGATACAAATAACCTTTGTTCCCTTTGAAGGTGTAGGAAATGCCACTGCCTGTGTAATGGGAGATAAAATCTATGTGACCGGAGGCCACTATGGGTACAGAGGGAGCTGCACCTATGAAAAAATCCAGGTCTACAGGCCAGATGTCAATGAGTGGAGTATCATTACAATAAGTCCCCATCCAGGTATGAGAAAAAGAACAAGGAATGTGAGCAACAATGGTCTGATTATTGTTTCTAATTTTAAATGCTGTTTTCAGAGTGCGGGCTGTGCTCTGTGTCTCTCAACAATAAGCTGTATTTGGTGGGTGGACAGACGGCTATCGCAGACTGCTACGACACAGAGAGAGACGAGTGGAGACCAATATCAGAGATGAAGGAGAGGAGGATGGAGTGTGGGGCTGTGGTAATAAATGGATGTATTTATGTAGCAGGGGGATACTCCTACTCAAAAGGGACTTATTTGCAGAGCATCGAGAAGTACGACCCTGAGCTGGACTCATGGGAGATAGTGGGGACTCTTCCCAGCCCTGCCAGATCACATGGATGTGTTTGTGTTCACAGTGTTTAGTGTCAAACCCTTATCAGATATGTTTATTTATTGTCATTTTGTGCCAAACTGATCAAATGGTGAACTGTATTCTGTCAAAGTGTGCAAAGGTCAGGTAAACTGTTGCACAAGATGCCATGTTAGCCCATGTTTTGCACTGGATAACTGCCTTTAGAGAACTATACATTTGCCAAACTGCATATATACTGTAGATCAAATGTGTAACTAAACCTCAGGGGTTTCACAGTTTGCATTATAGTTTACTTTTTGGGGTATTTCTGTTTTAATAGATTGAAAGGAGAGACTGAAAAGTGAATGAATGTGACCATATTTGAGTATGATCAAAGTGCACATTAGATACACACAGAATCCAGCTCAGACCAATGATGCACTAGGATGCTTTTTTAAAAAAATTTATTTATTTTTTGTAGTAAAGCCGCACCACCAGGTTTCTGCTGAGTGAATAAATCCCTTCAACTGTGACGTGATTTCTGCCTCAATTTATCAATTAATTCCATAATAGGTATAACAGTATACTCTGTTTAAGATTTGTCACTTATTTACACGGTGACAGTGACAGAAAGTTTTATGTTTGCCGCCCGTTTTTGATGTTATATGCTCAGTTGCCAGTTTATTAGCTATGCCAAACAAAAACTAAAGCAATCTAATACAACAGTGTTGCAATCCTGTTAAAATCCTACCTTCACTGAGTCTATAATGTATAGTGTTTACTGAAGCTGTTTTAGAGAGGTGTTGATTCAGCTCTGGTCATTTTTGAGAATCTAGTTTGTGAGGCTGTTACACTGTGCTATTGCATTATACGGTCCACCTCCTTTATATCAATGAGTGTATGCTAAATAACATAACGGTTTACCAGCATCACAAACTACTTCCAAACAAGATGTAGTTGAATCAGCATGCGTCTAAAACAGTTTCAACAAAAACTGAAAATTAAAACTTCATAAGGGAAGGATTTTTTTTGCAGAACTGTACCTAATAAACAGGCAACTGAGTGCTTGTTTAAGGTAGTGACTGTCAACTGTAAAGACAAGGCAAGTTTATTTGCATAGTAATTCATATTATAAATGCAAAGACCAGATATAAATACAAATAATATAAAGAGTCAAATGAATGGTTTAAAAGAATGGAATAAAATGGAAGACAAACAATGAGTACAGGATAGAATAAAACCACAAATACAGAAGAATAAATTCAAACAAACAATTTTAAATGTGGGGTATTTGTGTAATGCGTTCAATGCTGTCCTGATCATGATTCAAAGACAAATTACAGCGACACCTTGAGGCTGTGACCTGCATCACACAGAAACGCTCATGTGCGTCCTGCAGCCAGGAACAGCTGTAGCGCCAGCGCTGAGACGAGTCCTTTTTGGTCCTCGGTGCTCTCCGTAGCACGCAGTTCTACAACGTGCAAGCAGAGATTCAATACTTTTGGTCAGAACAGTAAAACTGCTGCTATCGCCGACTCTACACACTGTAAGTTGAACTTTTCAAAGATAGTGCAAAAGGAGCTTTATGATTTCTATATATTACCTGTTAAATGTTCCGTAGGTTTTCAGAGGAACACAGTTAGACACTCTCGCTTGTGGCGTTTTTGAACGGCATGGTTTTGCTAGGAAGGAGTTACACGTAGTGTAGATTACAAATTTATCTTTAGCACACTAAAGTGATTTATGGCTGACGAAATATCACACTGAATAAAACATGTATTGCCGGTGTGTCTAGACCCAGTACGCTAGTCCGGACTGCTACATGCAAGCTAAGTAGCATGTTAGCTATCAAGCTAGCTGCAACAGCAGCATGACATCAGGATAAATGAAAACTCTCTTCCTCATAGCAAA
The DNA here is from genome assembly GCA_037833715.1 of Toxotes lorentzi. Taxonomy (NCBI): domain Eukaryota; kingdom Metazoa; phylum Chordata; class Actinopteri; family Toxotidae; genus Toxotes; species Toxotes lorentzi. The sequence goes on along the minus strand of JBBMJY010000007.1, from coordinate 11,677,696 downwards.
AATGTGCTACTTTTCACATTCTTATCAGAATAGCTTTATTTATTACACATACGACTTTAACCATTACCATATTAGCAGAGTTGTTGATTTATTTACTGTAGATAGACTAATTGTTTGTTGTTTTAGGACATAAATTTACATAAATGTTTGTCCCATCCATCTAGGAATATCATTTAGGATTGATGTTTTAGTCTTTGTTGTTTGGATTACAGTTTTCTACACAGGACAATCATGGCAGAAAATCAGGAAGAGATGTCTCCAATTGAGATGAAAGTGGCACGACAAGTTGAGGTAATTCTGATATTGAATTTTTGTTCATATATTTTGAACGGTCTGTTACATTCATCTCATTGAAATGTGTCTCATTTTAACCTGTAGTACTACTTTGGAGATCACAATCTCCCGAGGGACAAGTTTCTCAAAGAACAACTGCAGCTTGATGATGGCTGGGTGACTTTGGAGACGATGCTTAAATTCAACAGGTTTGTTATTATTCTTTTTATTACACCCTTGCCCTGTTCTCTGCTATTGTAGCTCCAGCGTCTGAGATCACCGAGTCCTAACCTTGATCTGCATTAGACTAGTGTAGTACCACTGTATTTCTTTTTATTATTGTAGAAAGCAAAATAGGTCATATCTCACAAGCAATGTTACATATTTGCTTTGACAACACTGTTTTGGTTCTCACCGGAATAACGTTAATGAATTAGATAATGAAGCTTCAATAACAAGACAGGCAGCTAAAAACAGTGACCTACAAAAAATGGTCAGGTGGGCAAATTTTCAGTCAGCTGGCGGATGGACAGGAAAACTGGAGGTTGTGTGACTGAGCAAGAAAATGTGATGACTAATTAGTTTGTGGACTGAGTGTATGATTCATGACAGGCAGGGCAAAATTAGTGTATGCTCTCATCGTGTCCCTGGAGTGCACTTGTTACCAGCCAGATCACATTTAGCCACAGCACACACACAAAATCAGCCACACCTCGTAAACAAAGTAAAGTTTTGAACAACCCAGCACGATATTTGAAATTTGTTGTCGCCAGAAGTCAGTGTGAGTCAGCACAGTTGTTTTCTTATCAAGTCTAATTGCTTGAAGTGCAGTGGAGCAGTAATTCAGTAGCTAAATCCTGTGCCACTGCAGTGAGATGAAGATGTTCATGTAGCTCATAAGTATTTTCACATGCTCTTACAGCAGGACTGTGCTTGAATTATGTTTTTCCTTCCTGTTCAGAGTGTTTGATACATTTTATTCTCTCCCCAGACTGAAGTCTTTGACCACAGACAGCAATGTCATCGTTGCAGCTCTCCTGAAATCAAAGAGTGGCCTCTTGGAAATCAGTGAAGACAAGACAAAAATCAGGAGGTCTCCAAACAAACCCTTACCTGAAGTGAATGATGAATACAAAGACGCTCTTAAACACAAATCTGTGTACATTGTAAGTTTTTGAATCAACTCTCAGGCACGCCAATTTAGAAATCTGACAAATTCAGAAATTTGTCTTTGTAGTTGCATTAAGTTGCTTATATTTTCATTGTATCAATCTAAATATGAAAGTATATTTTTTCATCTCTTGTATTGTATTGCCAAAATGTCTCCGTTTTTATTTTGCATGCCTTCATATTTCATGTTGCATTCTGATTTCATTCAGGTATACTGCTGTTATCCTTACAGTTTAATATTTTCTAACTTTGCTGTTTGCTGCTGCAATGTCAGGAATCTGTAAAGTTTTATCTTTTCTCATCTAGAAAGGTTTTCCTCTCGAAACAACCCTTGATGAGATTCAGGAGTGGCTGAGTGGGAAAGGCAACATAGAAAACATTCAAATGAGGAGAAACCTGCAAAGGCAGTTCAAGGTAAAGATTTCTGTATTTGGTAACATACAACTGAATGTTGTTCCTGTGTTTTGGGGAGATTTTTTTTTATAATTTTCGTCTTCACAGGGATCAGTGTTCATCTGTTTTGACACAGAAGAGTCATCCAAGCAGTTCCTAGAACGTTCAGACATAAAATCATTCAAAGACAATGAGATGCTTGTGTTATCAAGGTAAGTTTTGCTGCATCTTTGTTTCGTTTTTATCTACAGTGGACAGAGACTGTGTTGTTATTTAGAAAAGAAATCATCACAAGGTATGAAAAGAGGTACAGATGTGAATGTGACGTACCTTAGAAATTTTTGATGCAGAATTACTCTGCTAAATGTAAGAGATTTGGATGTTTTTGCACCCTTCAGCTGTGCCAGGCTTTAAGCCTCTCAGGATGTTTCCTATCAGCCACTTTTGGGAAAATGGATAATGGAAGTAATGTTTTTTGTCTTTCTGCCCTTTTTAGAAACCACTGAAAATGTGTCTTCAATGTAGGAAAAAGTGGGTGTACTATCACTCTAAACAACTTAAAAGACAATTTTCCATGGCCTTTAGTCCCCAGTATTATTGTAATACTAGTATAGACAGTGTTGGCTTTCTGTGGTTTCTGCCAAATTTATCATCATAACAGACAGTTTGACAGGGTTCTTAATCTTTTCAGAAATTAAGCAAATACATCAAAAAAATGTTTCTTTATCTAGAAGATCACAGAGACATGTAATTTGTCCAGGCCTGTACAGATGTCTAAATATTACTGTATTTAAGAACCATTTAATTGCTGTTCTGCTTTCAGGGAAGACTACCATGCAAAGAAGGCAGAGGAACGAAAACAGTTCAAAGCAGAGACAAAAGCAAAAGCTAAACAGTGAGTACACAATTAATACCATGCACTTTATCCTAATAATGTACTGTACATTTTGTAAAAAAAAAATATATATATACATATATTCTGACAAAACAATTTATTATTTAGAGACAAGGAGCAACAGCAGAAACATGCAGAAGAGAAAGAAATGGTAAGATCCTCCTCAGTGTTTATGAGCATATGTTCTGTCACTTAAGTCACCAGGGTGGGCTCATACATACAGGATATGGTCACCTTTATAATAATGTGTAATTTGTGTTGTAGGGTCTGCTTTTGGATGAACAGACGGGCTGCTTGTTGAAGTTTTCAGGAGAGCTTGAAGATGTTTCAAGAGAGGACTTCCATGAATTGTTCTCTGGTCATGGAAAGATAAAGTGGGTTGACTTTACGAGAGGGGCCAAAGAGGTAAATAAAATCGCCAGCCCTCCAGTCTTTAAATAAGAGTGAAGAGATGTGATTGTTTAAATTTTGTACTTTTCCCTCCATCAAGGGCACCCTCCTTTTCGATGGAAACGCGAAGGAGGCGTTCGACAAGGCCAAAGAGGCAAATGGAGGGGAGCTGAAAATCAAGAACAACAGTGTTACATGGCAGGTGCTTGAGGGAGACGAGGAGAAAGAGGTGCTGAAGAAGATCATCGAAGCTCAACAAGAGTCGTACAGCAGGTCCAAAGGCAGAGGTAAATACTGTTTTCTAACTGAATGATTTACAGATCAATAAACCACGTTAGACATTCAGAGATTTTTCAGTATTTATTAGTCAGTACTGATGCCTCTCGTCTACCTTGAAGGTGGCAGGGGAAGATCGGGCGGCAGAGGAAGAGGAGGACGAAGGGGGAGAGGTGGCAGAGATCAAGGAAGAACTCAGTACCAAGGCAAAAAGACAAAGTTTGATAGTGATGATGAGGAAGAGGAGGATGGTAAGTTCAGCATCTTCGGGGCTTCATAATTTGGTGTGATGGTGAGACATTTATAAACTTTTTAATCATTTATCTGCTTTGTGCTTCTTCTCCAGCACCTGCAGCCCCAAAGAGAGAACTAGAAGACGCTGACGGTCCTGCAGCAAAAGTTGCCAAAACTGAAAATGGATCTTAGTCACAAGGCCACGCCTAGTATTTTTCTTTTGTGAAAACATTTATTATAAAGAGTGAAAATGCAGAGACAACTTAAATCCATTCCAGTGAAAGCTTCAGGCTTTGGAGAATCGTAGGAAGTCCACCTGGATGTCAACCTAGAGAACAATTTGCAATGCGCGGCATCAGTTTTCAGCCTTTTAAGTCCCTGTATTATATTGTGCCTCCCACATTATTTGTGTACCTATGTTTCTCTTAAGATGCTTTGATTTTATCATATTCAACATAAGGACAGCAATTTAATTTCACCGGGACATTTTAGTTGGTTTTGTGAGACCTGTGTGACGTCTGGAATCTGTGCGCCACTGTGTTTTTTTTTTTTTTTGTTTTGGTTTTTTTTTTTTTCTAGTGGAATTTCTACATTGAGTGATGAGATCATCTGCTTTGCTAATTTTTTTAGTTTGCTTATGTGAATAGCAAATAAAACCTTTCTAAAAATGAATTAAGATATGTTTTGTCTAAGATTGAAACATCTGCTTGAAAATGTATTGTCTGAGACTGTGGTGTGAAACAGCGTGTGAGCTTACCGATTTCTTTTTGTGGAACTTGTAGGATGCTGGCAAGTCATATCTTAGTTCTGTAAAGAATGCACGCAGTCAGACTTTAAATGTTTAAGTAGAGAATATTTACTGTACTTTAATTACCTGCTATTACTTCCATCTTCACTCCCCAGTCATTAGCCTTCTTTTGTATGTGCTGTAATCCGATAAGGAATTACCCATCAAGCATTGCACACAGTATTCATGCCAGAGATGAACACATGAGACTTGAATGAAGTTACGTCATTAAAATGAGGACTACATTTGATTAGGACTTTTACTTTGTTTTGAACTTGTTGTTGAAAGGAGAACTTACCTCTCGCGTTGATGTTTTATGAAGTGAGTACACTGCTGTCTTTGCCATTGTTAACGCGGCCTTTAGGAACTTCATGTCCATCCCTTGAGCAAAGAATAAAAGCACTGTAAAACTACACATAGCATGACAGGATTTAATTGAGTCTAAAACCTCTGGGGAAATATGTCATACAATTGTCCAGTGACATGTAGTCGTGAACATGGGAATCTTGCCTATCTCTACCATCCGTACCCATGTTGAGAAACATGGGTAATAATCAGGCAAGGACAGTTTGTGCTACTAGGCTGCATTATGGGAATGGTAGTACCAAGTATCTTTCGATCTTGACATCTGTCTTTGAGAAAGTCCCTCAATACTACATCACTGGAACAATCCCTTCAAAATAAGTACTCACCTTGGTTGTGTTTTGTCCCAAATGGTGGATTCATTATTACAGTGTCAAACTTTTTGGCAAAAGCATCTGGCTCCAGAGAACACAGGTCACACTGGACCAGATCCACGTTAGAAATCTCAAATTCCTCCGCATTTCTTCTGAATATGTCCAGTGCGTCGTCGTCGATGTCGAAGCCAACGCACAAACTGCAAAGGACAGATCAGAGGGTGAGGCGAGGAAACAGTTTTGAACGATTTTATAACAGCGGCCAATGCTCTCACCCTGCATCAAGCATCGCAGCCCCGATGCTGAGGACGCCACAGCCACATCCCAGATCTGCCACTAGTTTACCCTCAATGTCATCAAATGTACTCTGGATTGTGTAGAGCATACATGCTGCATGGAGGGGGGGCAGAAAGTTAATCAGAAAAAAATGTGTGATATCCACACAAACCCTCACATTATCACACGTTATCACCTCATACCTGCAATATGAGGACTGGTTGGATATTGCTCAAGAAGGATTTTTGGCTCTTCAAATGCGTCCACTTGCTGTAAACAACTTTCTAACTCTTTCAGTTTCATCACTAGCGTCTGTGGTGTCGCAGCCCTGCGTGTCCCTTGCTCGAATAAAAAAAAAAACTTAAAGTTATTTCAAACTATGTTATTTAACTACATTAGCTGTGAATGTATATTGTGAGCATGGTTGAAGACGACTTCCGCAGTGGAGCGTGTATCATTCAAAACAATCCGACTCGCACCCGGTGCACATGATAGTGTTCCTCCCTTCATTAAAAAGAAAAAGAAAAAAGAAAAATAGAGAAAAATAAAATAAAAATCCATGAGTAAGTTTATTATAAACTGGCAACGTGTCTGCCAGGGGGGGAAATCAAATAATAAATAATAATGGGGTGATTTCTTATTTTGGTCTTTTATTTAATCAATTATTATTAACATTCATGCTATGGCCCGGTCCACAGCATCGTGTTGCATGTGTGCATTAAGATAATGTTTTATCTTCAGCACCCTGATTATGATGAAGACGGTGGGACGGTCCCAAACAAGGTTATCTGTTGCCTAGAAACAAGAAAACAAAACAGCACCGAGACGACTGTGTATGAGCCGAGCTGTTTCAACAGCCCAGCCACCCCAGACTAAGCCGTATCAAATATCTATACGAGGCTCAGAGGGATCAAACACTTAATACTTACATTTATTTGTATTAATTGTATACTGTGCGTAACTTAACACTGGAACTCCGCAAGCCAACAACGACGTAACGAGCCGTATCGCGAGAAAGCCCGAGAACATGGAAACAAGACAACAAAAATAAATTTGTGGACAACAAGCCAGAGTGCATGATGGCGGCGTCGCTGCTACGCCGGGACAAGAAAGCTACTGCCGCCCACTTGAAGGCAGACTTAAACCGGACTGACAATAGCTCTGGAGTCCGACAACTTCAGGAGCTGCTCGACGCTGTGCTAAATCCCGAAAAACCAGCGGCGGACACAGAGGCTCTTGACTGGTGTAAGTGTCTAATTGCAGGTGGCGAAGGATTCGAGGAGTTCTGCAAAACGGTCAGGTCCTATGACAACGCGACTCTGTGCGGCTTGGTTTGGACCGCTAATTTCGTGGCATACCGATGCCGGAGCTGTGGCATCTCCCCGTGCATGTCACTATGTGCTGAGTGTTTCAATAACGGAGACCACACGGGCCATGATTTCAACATGTTCAGGAGCCAGGCTGGCGGGGCCTGTGACTGTGGAGACAGCAATGTAATGCGAGAGAGTGGGTAAGTCAAAGCTAGCTGAGAGCTAAGCTACTATGCTAACTGACGGTTTAGCTAGTTTTGACAGGTGTCGGTGGGAAATTACTTGGCAAATCAAATTTACTCATCTGCCTAGTAGGTGTCAGCTTCCAGATAATTCTGTCTGAGATAAGCTTACTGCCAGTCAGCAGCAGTTTTGAAAATTACGACGCTCCTGGCATTTGTTAATAGGAAACCCTTGATCTAGCAGCTGTACCTAAAGGGTTAGCCAGCCTTGCTAACCATAACAGTCATGCTCGCAGACATAACCGGAGATTACAACAGATCAACATTTTACGGATATCGAACTGTTTAGATTTGGGTCAGGGAGGGTTAGGGAGTTTGCTTATCGCAATATCGTGACTTAAACATGAGCCTCAATGTTACGAGTTTTCTGATGCCAAAGGCTGCTTTACAACTGTAGTACGGTTTTCTTCAGTGAATCAAATTGCTGTTTTGGGGTAAAATAAACACGGAGTACCTTTGCCTGCCCATCATATTTCCGTCCTTGATGACAGTGGTTTGCTCTTTAAATGCTTTGTGAAAGAAGTTGACAGAAACGACTGTCACAGATTTTATATTTTCTCTTTGAGAACCAAAATAGTTCAACTCCTTGAATCATATTTTTTTTACCAGCATCAAAGTTTGACAGTAGCGCACTTAGTACTTTTACTTGGGCTGGATTCGCACACACAGAGGTTAAAAATGCATCCCTTATTCCCACCCTGGAATATTCACCAAATCCAAACCGTTTCCATTCTCAATCCAACCCAATATTCATCTCCACCCCTTATATAATCACAAGTGTTACAGCTATATAAGTAAAGTAACTCTTAAATCCAGCTTACTGGTTAGTCAAGAACGTTTCAGAGCCTCAACCACAAACATGCTAACTTTTAGTTTCACCTGTTAGAATAATGTAATCTGCTGCTGACTTCAAATAAAAATGAATGAAAAAGAAATGGCTACTTTAATGTCTATGAGAGGTTTGCAGCATCAACATTTGTTTTTGTTTTTTTTTTTTTGTTATCACAGATTTTGCCGAAGACATCGGTTGAGAACGGGGGAAAATGTCCCCTCAATACCTCGAGACCTTCTCCTGATGTCTGAGATGGTTCTTCCTCGCTTTATCCTGTGTATCATACAGTATCTGAGGGATGGATACACTGAGCCAGGTGAAGACACTCACAACAGCCCTCTCTTTACAAAGACAGGGGATAATATACTCACTGACCAATTTAAACAAAAGTTGTAACTATGAATTTGACTTTGAATGCGTCTACGTCTTTCAGAAAGCTAGTACTGAAACCACATCTGCTTGTTCGTGTAAATGTTGACATTTTATATATGGTGTGGCTCTCCTATCGCATATCAGATGCAAAACAGGGTCTGCTGTGCAAGCTGGATACCGGTGTTATACAACCGTTTACATCCACAGTTACGTTCACAAAGTACTGAGTCTCATGGCCTATATCTGTTATCTTGCTTTGCCAGACACCTCAACTGAGAGAGATCTACAGAAAGTTCTGCAGCAGCTGGAGCCTCAGATCTCTTTCCTGGAGGAGCTCACAAAGATGGGAGGAGCAATGAGGACTGTACTGACAAAGATCTTGACCAATCAGCAAACATTCAAGGAGTTGAGCATGGGTAAATATCTACACTAGCATTTGTGTTAGATCAACATAAGTTGATAATTATCAAGATTCACCATACCACAAAATTTTAGTAGTTTCTCTCTTGGTGGCCTTTTTGTTCTTGTCCGTTGCTGTTGCAGTCCAACGACTACTAGGAAAAGGCAGATTCTGCTTGACCCGTTTAAACACAACAAAAATATCACAACCTGAAATAAGAAAAACACAAAATTTAGAATCACTGTTAACATATAAAGAAAGTGGAAAGAGGGAAACTTTTTGGTTGTGCATCTTCATCTATGTCATATGTTCTGTACCAGATTACCTGTTGTTGTTGTTGTTGTTGCAGTGTGCAATGTTTTTCTTTGTTGTTGCAGGCCAAGAAGATAATTTGTACGCTAAAAAGAACTATGACAAGTATTTGTCAGCGTTAAAGAATTCTGGTCTGGTGTCTGTGGAGGAAAAGGCCCAAGGTGCTACTGCTGATGTCACTGTTGGCGCTGAAGGAGGTGCAGGAGCAATGGTCCTTTTGGGTAAGATAACCGTAACTTTTCATATGCCACATATCTTCAGCCATTGAAAATAGTTTTTGAAAGAGGTTTTGAAATCCTTGATAACCTGTATAAACCTTGACAACATGCATTTCTCACAGAGGCTGAAGACTTGCAAGTGCCAGAAGTTATGAGTTATTGTTGGGTTTCTCCTTTTGCAACAAGCAAACAGGGATTGAAATGTAATTCCCTTATGCTAAATGTTAAGTAAATCAAAAAGCAAGCAAACATTTGGCACTGAACTATACAAATTTGTCTTTCAAAATGCCACAGTCCTAAACGTGTAGTAACCCTTTTCTGTGCCCCTTTTTAAGCCTGCTCTGGCCAGAGGAATATTGTTTTTGGGTAGTCTGTCTATCCGTCTATCCCATTCTTGTGAACACCGTATCTCAGCAATACTTTGAGCAAATTTCTTTACATTTGGTGAGAGTTTGGTGGTCACAGGTCAAGGTCGCTGTGACCTCAGCACACATGTTTTTGGCCACAAACCAATTATGACAAGGTATCACACAAGATGTCTGATAGGATAAAATTTGGAAGTGATGGCATTTAATATCCAAAAAGTCAAAGGTCAGCTTCACAGTATCATAATGTTCTGCAGAAATACTTTTTTGGCCATTTGTGTTTGTGTGAAGCATCCACATTTAAGAACTTGTAGCTTCTTTGCAGCAGCATCCATATGCAAAACACTGTCTACTATCATGTCTACAACTTTGTCTTCTATTGGAATCAGCTTTATTGGCCAAAGCAAAGCTTGAGCAAGTCAAGAAAAAAATACATTTTATTTATATATGCTTATATCATCTTATATTATTCACTGGAATCATACATGTCAGTATAATTTATTTATTTTTTTTGCCAAAAATACACTAAATACCTTTTATTAAATTCCATTAAAGTCTTCACTGTATACATTACATGAGGCTTGACTGGTTGGCGGAGGCATACAGCCGCGAGGCGGTAATTCTAGTTACACACTGTGTACTAAAATTTATCACCTATACAGCAGAGACCTTACTGTAAAAGAGATCACATTGCAGTTTGAACAATTTGTAAGTTTTGCAAAATGTTATGTCAGGCATGTGCATGTGTTTGACACGTGTGTTTTTTTTTTTTTTTTTTTTTTAGGACCCACTGCACCAGGGAGCCCAGATGACTCTAGTAAAGAGGTTTGTGTCAGCACAAAACACAATGTTATTTTTTAAAATTAATATAGAAATTTTGTGAATTTTGTGTATTAATGTATTTGAATATGATATTTACCGATTTACAGTTACTGTAAAAGTTTTTGTGTTGTTTGTTTTCTAGGAAGACACAGATGCAGGCCAGTCTGTTGGTCAAAGGAAGAGGGTTAAGTTGAGTAGCAGTACCAAAGGTAAATGTAAAGAAAATGAAATGCATCAACATGTGTTACACAAAGTACCACGTCTTACTATGTGTCTTTTCTGCCCTCAGACCCGAGTATTATTGAATCTCTAAAGCATAAATGCTTTCTGGAGGAGCTGCTCTTTTGGACAATAAAATACGAGTTTCCTCAGAAGATGGTCACCTTCTTACTAAACATGTTGCCAGATCAAGATTACAAGGTATGTCTTTTCTATGTTTGTATTTATTCACAAATATGTAACAGCCTAGCGTCGCTGTAGTGTCACTTTCAGATGCATGAATGGTATTTTTTTGTAATACAGGTTTTTTGTAATTTCTTTGCGTTGTCATTGCACCGCCTCTCAGTTAACTGAAATAATGCTTGCGATATGCGTTATTTTTTTGAAAGTGAATTGAATTCTCCTTAAATGGGACCACATTGTAACACTAAGCTTTAATGGTGTTGTGGGTTTTTCTCTTACTCTCTGGCAGATCACTTTCACAAAAACATTTGTTCAGCATTATGCATTCATCATGAAAACACTGATGAAAAGCCACGAGTCAGACACCATGTCCAACCGCATTGTACATATTAGTGTGCAGCTGTTCAGCAACGAGGAGCTAGCTCGACATGTGACAGAGGAGTGTCAGCTTCTGGACATCATGGTCACAGTTCTCCTCTACATGATGGAGAGTTGCCTTATTAAAAGTGAACTTCAAGGTAAGATGTGCTCATTTGTTGGATTTAGAAGTACAAAAACTGGTATATGAAGCCTGTGAAATGATGAAAGAAGGAAAAAAAGGAACTGATTTCAAAAGAACCAGGTGCAGCTGTTTTTTTTGCTTGGTATTTTTAATCATTTTCAGTGCAGAGAAAACATGCACAGATGTTTCGTCCCTCTGGCTTTTCTCATTATGACAGGTTCTGAGTGAAATAAGCTTGAATTTTTCATTTGAGTGCAGTCTTTTTTTTTTCTTTTTTTAATTTTAATTCTGCCAATGACATTGTTACTTTATATTGGCAGCCAGGTGTTGAATTGTGTAACCTCTGAGTGGGCTGTCTCATGTCTTTCTCCACAGATTTGTCTATTTTTTTGATGTGTTGCCTTTAATTAATTCAATGCAATATGATCCAGAATGTTGTCAACTTAATGTGCTTGTGTTTTTACTGTTTCTCTTTGTTTTTTTTTCTTATTTCTTCTTCCTTTTTAGATGAAGAGAACAGTCGTCACGTCGTGGTGAACTGCAGCGAGGCACTGTTGAAGAACAATACCTACTGGCCATTAGTTAGTGATTTTATTAACATCCTCTCACACCAAAGTGTAGCAAAAAAGTTCCTGGAGGACCATTCATTGCTGATGCTATGGATGAGCTTCGTGTCATTTTTCCAGGGTAAGTCATGCTTTGATGAGTAAATGGTAAATGGATACACAGACACATTCACACACTGATGGTAGCAGAGTCTGGGGTTCATTGTGCCTGCTTGAATTCACAAAAGCTGGAATCCAGATAAACCCTAAGTGTACAAATTGGGACAAATGATCATAAAAGAGGTGTTCACTTACAGCATTCCAGTGGTTTCATCATTATCCAACCACCAGTTGATTTTAAATCATAGCTCTTGCTTGTGCAGAGTTTCAGTTCTACTTAATATACTAACAATTTGCTTAGTCAAGACAAAGGCAGACTTCATCTGTCCTCTACTAAAAATAATGACTCATAGTAAAAGTGAGTTGCGGGGTCTATGACACTTTGTCACTGAATTAGAATTGTGGATAGTGCTGCTCATTTGCAGTGTGTTCTCTGCCACCACCCTAAAAATAACACTCACCCTTGCACAGTGGGCTTGAGTATCCTCTTGCAGAGGTTATGTGCACAGTGTCACCATTACATTGTATGCATGTCTGCTGCACTACTTTTGCATTAAGTTCTCCTGTTTGATGGAGATAACATGGCTTTCATCAGACGTATTTCACAGATATATAAGTATAGAGATTTATTTGCTAATTTACTAATATCATGCATACAGACATTTTAATACATGCATGGACATGAAATATTTTTAGGGGTAAAAAAAGGCTCATTGTTTGATTTTTTTTTTTTGTTTATTAGCATTAAGAAGACATCTAATGTGTTGACTATCTAACTTTTTAAACCATTTGCTGCTGTGACAGGTATGAACCTGAATAAGCGGGAGTTGAACGAACATGTGGAGTTTGAGTCTCAGACATACTATGCAGCGTTTGCAGCAGAGCTTGAGGCCTGTGCGCAACCAATGTGGGGTCTCTTAACACACTGCAAAGTCAAAGTAAGTCCTGTTCTTACACCGAGACTGCTCTCTCTCTCACACACACACACACACACCTTCTGTGTGCTTTTCTGATGGTCTTGGTTACTGGAACATGCATCTCAAGCATCCTCTGCTGAATGCACTTACTGCATAACCCTGTATGAATTTTTAACACATTAAACTGTCTGTTAACAGGAGACACAGGAATATACTAAAACTGTGGTACGCTACTGTTTGGAGACGCTCCAGATCTGGTTTGATGCCATTGGCTTCATTGACGAGGTAAACTGAAACAACAAAGTGCTGAACTTAACAGCAGGCATTCCTCTCCCCTGTTTCTCATGACTTGTATGTCTCTCATAGCCTGCTCCAAATCAAGTGACATTTCACCTGCCACTGCACCGCTACTATGCCATGTTCCTCAGTAAGGTACGTCAGGGGCTCTCATCTCTTAAGGCGTGACTTTGCAGTGTAGTCATGTGTGTTTTTATGTGTTTTAAAGTTATTTATTTGGTTGAAAATTTTCAGGCTGTAAAGTGCCAAGGCCTTGACCTGGACAGCCTTCTGCCTGACCAAGAGATGCTGATGAAGATCATGGTGCATCCACTACAAATCCAGGTATAACACTAATGAGCCAATAAACAGATTTACAGTTTGTATTTAAACGCATATGCCCGTAGCCATGCGTTAATGAAGACTTTGTTTTGTACGACTGTAGGCATGCCTGTCAGAGATCCACAGCAACATGTGGGTCAGGAATGGTCTGCAGATCAAGGGACAGGCTATGACCTACGTGCAGTCACACTTCTGCAACTCCATGATTGACCCAGACATCTATCTGCTCCAGGTTAGAATTTGCTGGATCACATACAGTGCTCACTCTTTATAACAGGCTTTTGTAATCATTTAAATCCCTTTGTCCGTATTCGTCTTGTTTTATAGGTTTGTGCATCAAGGCTAGATCCTGACTACTTTATCTCAAGTGTTTTTGAGAGGTACACTTTCTCATACACATAATTTTCTTCTTACTGCATAATGCATCTTCATTTACACACAGAAGAGTGATAGCAAACACACTTTATACACCGTTTTCTGCCCAACAGGTTTAAAGTGGTTGACCTGTTGACCATGGCATCTCAGCATCAGAATGCTGTGTTAGACTCTGAGCAGGAGAGGCCGATGCTTGAAGGAGCACTGACCTTCCTGGTCATACTGACAAGCCTTCGCATACATTTGGGTAAGTAAAACAATAAAGGATACGTGCAGTTTACCTGAGGTGGCTCTTTAGTAAACACAGTTCCAGAAAGCTCATAATGTATTTGCTAAATATGATTGTCCCTTGCCATTGTTTTATCCTTGTCTAGGCAACTTTACGCAGGTAGAGACTGGGTGATCACTTCCTCACTTGTTGCTGCATCGTTTGGAGACGTTGCAATGTTGTTTAAGCTTAAACAGCTGGTAGATACTGATGGTGATCTGAGTTTCCAGTCAAATTTAAAGCCAATCCCAGCCGACATTAGGCGAGGGGCGGGGTACATTTCCCTGCCGGCCAGTAGCTTCTTGCAGGCAGATGACAGTGCTAACCACCAAGCTGGTCCCTTGGTATTTCATGCCAGTGCTAGTTAAAAAGACCACTGACCTAGCCTTTGTTTAAAATTCTTCTGCCAAATAAAGGAAACTGTATTATCAAGGTTCTAGGATGATTCGTGTTTAAAGTGACTGAAAGAGTTGACATGATATTTGTTTAAACACAGCCTAGACTCTGGGTCCTGCAGTTATTTAATGTAGGGCTCTACTCTTTGTCAGTTTGTCCTTACATTCACTCTCACTCGTACTCTCACTAACAGGGATGACAGACGATGAGATCCTTCGGGCTGAGATGGTCTCACAGTTGTGTATGAATGACCGTACACACAGCGCGTTGTTAGACCTTGTATCCTTCACTACTTAAATACATTAAATGTCCACTATATTCAGTCTTCCAGGACAGTCTTTTTTTTCTCCTTAAGAGTCTTTTTCTTAGATACCTGAGAATCCCAACCCAAAGAGTGGCATTGTACCAGGGATTTGTAGTTTTGAGGAGATGCTCTCTGCTGTGGCTGACTTCAAAGCACCGGTGTTTGAGCCTGGAGGCTCTATGCAGCAGGGCATGTACACGCCTAAAGGTAGGATGCTTTGATAATGGACCATTTTAACAAGTAACTGGTTAACCGGTGAAATGTGTCCTAGGGAATATCATGGAAGTGATTGGTGCTGTTAATGGTGAATTTACATAAAATTGCATGTGATTAAACAAAAAAGTAAATAAGGTTGATATTAGTAATTAGTGCCGGGGGAGAGTTAATTAACACAGTTAACTCACAGAGACATTAAGCTTTCATGTAGTCTGAAGTGAGTGGACTGAAATCTGCCAGCATTGAAGAACATCCCACTCCAGATATGAGGCATTTCATTACACTTTGAGCAGACCCAAAGTTCTTAGCCACCCAAGAAAAAAAACCTAGAGTCCAATTCCTAGGTTCATTTGTGTTTTAAAACACACAGAAATTAACAGGTAGATAGATTTTCTACTGCCCACCACTGGACGACTGTAGTGTTAAGACTAACAAGGATTGCAGTGTGCAGGGAAAAGGCATTTGAAATTAGTAGAAAATTTGGGGGGGGGGCAAATACATTGAAAACATATTGGGGGGGGGGGGGGATAAATGTCTCTTTCAAACTAATATCTATATTCTATGTAATGTATTTTGTTTCAGATCACATGCTTTCTATTCTAATTT
>JBBMJY010000007.1:11629229-11661844 GCA_037833715.1 Toxotes lorentzi | reverse complement strand
ATAAGGTGAAAATAGGAGGAAAGTGAATCAATGTCACTTTGTACCAGAGGTTACAAAGCATTTCTCTCCCCTTTCTCAATTAGCGGAGGTGTGGGAAAAGGAGTTTGACCCCATCATGGTCGTTCTCAGAACGGTCTACCGGCGTGACGTCCAGTCAGCAATGGACAGATACTCAGCATTGTAAGTTAACACTGTTGCCTTAATTTCCCCTAAATAAATGGCTTGTTTATATAATTTAGAGAAGTGGTTTTAATTTTAAAATCTATGTTTCATATAAAATCTGTTTTCTGTCCTTTTGTTGGAGCATTCATGTTCAGTCATCCTTGACAAAGCCAAACTGCATCATGATCTGTTCAGTGTTGTACGGTCCCCTCTCTCACCTGCTCATGAAGCGACAGGATAAGAAAGGTCAGGTCTGTCGGGTGCTAGAGTTGGTTCCAATTAGATAGCTGTCTAGAAAAATCAATATTTCAGGCTAAATTGTAATAGAACTGAGGAAATCTTTCTTGTTTGATTGTGGTTCGTGACGTCTCCCTAGACAAACGTGTCAGTGGAGGTGGTGAAGGAGATACTTAATTTTCTTTAAGGTCGCTGGAACGTGTGAGGATGCTAATTATACCAAAGGCTCCCTCACTCAGTGCTTCAGTGTTTGAAATGCTACTTGGAAAGATAAGCTTTTTATAATGGGATTTTTGGTGTATCTGTAATTGAAAGTGTTGTAAGTAGTAGTTAACTGTACTTCTTTCACATACAGTATACCCTTTTCTCTCCCAGTATTTGGTTTTCAAAAGCAGATGGAACAGAGCCATATTTCTCCTTGAAACACATTGAAAGTGCCATTGCCACCTTCACAGTCTTATACCAGCCTCATGTTGCTCATTCACAGTGTTTGGATATGATGGATTGCCTGTCAAGCCGGCCTTGGTTTTATATAACAATGATCCCATCATCACTAATAGAGTGAGCGACCGTGCTGCTCATCGGTTGTTCTGTTGCATAGACTGAAATCTTTTGTATAGTGAATTACTCTCAACAATGTGAGGTGTCAGCTCGTCAAACTCGTATTTCTCTTATTGTTTTACTTCATGTGCAAATTCAGCCTCTGTTGCAGGTAAGCAAGTACGCATTCTTATGGACGTGGTAATTGCTGATTGTTCTTCTTTTTCCGTTTTGTGTTTGTTTGTTTTTTTTTTTTCTTTTTCCTTGTTGATGATGATGTCACCTAGTTTGAAACAGTCTGGGATCCACTCCGGGAACCCATGGCCCCCTTACAAGGAGAGGACTCATCTACACCCGTGTTACAAAGGCCTAATCAAGCTGTTGCACTGCAAGACACTGCACATTGTGATATTCACACTCCTTTACAAGGTGAGCCTTTCAAAAGCTACTCATGGGATAATACAGTGCTGCCCTTGCATCTCAATTTACTCCTTGAGCTAAATCCAGAGCACTTCTGTTGGAAATTTTTAATTGGTGCACAAGTAAAATGACTTGGCAGTTAATTGTTGTTGACATGTTACAAGATATTGGTACAATACGGGACTATCAAAATGCAGAAAGTGCAGCACAAAATGGTCTGACCTTATTGTGCTGATGAAAAACACTGTAGAAATAAAAAGGCTAAAAAAATGTTTTTGTGAAATGAAAAATGATGATAAACTTAAAGTTTTACATGTGCTTAAGTTAAGCTAATCGTTCAATATGTTCTAGATATGGATGGATCATCAGAACATGTCTGAGCATGTGCTATGCATGGTGCTGTACCTGATTGAGCTGGGCTTGGACAACCAAGTTCAAGACATCAAGGAGGATGAGGTGAGACGTGGAGGTTGTGAGTTGCGGCCAGTCCTCTCGCTGTGTAGACTGCAAACCAGCATCCTACAAAATGTGTATCTTATGCTTCCAGGAGCCATGCATAGAGGAGCACTGCCATGACAGCTGGTTCCCGGGCACCAACCTCCTCTCCAACCTGCACCATATCATCAACTTTGTGAGGGTTCGGGTTCCTGAGACAGCCCCTGAAGTGAAGAGAGAGGCCCCTCCCAGCACCAGCACTGAAGCCTCCTCTTACGGCCAGGTAAAAAGAAGCTCAGTGCAAAATGGCAGTGGCTGGGGAAGAAAAATTAGCATCCCAGTTCTCAAGTCCAGATATTTTTCTTAGAAGAGTCAGGCTGAGAGGGAAGTGATTATTGGACTTGAATTCATTAGATGTTCAAAAACACACTCCAGAGGAATGGCAATGTTGCTGTGCATCTGCTAGATTGTATTAGTAGGAAATTGACTGGCCATAAACACTTGATAAGCATAGAGCATGCCAGGCCTGTGTTGCTGCCAGTTTTGTTTTGGTATCTTTTGGTCAGTGAACCAGCACAGTGCTAGTTTGCAGTGGTTCCCACGATTCTGCGTGGCAAACAAGTGAAATAACATGTACGAACAGCATCACAAACAGTATAGATTTATAAACATATTTCCCACAGTTTTTAGTGGATGAACTTCAATAGAAAAGGCACTGTCATGTTGGTGCCAACGCATAAAAGCTGTTAAAAGACTCAATTAAACTTAGCATGTCTCTCACTGGTTCATTATCAATTGATAAAGTCATACCTGCACTCCATTCAACTGAGTTTTTTTCCGCCTTATACATTGATCACAAAATTACATATCAGTAAGTTAACTTGTCAGATGTTACACGTGCTGTCAACACAGGGTACGGTCACAGCCTTGAAAGACAGCCCTGGCATGCATAGGCTTTATTTATCAGCTTACCTTGTTAGTTCGGTACTTTCATGTTCCTCTTTCATATCATCGTTATCGTTGTTGTTCATTTTGCTGTACTCGTTCCACAGAACTCCAGGCGTCTTACAGGGAATTGGAGAGAGGTAGCTGTCTGCACCCTTTTCTATTTAAAAGGCCGACGCTACTGTCAACTACATTTGTCAATTTTATCTCTTATCAATGAATTTCTGTGCACGTGTTTGTTTTGTGCTTTTCAAAGGAGGGCTGCCTTGGTGTGTTATGACGTGTGTATAATGTCATGCTTCAGCAGCCCCCCCCCACCTCTTGACTGCTGAAACTAATTATGTGTGTAATGCAGGTTTGGGTAAATGCTTTTTAACCGCACGTCAGTATGATTGATGTCGCCTTGACTGGACTATATGATGTATGTTTATTTAACAGTGCAGCTCAGGCCCTTTTTGTCAGGTCAGGTCAGGGCAATCCTTCAGATTGGTTGTGTGCTTTTACCATCAGGACGATTAGAATTTTCTGGAATCTGGTTGTTCTGAGCGCTATCAGCAGAGGTATTGTGAGACGTCAGCTGAAATTTTGTAATAGTCGTTTAATTTGACTTTTATATGTATTGTCCCTGTCTGACTATGGTAATGAAGCACCTCTGCAACCCATCAAAGTCTATCACACTACAAGTGATGTAATTGTAGGAGATGGTGTTTGTGCTTGAACAAAAGTCTGCCAAAGATAAAGGTAGAATTTGATGGGATGTTGTTCACAAAGTTTTTCTTTGCTCTCTGTTTGCATATTGTGTTGATACGGTGTGGGCTTGATACTGGATAAGTATCAAGCGCTGTAAAATGAGTTTATATGTGTGTGAGAGTATTTATGCACCATACATGTTTACAGTGGGTTCTTGTAGCTTAAAACACCATCTAAAAACAAATGTGTTCTCATGGTGTTGTAAGGTGTTTCATTATGAAAATGTTCATGGAATATTTATATATATTAATAAATAAATATCTTCACTGCTTTCCTAGAACCTGCGTGAAGCTCAGGTGTTCAGCCTTGTGGCGGAGCGCAGGAGGAAGTTCCAGGAGATAATCAACCGCAGCAACACTGAAGCTGCCCAGGTTGTCAGGCCCAAGAGCTCCTCAACACGCTGGGTCCCACCAGGCACACCCCCCCAGCTGGTGACGGAGATTCTGGAGATCCGAGAGAGCATGCTGTCCCTCCTCATCAAGCTCCACCAGAAGATGTCGTCCAAGCAGAACTCACTGTCGGCATCCTGGCTAGAGGATATGGACACAAGCCGCCATGCTCATGGAGATGGCATTACAGCCATTGAGCGGATCCTCACCAAGGCAGCCACTCGCAGCTGCCAAATCAAGCGTAGCATCCAGGACATTTGTGGAAAGGTGTGTCCTCCAGTGCCACCCAAGAAGAACAGTCCCACTGACAAGAAAGCCATGGATAAAGAAGAGAGGTAGTGTAATGTGCAGTTGGTTTAAATTTGTACAGCTCCATTTTGCATATTAATGTAGCTCATTATTATATTTGCAGTAGTTGTGCTTTGATATTTTCTTCATGCAACCATTTGGACAGGGAATTGTATCACGATTTCTATTTTTTTTTAAAGGTATAATGGAGACATCATTTTTTATAATTATGTTTAGAAGCCTGCAAGAATTGTAACAGTATTACAGTGCAATTGTACATTGCAATATGTGCCCAAAGCTGCAGCTGATTACGCCTCTTTGTTAGCTACATTTTCTAGATAGACTTTTTTATCAATTTTTGAAGATATCATGTCTGCTACCTACCTACCTATGTATTCATATGCGTTGCCATTAGCTCTGTACACTTTGCCAAAATCAAGTGGAACTCAGTGGGTTTTGGCCTTTCACTTTAAATTCACCCACTAGTCTGTGGCTTCCACGTCTCTCCTCTAATGATGATGGAATGGGCTATAACCGTTTGATAATGGCCTGCTTTTGGGGTTGGCTTCACCCCACAGACAAAGGTAAAGGTAGAATCTAGCCCCACTCACATGAACTAGAGTGGTTTCCATGGCAACAGCCAGGCAGCAGTGCGGTCAGTGGCAGTGAGAAGTGGGAAGCTGCTGCCCATTCCTCAGGCTGGTTGTTGGCACCCCTGTAGCCATCAGTGAAAATTATTGAGCTGCGACGCTCCTGTCAGCATTTGTTTATGTCCTCTTATTAGGGACTTAATTTACAGTCAGCTCTCGCCCTGTAAGTCCTCAGAGTGGGGCTCAACGCACCATATTAGCTCAATAATCACACTTTCCGACTTTCACAACACAGCTTTGTTGAAATCAGACACCTGCTACCTGTGTAACAGAATCCAATGACTGAAGAATCTGTTGCACATGCTGAGGGTGATCAGGAGACACATGCACTGCACAACAGACATGCTTATTCCCAGGGCACTGTAATGCATTTGTGAAGTGGAAGGGTTATTAGTTGTCTTAATTGGAGCAGGTCATACAAGTTCATACAGGAACTTGTATGAAATCCCTGATTTTAAATACTGAGTGCATCTCAGTATTTAATCTCGCTGGTAGAATTAAAATCATTTTTAAAAGTCATTTCAGTGGACTGTAATATTATAATTACGTACACACATTTCATATAATTTGGTTTTGAATTCAAGTTTAAAACTGGGTTGCTGTTCACATTGCTGCATATTCATCAAATAGTATTTTACTCGTTGTTCTTTCTTTCAGACGTCAGAGGGCCAGAGAGAGACAGCAGAAACTGCTTGCTGAATTTGCCTCCAGGCAGAAGAGTTTTATGGAAACAGCTATGGATGTTGGTAAGGAAAGGCCAACTTTTAACTTTTTTTTGCCAACTTGTTGCCACAGTTTCATGGTCTTGCAGCTTTAAAGTAATAACATATAATTTGGGACCGACAGCCCAAATTCTGTTTGCAAAGAGTTTACCTCCTATGGCAGGACTCTCTGCATAAGCAGAAAAGCAGCAGCAGCTGTGCGGCACATGTGCTAACACAATCTTTACCTGGAATCTTACATACTTGTAAATCAAAGTGCAGTATTCAGTCTACAGTAATGTTGGAAAACAGGCAAGTGAGGAATAGTGAATGTGTTTTGTTTGTTTAGAGACTCCATTTAGTTAACACATGCACAAGGTGAGGTGTGTGGTCAAGGTGCTGAACAAGTGCAAACTTCTCATTTCCTAATAATCTAGCACACTTGAAAACATGGATTGTTTTTGGACGGTCTTTTATTTACCGTCGATCTTGTTTGTATAAACAAGCAGGACTGACTAAAAATGTAGGAGGAAAATCTGCAGTTTGCAGAGAGCAGTGTCCTGGAAATGTATGCCTTCAGCAAGAATGTCTGATAGAATGTGCTAATGAAAACTGGGTTTGTTCTGACATAGGTCTACAAGACCCTTTTATAAAAGCTTAAAACACACATTAATAATATTTGTTTGAAGGACATCTTGCCACTGTAGCCTTGATAGAAAAGTACAGTCGGCTGAAATAAACCTATCAGTGCTTTTCCTTTTACACGGGGACAAGGTGACGGTGGACCGAGTCCGTTCTTGTGGTTTGTGCCCGCTTGTTAGGATAAATTGAGAGGAGAGTGTTCCTGTGGGAGTGTGGGTGGCTGCTGGCTGAGGGCACATAGGATCAAAGCACTAATAGTGGGCTGGACTCCCAGGGCCCACCCTGACACAGCATGGTTAGTGAATGAATAATGGCTGCTGTGATCAGATGGACCATTCTGGCAGGACTGTATTATGACCTCTTTCTGCCCACTTCTTCCTGAGTAGTAACTTTAGTTGCTGTACTTTAAGCTTGCTGCTGGTGTTGCATTGCCTGTACTGAAGTAAATTTTGAATGTATTTGAGAAATGACCATAATGCACAGAATTGTAGATATCTATGAATTTGCCTGAAAAATAGCGCCTGGCATTATTTTCTTCACAACCGAAACATGATTAAGGTATTTCTCCTCGAGTCCACCATTCTCCTGCACAAAGATCTGATACCTTTGGTCATATGATTTCAAGACACACTCTGTGTTTAAGGCAGCTGGGCTTGCTGTTTGGCCTTGAGGTTGGCCTTGAAATCAGCTTTTTGTCACAGAATAAATCAATGATCACTCAAAGACGTTGGAATTATATTTAGGATAGTAGGAGACTATGTTCTACATTTATCTTTGCACATTTTGTGTCTCCCCAGGACTCTGATGTGGCTGCTGGGAAAAAATAAAGCTTAGATGAGGGACTTAATCTTAGAGAGGCAGAGCAGTAATCTGCATATCTGTTTTTGTTATTTATTAATACCTACGTTATTATTATAAAACTTACAGATATTAAGTAGTCAGTTCACTGAAACTACTAAGAATTAGTCATGGAAATTGTTTTGGTTTAGTTGGCCAGGTTTAGAGATATCTTTGAGACTGCAGGCCCAGAGTCTCTCATTATTCTCTAAGAACAAGCGAACATTTGAATACTTGCAGTTATACTGCTTTGAAGTATATAGATAATACTTTAAAGACGAATTGCAATTTTTTGCTGTAGTAAGCATAAAGCAGCAGCACACCAGCAGTTTGTGTCCTTGTTGTCTTACCCTTTTTTTTTTTTTTTTTGTATGTGTGTGTGTGCATGCACAAACATTGGTGGCTCAGTGTACTGGGATGGCCTGGGGCTAAAGCTGTAGTGTTGACATCTAATGCAAACAGCTTTCATTTCCCCAGGAACACAGTGACCTCTCCTGAGAACATATTCTTCCAAAAAGCAATAAATCAATTTCCAACACAGCTTGACATTTCTACACAATACTTACTGCTCAAAGTGAACACAGTTCTTAACATTTAAAACTAATTTTACATCAGTAATTAATTTCTAGTGTTGTGCCAGTCACACAAAGAGGGGTAGCAGAGAGTGAATTTACTTATGTTCTCATTATTGATATATGGACATTACATACTTCATTGCTCAAGTACCATTGTGGCTCTCCCCCTATTCTTCTTCCCATAACTGTTGTTGGGAGGCAATGCATAGGAAGTCTGGAAAAAAACAAAAGATCATAAGATCATAGTATGTTCACAGACTCAGTTATTTTCAGTGTAAATTAAAAAGGAGCAGTGCTGTGTAACTGAGAATGGTATTTGTCGCCTGAATGGTAGCATGGCTTTCAGCCAGTCCCTTCATTATGAATTGTTACCTCAGTTACTATCCTACCCAAAGGAAAGTCTTTCAGACCACATTACCATTAGAAGTTTTTATTCCACCCTCAGGTGAATGTAACGCTGACTGATCATTGAACCCAAATGAAAACTTCTCACTTTTTCAAAAATTGCTTTCAGTAAATATTGACTTTAACTGTTGCCTTGAATCCCATTGTTACTTTTTTGTGTTTATGATATTAATAACTTCAGTGTTTGTCTGGAAGAATTTGTGAGGACGCTTTTGTGAACCTGTATTTAAGGCTTTTCTTCTTTTTTTTCTGGTGACAGAATCCCCTGACACTGAGGCAGCCATGGATCTAGGAGCCTCTGAAGTGATGGAGTCTGAGGTTCTTTATGACTGCGTGATCTGTGGCCAGAGTGGACCTTCCACTGAGGACCGCCCCACTGGCCTAGTCGTTCTCCTCCAGGCATCCTCAGGTACTGCACTTCCCAGCATCCTCCTCTTCCAATTTCACAGTCTTGATTTTGTTGTACAATAATAAAAAAAAACTGACAGGCTCAGATTAACAGGAGGCATCCCTCTCAGACATCACACTCTTTCTCTATGGGCAGTTTTGCCTAAAACTGTTATTTATTGCGCCTTTAATCCACCATATCAGGAATCAAATATTTAATAGGCAGATTAACTGTTCTCAATTGGCTCATTCATCATTCATGTTGATCCCCGCTCACTTGTATGTGGAGCCTACTGGTGTATGAGGTAATTTCTTTTCCTTTTTTTGTGGACAGGGGGGATCAGTCACTGTCATCCCAACAAATGGCATTTTTGATTGATAATTAGTGACATTGTAAAACAGTTCAGAAGGCTCTGACCTCAGTGTCAAAAAACATCTTGTAAAATTTTCCACCAGTGACCAGCAGCAGGTTCATTATTGAATACGATTATATTGTGCTTTCTGGTGACCAGAAACTCAAGAGAAGGTTTGGTGATGGGAAATTAATCGCCATTTATATTGATAAACCGGTAATTGTTTTTAAGTTATTTATCAAGGAAAAAAACATCAAACCTTCTCTTGATTCAGCAGCACAGCTACTGCTTTACTGCTTTAAATTTAAATTTGTTGGTTTTGTTGTGTTTTACGTGATTGTAAAGTGAACATCTTTGGGTTTTGACTGGTGTGTGGGGCAAAAAGTGAAATTTGATAATGGGGGTTATTTGCTTTCCTTAGATTTCTAGATTTTTTTTATTAATAAATAGTGTAATTAATCATAAGTTGCAATTCTAATACTGTGTGAACTCTGACCACAATCATAATCCTTGACCTTTTTATCTAAAAACTGAATAAGTTAGATTCATCATCATTTACCACTGACTTCTGTGACTGTCTTTCAGTGCTGGGGCATCGCTGCAAAAACAAAGAGGCTAAGAAGCTACCGACGAGTGATGAAGAGCATATCTACCCTGCAGACACGTGTGGAGTGGCTCATGATGTCAGGCTCACCCTCATGCAACGGTTCTTCAAAGATGTGGGTGTATCACAGAAAATATTAAAAGCTTTTACAGCAGAGAGAAAAAAAAGGCAGAACGTGCTTGGAGCACTATTAGGGATATGGATTTGTGTGTGTGTAAAAGTGCTTCAGCAGCTCAAATTATAGGGTTCTCATCCTGTCTATGAATTTCTTGACACTGGGTTTACATGCATGTCAGCAATGTAAGCTTTGAAATCTGCTGAACTATAGGAAGCTGTAGGATGTTTGATGGTCCTTGTAAGTGAATACATGTCTTAAACACCTGTGGTAGTCGTAGCTGTAGCCCAGCTAATGGTTGTCACGTATAGCCACTTTGTCACAAATGGTAGTATAAAAATCCATATACCACTTGGCAATAATCCCAGTTACTTTGACCTATGTATTTTCATTTGCTGTACCTAGAATTCCTTATGCCAACCTCTCTAAACCAGCATTCACACTAGCTGGCTCAGATATAACCAAATATAGTGCTGTTTATTTAGTCCACATGCTGCCTTTTAAATACCTCATAAAACACAGCAGGGCTGATTTATTTTCACTCTGTTAAATGGTGTTTAGCGTAGTTTGTTAATTCAAACAACAACAACAAAAAATTTATTGAATCTTCAGCGCCACTCAATAATCAAAAGGTCCAGGAGGTTGAAGGCCTATTTGCATACTCTAATTGATGTGATCTTTCTCTTCTGAATTCTGCAGAGTTCCTGTCTGCAGTCTGTGTCAATAGGTTGGGATGGGGGCGTCTACGTCCAGACCTGTGGACACACTTTGCATATAGATTGCCACAAGTCATACATGGAGTCTCTGAGGGTAAGTGAAAGCTTGGACCTTGTGAAGTCAGTTGACAAAAAATTCAATCCCAGTCATTTTTGTCAATGGTTGATTCATCTTTTAGGTTTTTAGTTAAGTGTAATTTTCTAATTACAGCTACTTAAATGGGAGTAAGTAAGTAGGTTTCTTACAATAATGGATAAATGAATGAAAATGTATGAAATTGTAATGTTGGTGAAGAATGCACTAAAAATCTTGGGTCACATTTTCAGAAAATGTGCAGTCTTGAATATTTATACATTTACCTTTATAAAACCTAGTATCAGTTGCCTCTTTCAAGTTTTAAGTTAAGATTGCACAGGTCAAATTTAACTTGTATGTGCCGTTTTTTTTTTTTTTTTTTTTACAGAATGACCAGGTCCTCCAAGGTTTCTCTGTTGACAAGGGTGAATTTACGTGCCCACTCTGTCGACAGTTTGCCAATAGTGTCCTTCCCTGTCGCCCCGGGAGGGGCACGGAGGCTGGTGCCTGGCACGCACCCACAAACAAGAAGACGTGTGTGCTTGTAAAGGAGGTAGAAGATCTTCAGGAGAAACTTGGCCTTTTCCCTGTAAGTTTTACATTAAAGCCAGGCGTTTACCGCTAAAAGCATCCTGAATGCTTTACACAGCTGTGCTTTAAACACAGTCAGCTCATTACTGGCTGGTGGTAACATAGACAGTGATTATAATTAGTACAAACAATCAGCTTGTGCCAAATCGTGGGGGGTGTTGACTGTTGATGCAGATGAAAACAGGCTGGTTAATTCTCTCTGGAATTCAGAAACAAGCTCCTGTTTCATCAAGCACCTGCCATCCTTGAAGTGTCAGTGTTTACCAGATCCAGCAGTACAATTCTGTTTCTGTACATATGACATATATGTATAGATGTCATTTTTAAATTTCTGTTACAATCTATAGTTCTTGTGATGCACTGTGTTATAAAGCACTATGCTTTATTCAGTTTTTTTTTTTTTTTTTTTTTTTGCTTGCAAATGACAGAATTGTCCAAGTCAAATAAATACAGCGCTGTTGTGCTGCCATTAAGACTGGAAATGACTAAAACCACAACCTTAGAACACACTGAAAAGTCAAAAACATTGCAGAATGCCTTGCATAAGTACCGGCTTAGGCCTGTAACAGAAGGCCTGCAAAACCATGAGCTCATCTGTATTGCTCAGGGCATGTATTGGAATCGTCCTTTCTTTGTATCATTACAGTACATCTTGATTCTTACGTACCCTTCAGGTGTTTGTAAAATCCCCTCTTTTGATTTGAAAGTCAGGAAGCTACATGGAAGCTGTGGACATAACTGCAGTCTTCTCTCATTTTGCATCTTATGCAGGTTTCTGGAGTTGTTGATTTGGTTGAAAAATTAGTTAATTTCTTAGCTTAGGGACGCTTCCCAAAGTTCATTCCTGAAGAATTTTGACTTCATTTTGTTCTTCATGTTTTTAAAGACGGAGTCCAACTTAAGTAAAGAAATGGATTTGGTTATCAAAGACATCAAGAACACCACTCAGAAGAAATACATGGACTACGGCAAGACCCCTGGCTCCCCTGACAACGATTTCCTCTTCATGTACTCAGTGGCAAGGTAAGAGCAGAGTCACACTGTGATTAGATAGGACTCAGCTAATAGGACCCTTCTTAGTGGTGCTTATGTAAATTCTACACTGTATTTAATTTACAAGCCTTTATTTTGGGGTTTGTATGTTGAACAATTTCCCTTTTTTGGAATTTCTAATGAAATGCAAAAGATCAGGGAAAAGGTAGTTGTGGCTGATAAATTAAGAATCTCCACTTCATCTTCGTGGTGCTGTCAGTGTGACCCTGGGAGTTGTCTTGACCAGGCAATGGCTTCTAGTTGAGTATCTCAAAGTAAATAGGTGCGAATTGATGGTTGCCTGGTGGGTGTGCTCCACTATCACACTGCTATGGTTTCCTGAGAAAAGTTACTGCATGGCAGGGTAATATAAGGGAAGGCTCTTGATTTTTCAGTTGATCTACATTCTTGCCTTCACCTATGATCATGAACTGTGGGTAGTAACTTTCACATCATGAAGCAGGTCAGGTTGACACATTGATGACATTGATTTCTGAGGGTGACATCTGCTCAGATTCCTCTTGCACACTGTATGTGAAGGTGTTCCAGGCACGTCCAGCTGGGAGGTGATTGTGGAACAAACCCAGAGCACGTAGGAGGGAGCTTATATCACAATTGTCTTGGATTTTCCTAGGATCCCACAGGAGGAGCTGAAGGACATAGCTGGGAAAAAGAACATTTTGCCTCCTCTATTTAGCCTACTGCTGGTATGATCTAGCCTTGGATAAACGGCTGGAAATGGATAGATTGGTGGATAAAACAAAAGGTCATGTGCAAGTGTATACATATGATTTAGTGTCCTAGTCTGTCCCACAAGGCAGCTTGAGCACACTGAATAGTAATCCTTAAATGTGGCAAAGAAGTGGCATTAAGCAAGAATGTTCTTGCACCTCGTTTAATAATCTGATGGACTCCTTTTGCTTTGTCCTGTTCCTTTTTCTATGATCTTGACAAATTGTTGTGCTTACTGAGTCGTACTGGGTTATCTCTAAGTGATTCTGTGTGGCTGCTGACCTCTACATCTGCAGCACTCAAACCTGGAGGTCCTCTCTCTGCACCACCTCACACAGTTTTACACACATGCACTGACTGTTTAGACCAGTGGAATAAATGCCAACTTGCTCTTCCACTTGACTCTTAAGGCCAGCTCCTCATCTTGAATAACCGATCAATGCAAAAAAGACAGTAGTGTCCTCTCCTCAGTGTTAGTCTTACTTTGTAAGTTTTTTACTCTTGAAAAGATCCTTGAACTGGAACAGAAATTCAATACAGCTGTTGTTGCATAGTACTTGTACCAAGTATATGGATTACTTTGCGTTTTTTTTGTTGTTCAGAAGGCTGTGAAGGCGTTTGATTTGTTCGTGCAAGTATAGCAAGAACAGTGCTTTTTTTTAAAAGCAGCATTAGCCCCTTCGTCTCTATAAAGCCACAGTAGAGTCATGCCAGGTCTTGCTGCATCATCACTTATTAGGTCTGGCTGAGTATGGATTTGTTACACCTTCTGTGACTAAATTTTAGGACCACTTGTCTTTCAGGTGGTGTTTCTTAAGCTTGCTTAGTCTCATTTGCACTTCTGCTGATTGCTCATTCACACATGTTCCTTTATATCTCTGGTCATATTTGGGTGAACCAGCCATCTAAGACACATGTGATGCAGCTGCGTTGTTCTAGTTCGATTTTGGCAAGGATCTTGATCGCATGTCCCCCTCCACCCATCCTTTGGCAAATATACCAAAATATAATCTTGGGGAAAAAGAAATTACATGGTCCCTTTCTCAGGTATTTGTATAACCTCAACAGATTGGTCACAGGTAAGAGAAATGAATGGCCCACAGCTCACCTTGGGGTTTCCTAACTCCTCACCACTCTCCTCACCACTAACTGTGCCCTTCCTAGAGCTGAACCATCCAGACCTTTTGCCCACCCAGCGCTGTGGTTCCCTCCTCCACCCTGAACAGAAAGATCCCCTGAGT
Source organism: Toxotes lorentzi (assembly GCA_037833715.1). Lineage (NCBI taxonomy): Eukaryota > Metazoa > Chordata > Actinopteri > Toxotidae > Toxotes > Toxotes lorentzi. Next base: position 11,648,021 of record JBBMJY010000007.1, on the reverse strand, counting down.
ACGTCTGGGTGCCTGTTGGCTCTCTGAAGTTCAATGAACAGCGCAAATTGCCTGAGGAGTGGAAAATTCCTCTGTCACAGGGGCGCTCTTATCAGCAAAAGCCAGATGGAGCTTCACCGTGGCTGCATTATCTATGTGAAATTGCTTTTTCTCCCAGGAAACCCAAGGATTTGCCCCCACCTTCCCAGTCCATAGAAAGAAATGGCCAGTGGCGGGATGAAAACAAGCCAAGATCAGTCTTATTTTAGTAATTCCTATCTGTTTTCACCATCTATGTACTGCTAAAGGTTTTAGTTTATTTTATTTCACTGTTTAGGTACTGGTGAATTAAAATTCATAAATAAAATGTGTTTGGATATGCATGGGAAATGCACACTAGGGATTATGCGTGAACTGTGGTTGGAACAGCTTTTATGCTAATGGTCCAGCTTGTGCAAAATCAGTCTTGGAAAGCTGTCATTTATTTGATACGGAATTGCTGCTGCAAAACAGGCGCATTAAATGGGGAATGGCTTGACTAGGCAGCATCTTTCATCTTCCTAATCAAACTGGTAAAAGAGGGAAGCTATGTAACCAAAAGCTGAATATGATGATACTCAGCCATTTATACTAGTACCCACACTTACCACTACTCTGGAATACTGCACCCGAAAGTTATGATTTTCGTATCAGGGTCTCATCCCATGCAACCTGTAATACGTGACAAAGAAAGTGAGTGCTGGCTTACTTTCAGAGACAACAAATCAAGTCAATTATATTTATTCAGCCCAATATCACACACTCTATCCTTTAACCCTCACAGAGTACAGACGTAGCAGTTGTGGTACAATGAAGGTGCTCCATCATAGACTTGCATCATGATAACAGTAAGATTTTTAAATATATGAATAAACATTTATTTAAAATAAATACCAAGGCTACTTTTTTACCCTTAACTCAGGCCTCATAAATTTAGCATATAAATGGTTGAAAGAAGCATTTTTCATTAAAAACCCTCTACCGCATACCTGTGTTGTACACTTGGGTAGACCTGTTCATTTAATTTAGTAACTGCTCCCTACTTGTTCTTTGGCCAGCAGTCCCACACACCAGGCTGATGGTTCACATTCACGGTACATTAATGTGCAGGTATAACGTGAGATATACTGAATGCCACCTAACACTGTATGACTTGAGTAAGTGACAAGCCAGTGCTTCTTGTTCATCCTGGTGAAACCAGAGTTTAAAATTGCTATGACAATGATGTGAGTGATGGTATGACTGAGCAGTACTCTGCACTGTTGAATAAGCCAGAGGTGGATCTTCCATTCAGTACACTCGTGAGACCAGACCTGCCGCACGGTGGAACAAGAGAGGGTTTTGTATCTGTGGTTTGATGAGTAGTATTTTACCGAAATGTATATATGGTCATCAACATTGAAAGCATACAAAAAACAGGGTGCAGGATAGCTTTGTAAACAGTGATGATATGTTGGGCCACTTTTGGGAGTCGCTTTCCTTTAAAGGGTTGTGTTAGACACTGGCAGGGTTGGTATATCTGTATGTGTGTAGTGTGTGTTTTCATATGTCTACCTGCTATGTATTAATGCTCTGGCTCTGTCTCCTCAGGACCAACCTGGAGTTGGAGCTTGTGCATCGGGGTGGAAACTTGTGTTCTGGAGGAGCCAGTGCAGCTGCCAAACGCTCATGTCTCAGTAAGTGACTACTCCTCGACCTCCTCATCTTTTATAGCTTTCTTTTTTAAATCCTATACCTAAGTCTTTGAATATGGAATATGTTCAGTCCGATATTATATATCATTTGGAATGCCTATGGCCTAATATAATGCCACCTATGGGATCATTAAATGAGAGCTTTTAGATACAAATTAAAAAACGAGGTAACATTTTATGCATCATGTATTCAGTTTTTACATACTTAGTCAATTAGTCAAAGCTCCTTGCAGAACATGCTACATTAGAATGAACAACAGCCAGTGGTGTCAATCGTTCACAATAGAAATACAATAGAAAGACATTCAGTAGACCAAAAGTTGGGTACAAAATAAAAGCTGAACCATTTCTAACCAAGCATTGTCTGTGGTTTTTCACTGACATAATGTGTGTTAATGCAGGTGGCTGTACTAAGGTGTCTGACTTGTGATCAATCCCATTAGTTCCATGTTACAGCAATGAACCATTAAAAGAAAAAAAGCCAAGGGGTGATTAGCAATGGCAGGCAAGGATAGATGGTGTCGCAGGTGAGCTGTTAGGAGCAATCAGGGTAAATGAAGTGGTGAATGTAGTGGGTCAAGTGCTGTTTTAGTTGATTGTGCCACAAGTAACAAGGACATGTGTCTACAAACATTTATTATATTGATTACTGATCAAAAGCTACAGTTTTTGTCACTTGTTAAAATGTTTGTGGATGACAGACTGGATATTGGAATTGAAAGTATATAAGAAGGTGTCAGAGTGAAGTTTGTTGTTCAGACTCCATCGCATTTTCTATTTGTTTAATTATTCTCTCAAAATTGTGGCTGCTGCAGTGAAATGGCCTGTCAGCCTTGAGTGGCTGAAAAGAGATTTCACACCGGAGGGTTGCCATTTTTGAGCTACATTAACCATGTAGCCGTGCTGACAGCCAAATTTACTCAGTTGCAGTACATTAGTGTTCGTTCTTCGTACGGAAATGGATCTGAAGGAAAACGGCAGACGTGAGCTAACTGTCAGAGCCCATGGGGTTCTTAAGCCTGTTTCCCAGTAGGCACTTCTTCTGTTCAACTGATGAGGATACGATGGACCACGTAGGCAAGCTGCCTGCAGTTGCCTTGAAATGGACTAAAACAGCCCTGGAGAGTCCAGCCTCTAAATAGCATATCCTTGGTTTATTTAACTGCAAATTTTTTTTAATTAATTTTGGAGACTGTTTGCTGCTACTGTACGGAGAGTTTAAAGGCAAATCACATTGAGCTCAGTTCTGCAGACTTGCAGTACTTGGTGATTGTTGACAGTTGCATATAGGTTATTTGACCCCCCTCATTTTTTGTGTGTCTGATGGGATTTTACGTGTAGACCACTGTCTTATCATATGCACCAAGAGGACATATGTAACTGTCAAATATCTGCTATGAAAAGTGAATACACAGCAAGGTGGTTGTAAAAACCTTTGTTGTGGAAAAGGACCTATTTTTCAGGACCAAAATGTATGTCAACTGATTGAAGATGTTGGTAATATAGAAATTGTAGAAAATATAAGTTGTGACATGAATAAACAAATTAATATATTAAACCAGGGAGCTGCCTCCATGCAGGCAGCATGTGCAGTCAGGTGGATAAGACCAAATAAGCAGTTGTTGGAAGTCTTTCAGGCTTTCAGAAACAATTCAAGGACCTTGAGGACCATTTGCTTGTTAAGGTCCGTGGTGTTGACTCATCTCATAGTTGTCGACAGTTAAACTTCCCTGGCACACAGGACACATCCCATTACCCTGGAAATGCTTCTTCTTGTCTTTCACTTTCTCCTCTTTTATTTTGTGTCCCAGTGTCTTTCGACTGTCTCAGTAGAGTAAGAAGCTGAATAACATGTTTATTGTTAGATTTGTAGCTGTTTTGTCAGAACTGACTGACCGTAACGTCTTAGGGAGTATTTTCAGCATACGAGGTGCTCCTCCCAACTCAACCGAAGCACCTTTATCAGCACAAAAGAATACAGGCTATTTCATTTCAAATTTACTTGACATGGCAAACAACTGTGATCAGACATTGGACCTGGAGCTTGTAACCAGTCTATTCCATCTTGTACACATTTTGGGCTTTTATGACAGTAGCAGGCCAGAGCCCTGATTTTATTCACCTCTCTCCTATTTCTCATTTACCTTTCTCCCTCCCTTGCCTTGCCTTTCCCAAGTTAATACCGTGTAGGAGGTGAGGGGTAGTGAAGGAAGAGAGGAAACAAGCCGCAGTGAAGCCAAATGGGATGCAACCAACTGGCAAAGACACTTTGCTTTCTTAATGCTGTGCTTATGTTAACCTGTGGAGGGCAGTGTTGCTCTAAGCATTGATAGTTCACACAGAAGTCAAATTGCAGAGCTGGTTTTTGGAAGCACTTTGCTGCATTATAGTACCATAATACTCTGTAAAACAAAATCAAATAGGATTAGCGTCGCTCATTGGAAAAGGTTTAGGTTATACAGAAGACTGTGGCATTCACCTAAAGATGAGACTAAATGGAACTGATTGGTTTAGTGGCACTGGTTTCAAATATGGTTCATATGTGATTTAAATCTATTGCTCTTATGCAGTTTTAATTTCTGGCTTTAAGAGGACTTGGATTGAGCTCACAGTTAGTAAAAGTAGGTTAATTTATCTCTGGACTAATAGGAAAGACAAGGACATTTAAAATGAGTTGGCCAACATTTACACAAATTAGGTCTAGATGTCATGTCATGAGTTTTGGTATTTGTAACAGGTTTGCTCTAGACAACGACTTTGGAGGCTTTGAAACGCCTGCTATTAAAAGCTAGTGGGTACAGGAGAGATTGTGTGCACACAGGGGGTCTCTCTTCATGTTCCATTAGTTTCACAACGAACAGGTGTGACCTGACCAAATACTTGCTCGAGGCTATCAAGCGCTACCATGTATCCATCTGGCTTGGCCTGGTTTTATCTGAGCCAAACCATTAGCCCTGCAGTCAGTTCAAGTAAACTGCTTTCATCATTTGATCTATACCGGTTGCTGTTGTGGTGTGACAATGAGCACTGAGATAAACAGAGACTCGCCGGTTTTGTTCCTGTCAGAGATTGTTGGGGACAAAACAATGATGTGTTGTTTTTTTTTTCCTACCCTCTTTCAGATCAGCTGTTCCATGTGCTCGCCATGCACATGCGACTGTACAGCATTGATTCAGCCTACAACCCCTGGACGAAGCTGACTCAGATTACACAAAGCAAAGAGGCAGAGTGAGTGACTTTGTCTCTTAAGTGCCTCCGCAGTAAATCTATAAATCTGTTCAGACACTGCACATACCTCCCCAGTCTCTACCTTTACTCCCACTTTTCCTCCCTCTCATAAACATGCAATCAAAGCACCACTTTGTCCTCACCCTAAACACCACCATTTCCTCCTGCCCCCAGCAGCTTTTCCTCCTCACAAAGACGAGCTAAAAACAGAAAAGGGACCACGCGTGGTTTCCATAGATACCAATAATTGCTGCATCTGGCAAATTACCGGGCACTCCACAGAGAGCAAAACGACCCTGTCAAATTCACTGTACTGAGAACAACTGCACCGCACCAACACCGTACCAGCACGCCATCTCGGCTCCCAGCTGTCCACCTAGCTTCAACAGGAACCAGTATTTAACAAAACACAAAAGACATAGTTCCTACCTCACAAATGCTGTCTTTTTCTGTCTTGAATCACCACTATATGTCAGAACATGCTATTTTACGTACAGGTGGTTTTGGTTGTCAGTTGTAGCTGGAGCACTTAACAATACAAGATGAGCTTTAACAACCTTTCCTCCCTGTTAGCATTGTAAGACAGCTTTTAGACCTGTTACTACTGAAGTGCTCATAGCCACACAGTATTCTCAAAGGAGCCATTTCGTGTTTAAAAATACTTTGTCAGGGTTTCAGGAGAGAACACTGTCTGTGACACCCTCAGGCATTCAACCTGATCTAGCCTAGTTAAATAGGGCAGAGAGAGATGTTTCTACATAGATGCAGAACATTGCTCTGGCCTTTTTTATTAGATAAACCGAAGATGAATCTTTATATTAATATGAAGATTTTGGAGTGTGCAAGTATAGTTTCTATGCAGTGCTCTTAGCAGGGTTGAAAGCTCTGTCCTCTAAAGCTTTCCTCCGATGCACAGTGGAATTAACTGGTGAGTGCTCTGGTAATGGGAGGTATTATTCTTTAAGTGCAGTTCCTCTCATTCAAAATCCCTGAGGCCTTTCAAGAGTAGAGTGGATATTGGAACCTCGCTGAATTGTCAACAGAACAGAAGACATTTAAATGGAGATGGCACACGATATGAATATGTAACTAGGGCTTAAGGAAGTTGGTTAGGAAATACAAGGAGTGGACTTTTCAAGCCATGCATTTGTTAAGCAAATTTATAACTACATACAGCAAGACCTTTGCTCTCATATCTTTTTTTTAAAGCCCCTTTCAAACATGCAATATGTAACATTGCTGGCTTGATCTAGCAGCTAAAGTTATGGCTCTAATATTCAGACATAGGTGACTGACATTAATGTTATTCAAACATGACAGCCCATTTACAGAGCGAGCCACAAGGCTCACGTGATATTTGGCACCTGGCGCAAGAGGACGCATTTTATTTTGTAAAACTGATTTTATTCTCTTTTTGCATAAGAGATGATGACTTGGATAAAACATATATACGCTAGAAGACAGAAAAATACACATTCAGTGTCTTTCTGTGTATGCTCAACCTTGAGCTGCCGTGTTTTTTTTCTTATGTTAATTTGATGGCATTCAAGTCGGGCTTGTGTTGAAAGTGTTACAGATGTGTTGCCAGGTCCAACCTAATAAGAAATAAAAGTCACCCGGTGCTTTTTGAATGAAATGAAGTGAAACAAACATGTTAAATTGCCATCACAGTAATGTGAAGGCAGTGTGCATTAGTTTATTGTTTACATAAAAGTAGTACGGCCAATATTTATCATCTTTGTAATGGATGTGTAATTTCAATTAAAGAGAGTAGATTTCTCTATTTGCATGAACATATTAATTGCAGACAGTAAATGGATACGTGTGTTTGTTTATTTTTTTCCATCACAAAAGCTGTTTGACAGTAGCCTCTGTGAAACAGAAGGTAACAAAAAGCTGTTGTGCTTGTTTCGCAGTAGCTTTGATGAAGAGAGGCCTGAGGTGCCCATGCTGTTCCGAGATGTCCCGTCCCTCCTGATTATCTTCGTGCTAACGATGCCACAGCCTCTGCGGAAAGGTACGGTTTCTCTGCCTGCATCATGACACTACAAGAGAGTAGGGAGTTCCTCAGTGGCTGCTCCACAAGGACAACCCCATTATCAGTCGTAATCAGGGCTGAGTGCAGGAAAGAAGCATTTCACATCTCTTATCTGTGCTCCTGTTACTGCCATTTGGCTGTGAGGATCAGAGAGACACAGCCCTGCTGATAGGAGGGCTGCACCTCCTTTGTGTGCCCATCATCTGGGGCATGTCGCTGCATCCCCCCCCCATCTTAGCCCTTCAGAAGAAAAGGTGGAGGGGGCGACGGAGGGCCACCTAAAGACCTCGCCCAACACACTTCAGTGATGTTTAATGGGAGAAGTGTCGCAGCAGGATGATCATCTCGTTGATGACTGAATCAGGTTTTCCTTTGGCAGGGGGACTATTAGGGCTCTTGGAGCATGGTCAAGATGGACACATTGTAAAGAATAGCTTTTGATTGAAACCTTAGCATTATAGTTAGTTACAGTTTGCTTTCATAAATTGTAATTTAGAATTTATTAAGGATTGTAAGTTTGTCTGATTTTTCTCAAGGTCCTGGTCCTTAGTAGCATTTAGTGCATCATTACTACAGGTCATATAATGTTTATATTAAAAAAACATTAATTTAATAATTGTAATACATAAAGAATTGATTGGATTTATTTATTTTTCAGTACAACAGAATGAGAAAGCAACATGAATGAAGCGGTAATGGGCTTCATCAACATGCACAAAGCATGATAAATTGGGCTACAAAACCTTTGCATGAAAACAGAATTTCTTTAAAGAGGGAAATAGAAAGGCAGACGCCTGACTGGTCAATAAGGGCCCTTTGTACTTGGTAAAAAGAGATGGCCTCCTGTTTTTTTTAATACTGCGGTTTAGTTTTGTGTTCTGACACTTGTCACAGTGACCAGGAGGATGGAGTTGTCAGCAGCCCATTGCTGTGGAAGAAAACAAATGGTGCTCTTTGTTGTTCTTTTCTGTGCCAAACTTAAATATCTTTTGAGCTACATTTTCCACCTGAAATGCTCTGCTAATTACCCTGTACACTGTTCAGTGAGGCTCTGAGGAACCAAATACAATGCCCCTGTGAATAACTGCCTACTTCCCTCAGCTAGCATTTTTTTTTATACTAGAGAGATCTTTTTAAATTCAAAATAAAGCATGCTCACAGTGTCACCATCTCTTCCTGTGTAGAACACTTTACCTGTGTGGTGAGGATGCTGTTCAACCTGCAGTTCACACAGGCTCTGGCTGCACTGTCAACCAAGTTCAGCCCAGAGGAAAGGCAGGCCTGGAGTACATCTGGAGCACTCAAGAAGGTAAAAGCGAAATAACATCCCAGTAGCCTGCAACCTTCATAATGACGTGCTAATTTTACCTACTTTATATTTGCTAGTGTCAAGCATGGCTATTTTCTTCCTTTGACTTTGTCTCTGCTCTGCAGTGTTCAGAGGCTTTAATGGTATAAATGCGGCCACCTCAGGTTGTGTCCTCTCTGATAATGGATGTAATTTAATTTGCAAGATAATTACTTCAGGTTTTTATTTATGCCTAAAACAGCTCATGCATTCTCTATTTTTGGGACTATGCTTATTTTTGGGCTTGTACTTACTTCCTGTTGTTGCTGAATTTGTTGGTTGGTTTTCCTTTGCTTCTTGTGTGGATTGCCTTTCAGTTAATGTAAACATGGACCCAGTCATTAAATAAAGATATAAAACCTTAAATCAGGGTACCTTAAATAGAAATTGGTCCCAAAAAGATGCTCGTTGCACTTGTAACAACATAAAATCTTCAAGTAATTCTGAAATGGTTGTGTAAAGAGAACCATTTCTCTTTTCTGCTCTCAGTACAGTCTCAATCCTACCAGGGACTATTTTCAATATCCTTGTATCCGCTGCTTGTTGAACCAGTTGTTTCTTCTGATTGTTCCCTAGAATCACAGTGGGTCCACAAATCAAACCATTGTATATGACTTAGCATTGAGATTAATTAAACTCTTTCCGATTTCATTTATGTGCTTTCCACAGACGACAGTATCGATCTTCATTTTCTGGGAAAGTGTGATTGCTGGAGAGTGTTGCATTAATTGGCTATTTGTCTTCAGTCTATTAAATCTGTATTAGTGAGTGGCTGGCTTGAATGTCAAAAGACAAATAGCTGAAACCTCCCCACCCTAATGGAGGCCTGGATTAGTATCTTCCTGCTGCACTGTCATGAACAGTAGTGCAGGCATTCACAAGCTGCCATAAAGATGAATTTGAAATCCACAATGAGAACGGCATCCATATTTTGTAGAACGTCATTGTAATTAGGTTGAAGTTGTTGAAATAGATACAGTCTGAGCAGAGATCAGAGCCTGGGGGAAGGAAATCCATGGAGTTGAAATTCCTCCCCTATAAATCTATGACAAAGGACAGCAGGCAAGATAAGACTGCTGTTTTATATTCTGCCACCTTCAGCTTGATAAATGCTTGCAGCTTTTCCTCTTTATAAAATGTTAGACAAACCACTTGAAATTTTATCAGAACACACATTCAGTAATGTCTCCACTTATCAAATGATATTGTATGAGAAAGACTTATTGTCCTCTGCTTATTCTGCATAAGTCATTATATTCTGTAGTGTTGTACATTTTATATGTTAATAGACTGAGAAGGGAAAGCCCATTTTATTTTTATTTTTTCTTTCTTTTTTTTTGTCTGTGGTTAAGGGTCATTACATTGTCTTACCAGTTTCTGAAGCTCCACAGGCTACCATGGGCGCCCACTTGATTTTTCCTCACATTTGTGATGTCTTCATTGGTTGGAGTTCTTGTCAATGCCCAGGTGCACCAGGTTTATTTGTACGTGCACTGGTTTATCTATACTTTTACCAGTAGATGATTTTAGCCATAGAAAGTTTTTAAGACTAGGCATAGAGGTACTTTGGGAGGACTTTTATATACCCAGCTAAAAAAAAATACCTTCTCCCCTCAATTCACCTCAGAGTGGGACTAAATAAATCAAAGCTTATGTCTGTTTAGAGAAGATTATAGACTAAATTAAAGGGGAAAATCTTGGCCATTTAATGTTTAATTACATGTTGTCACTATTTTGGAAATTCTGCATTTTGAATTTCTGCCACAGAATGCTGCAAACGCTGAGAAGTCTTTTGAAGCGCTGCTCAGTCATGTTATCAGTGAGCTCTCTAAGGACAAGAGTGTCTACAAGGTGAACGCTGAAGAAACATCAATGGTGAGACACTAAAAGGACTGTTTAGCAATTCAGAACATAACTGCCTACAGGATGTCTCTCTCTCTCTCCACCCCCTCCTCCTTTTTTTTTTTCCTGCTCTTTTTCGTTTTCCCTTAAACAATGAATTGGCCGTTACCCTGTGAGACAGTGGTCTAATATCTCTGCTAATGTCCAGGGGAATGTCCATCACAGTATTATCAGCGAGCTGTTGGCTGGTTATTGATTAAGTGTTGCCGCTGTTTCCTTCCCCAGCTGAGCTCCAGTGTGTGGTCCCCACAGTCTATCGAGTTCAGCCTCCAGCAGTTCTGCCTGCCCTTCCTTCGCCTCTCCTGCCTCCTGCAGCATCACCTCTACGGAGATAACCTAACTGGCTGCTTGGTATGTTACGACATAAATGTCATTCTACCTCCATAAACCCATGTATCCTTGCAGCAAGGGTCATATCTCACTTACATTATTTTTAGATTACTTATGATCCTTCTCAGATCTTGTCCAGCACTATTGACGTCTCAATAAAAGAAACATGCCGTGTTTCAACACTTCAGTAGACATGAGTGAATCATAGATGTTAACAGAGCAGAGTGAACTCACCCGCTGTTTTCTTGTTGGGGTGTTCTCAGGAGGAGGAGGAGTTCTCGTCCTTGGCTGTGTGTTTGGGGCTCTTACCCTCGGCCCCTCAGCCTTCCAACACCGTGCACAGTGCCTCATGTCTGGAGTGGGCGGTCAGCGCCTTTGACTTGGTGACACAGTGGTGTGCTGAGGTTACAGGGCTCTCTCAGATGCAGTCTGAGCAATCATTGGTACGTGTGTGAATTTCAGTCAATGAACAAACTATATACAGAGAAATCAAACATTAAAGGTTATTAAAAAACAGTTAACAGTTCAGAAAATATCAACCTGTTTTCAAATGATTTGAGGGAAGAGAAGAGTTTCAGGCCAAACTTTATCAATGACTGCAGTGCACAACAAAGCTGTGGCCTGAATGTCTTTCAAATGCTTATGTCTTTTGTCTCATCTGAAGACCTTGCTCGTCCAGGATCCTCAGTGGGCAGCCCCTCGTCTTCTGCAGCTACCTGACAACTACAATATCATCTTCCAGTACTATCACAGGAAGGCCTGCACTGCCTGCAAAAAGGTGCCAAAAGACCCTGCCCTCTGCCTTGTTTGTGGCGCCTTCGTCTGTCTCAAAGGCGTGTGTTGCAAACAGCAGGGAATCTGTGAATGTGTTTTGGTAAGTTTCAAAGGGCCATATTGGTATTATGTATATATGTTAATATTCCACATGGGGGCACAAACCCTAATTGGTAAATATTGACAGATTACTGATTTTACACACTCACTGATTGCAGCTTTTTGACAGTTTTATGGTCAGTTTTTGCAAAGCTTATTTGTTGCTTGTCGTTCGTAGCACTCCCAACATTGTGGCGCAGCTACAGGCATCTTTCTACTGATAAATGCCTCGGTCATCATCATCATCCGTGGACATCGTTTCTGCCTGTGGGGCTCTGTTTACCTTGATGCTCATGGAGAGGAGGACCGCGATTTACGGTATGAAACATCACACGCAGGCATGACAGTCACAATATTTTGAAGTGAGATTCAGACAGTGAAAACATTTTAATACGCCCATGCTGCGTCCCTATTCCATTATAGTTAGTTATTAGATACAGAATGTATTTATATTAAGCGACACTGTAGCACATCTGCCGGCAGTTTGTGTGCCGGCAGATTCCAAACTGAGTTTTGAAAGGTCACCTTTTATGAAACTTCACAAAGACAAAGCAAAATTGCATAATTAGCTTTTTTTTTTTTTTTTAACCTTTTCCAGGTGTAATCACGTTTGTTTTGTGTACATTTAAGTTTTCAAGTACAAATACACAACATACTCAAAACCCTTTTAGTTTCTACCATGAATATGGGACACAGCCTTTTTTTCTTTTTTTTTTAAATTGCTGCTGCAGTGAAAAACACAGCTCTCACTCTTGTTTTCCCCTCTGGCCTTTCTCCAGCCGTGGCAAGCCTCTCTTCTTATGTGAAGAGAGGTATCGAGTGTTGGAGCAACAGTGGGTTTCACACACCTTTGATCACATCAATAAGCGTTGGGGGCCTCACTATAATGGACTCTAAGATCTTCCAAAGTCCACTGAAAACACCAACCCGTGATGGAGAGGATTTTTTTTTCTGGCTTATGTGTCTGCCTCGATTTAAAAGAATAAAGAAATGAATAAAGAAAAATATTCGGGAACTCTTAACGTGAAAAACACAAAAAATCCAGTGAGGGTTTTTCTGCCACAGCCTTGGTTTATGTGAAGTTTGGTGTACAATCATGCCTAAAGATTAACATGTGTGTGTTTAAGTGATTTATTGTGTGGTTTTCAACAGGGGAAAAAGAAAAACAGAATTCGGTAAGATCAAAGTAAAAAGCACAACTTTGCCCAGAATTTGAATTGGTATGGAACAGGCTTTTGACGCCTGTCATATTTCTTTGGCTTAAAAAAGAAAACAAAAAATTATATATCAAGTGCTGAATGTCCCTGTGAAGTTTGATTACTTTTTTGCACCATTAATACATATCCCTTTTATTTATCAAAACGTGCTCTGCTGTGCTGGCATGAGTTTCAAGCTCCTGATGAGTGTAGCGATGTATTTGCAATGTGCACTCATTGTCTGCTGACGTGATGCTAGACAGGACAAGTCCACCCATCAACACATTAGAGTTTTTTTGCAAAAAAGCAAAGGCTCTTTTTTTTTTATGGGTCTAGTTGCAATCCATCCTCAGGAATTTTTTTTTTTTTTTTTTTTTGCTGTTTAAAATACGTTTTAGATATTTAAATAAATGCTGCTGCTCATTGTTCACGTAAGTAATTTTAACTTTTGTGAAGAATTTTTTTTTCTAAGGTTGTGCTTTGAGTTTACATTAGATGCCTGGGAATGTTGACTCAAACTCACTTTAATGTTTAAGGAGGTATGCGGTCACCTCATTACGCTCACTACACTTGTTGTAGTCCTGCCCTGTTATCTGCGCTTTTTTTTTTCTTTTTCTGGTTGGTTCTGAAGAAGAAACTCAAATGCCAACTCTCAGATAGCTAAAATAACGTCCGGCCGATTCCGATTCCCCCGTCACTGCTCCTGAAAAAAACCTGAAGTGGAACGCACAGAATTTAAGTAGCCTATTTGTAAAGGACTGTCATCGCACAGTTTCGATGTTTCGAGCATCGTATGAGAGCTGAAATACTATATTGGTTCTGTCAAAGTGTTCTCTCAAGACACGAAACCCAATGAAATGAAAGTTGCTTTTGAAAATTAGAAATGCCGATACTCTTCATCTTTCTGTGCTGTCAGCAAAAAGTTTTTCCCTTTATGCTTTTGATTGTTGGGTCATCAGTACAGTACAGAACATTTATTGTGAAGACTCCCCCTTATTCATGCACCATCTAGTTGTGATTTGTAGTTGCATTCCAGCATTACATCAAACGTGAGTATCTGTTAAACACTGTGCATGACATCCTTTAAGCCACCTTTATTTAAGTGTCTTAGCTACTTAATTTTCTGATTATCGACTTTTTTTTTTTGTGGAAGAGAGGAAATTTATCCAGTCGTGCCTGCGAGAGTCACGTTAATTTTTTTGCGAGTGGTGAACAGCATACGGCTGACATCCCTGATGTCTGGTTTTCTGAATGCTGGGCTTGCGTCAAGAAATCTTTAAGGAACAAGCTAACACTTGAAAAACTTCCTCTTGAATTCATGCATGCTGCTTTTTTGTTTACTGAGTTTCTCATCTCCTCTTTATTTTGCAGTACCCACTTTGTAAATGACCGCAACCAAATAGCCAATGAGTAATGGGTGTAAATTGTAACTGAAAGCTCTTGTGTGTTCTCCTGTATGAATGAAGAGAGAATACAGTATATTACTGTAGGTGCTGACTCAAACTTTCTGAGTTTGACCAGAAAGTGTGACTTGGACATTTAATGCAAAATGTAACATATGTGAATAAAATATAAACACACCGATTTGTCTTTTTCTTTGTTTTGTCCGGTTTGTTCAGTCTGTGAATTGTCATTGAGATCATCCAGTCTACTAAAACGTTCACCATAAGAGAGCAGCAATACTGTATTTGTTCTGTCAAAGTATGCTCAAGGTATGACAGTGGAAAAAAATGTTGATAACCTTCATCTTTATTGTTCAATGCTTTCAGAAAAGTATAAAACACTATAATTTTCTATCTGCATGACCATTAAGATTCATTTGACACAGATCTAATAGATATTTCCAAGAAACCTGACTGACATGAGTTTTAGACGCACAAGGGGAAAGAGGATTTCATTACACTATTGATTTGGCTCTGTAAAGTTTTTCTCTAGTCTTAAACTGCTGATAGAGGCTGTAGTGGGCAAATGTGGCACTTAGGATACAGATCTGAAGGAGACAACTTCCATACACACATCCTGTGACCTTTTGAAAAGTATTGTCTCTATACATGAATACAGCTTGTGTAAAAAGTCCCCCCCCAAAAAATGCCACAAGCCAAATATACCAGTACCCACTATCATATCAGTGTTTCCCAGCTGAAAGTTGGTCCACATTTGAAATTAAGGTTCATAAAAGTGCACACAAGGTTGTGTGTATATATATGTATTTCTTTTTTTAAACTGCAGTTTATCCAAATAACGGTTCACTGCCCTTTGTCGGCCTCGTACTCTGAGAGAAATTTCACTGCCGTGTGACTGAGCCTTTGCAGGGTAATTGGGTTGAAATTTCATAAACAAGCGAGGCCCTCGGGGTAATGGCCAATAGTCGCACAAAGCCTCTGTTTTCTGCCAATTAGACAAGAAGAAAACTGTTCTAGTATGGACCTGCAGAGGAATTTTATCTGGGTAAAACCACCAAGACTGTGTGACAAGTTTCATGCTGAGAGATGCTGGTGTTTCAGGCGGTGCTGTGGCAAGCATCAGTGGACA
This sequence comes from Toxotes lorentzi, assembly GCA_037833715.1. Taxonomy (NCBI): domain Eukaryota; kingdom Metazoa; phylum Chordata; class Actinopteri; family Toxotidae; genus Toxotes; species Toxotes lorentzi. The sequence continues at coordinate 11,632,862 of JBBMJY010000007.1, read as the reverse complement.
TTTCCTCATTCGCTCCCTGTCCAGGTTGGTACACTTCTTCTTCCCAGAGCATGAATAGACCATTGAGGGTTTTATAAGGTGATGTTGGTCAGCTAACAGCTTCCGGCCTGCAGGGCAACATACTCCGGTGTCCATACTGTTAATAATTAAAGTCCTTCACTGAGTAAACGAGGAAATCCGTGTGGGTATGTTGCTATGGACGGTAAGCTGCATGTAAAGAATTGTTGGTTAAACCCAGTACAGTAAGGTTAATGTAAAACTCTCCAGCGTTGGCTGTGTTAACCCATATTTCAAGAGATGGATATCGGACTGTGCAGTAATCCGCTGATGTCTCATTTTCCCCTGTTTTGCAGATTTTAGAGATGGAAATGCGGAGGCAGCAAAGTCAAGGTAGGACTCACGTTTCTTCATCTACAGGCCTTCACTGTCAGATTGTCTGGATGTTTTTTTATTCTGGTGGCACAAGGCTTAATTATTTTACATTGTGAGATATTCTTCATACAGTGGTGTTAATTGGCAGTATACAGCTGTGGTTGACAGTTTCCCATTGGCACCACATCTGCAAATTATCACTGAGGAGTTAACAGAAAAGAGAAATAATGTATAAAGAGGTTAGTGTACATCTAATTAACATGAATACATAATCATCAAGGTTTGTTGGTTGAGCATGAAGCACAAAAAAAAAGTTCCAATACAATACCATTTTTGTAGGTGATTACTGGAAGTGCATGACATTTATAGAACTACATTATTACAGTTTTTGCTTAGCTTTCTCTGCAGTTTCAATTTTCAGAGTTCTTAACACAAAATGTTATACTCCTAATTTTGGCCTCAAAATCTCATCTTGCACACAAAATATAAACACCTGAATCACGATAGTTGATACACTGCATATTAAGCCTCAGCCTTTTTTTTAATGTTTAACAGTAAATTTTAATAACTGCTGCATTTCAAAATAAAAATGGTCATCACCTCTAGTGATCATGATTACACAAATACATAAATGGTCATGATTACACAAATAGAAAAGAGCATCAGTAATGATCCAGAGTAAAGATGAAATGTATAATAAAACAAATTCTATATTCACAGAAAGCAAACAGTAGTTCTTCTGTTGTGTATCGACCACAAAGTTAGTTATTTTCAAGCCATCAAACATTAGATATTTCAAGCACTGGTAAGTTTAATCATCTAAAATACATTAAGCTACAGTGATACTGCAGTGCTGTAAATCATATAACATTATATTACAGTTACAGTCCATACAATGAAACAGAGGAAGGAAATTGATTAAGTCATATTTGAAATGGCAATGTTATTATAATGAAAATGGTATAATAACAGTGACACTTTTGTCAGAATGATCAGATTGGTGAGGTTAAAAGAAACAAAAAAAAAAACATGTGACTCTTAAAAAAATAATCCAGATTGTCAACTTCCACCTTTACTTGTTATATTTACACAAACAGTAGCACTGCACTCCACAGTGTTAACCTGCATCACATCACAGTCGCTGCAGAAACTGTGCTGTGATTTTGGTGATTAGATCGCAGTGGCTACTTTGTAACTGTGGTTCGGTTTTTAGATTGATTACTTTGATGCTGGTGTGGTCTTTAATTAGGTTGGTTTAGGCTGAACATGACCTGATTATTAACGGTGCAGGTGCACTGCTAAGATTAAGACCATTAAAGTCTGAAAACTGTGTTTGTTTCTGGCTGTGTGAGGCTTTGGTCATCCAGGGTGAGAACAAGGGCACAGGGCCTTAGGTCTGACTCGTGGCTACTGGAGGTTTACTGCAAAGCCTCTTCATATCCCCTTAAAAGGGATTATAGTTCAGAGTTTTTTTTTTTCCTGTCCACAGACTTACCAAAGGGTTTACCAAGTTCCCGAAAGGCTTTTCCAGAGACGGTGGGATTGTGCGAGTCTGATGGAAGCAGAAAATTAGATTACTCACTTTTACTTTGCACTGTTTCTGGTGACAAAGACAGTCGCTGTGCTGCAGCTGGTCACATCATCTAAAGCTGTTACCAACTCCAACCATTCCTGAACTTTGGCATTATATCGCACCATAAATGCAAATGCTGGGAGCATATTATATAGCTCATAACACATCCACATTTACTATTATCATAAAGCGACACATATCCCAGGTTTTACACAAATTCCAATGATTTTTATTTGTAGTTTGTTGGATTAAAAAAAAAAAAACAAACTGCTTGACAGAGCCACAGAGAGGCACTGATCAGCATTTTGAACATCAGATCCAATGTCCCTTTCTCAGGTCTGCTGACAGAGTATGGTAAACAAAGGGTAACCTGAGCGTTGCCATCTAGGACCTGTGGTGTCCTGTTCTAAAGCAGTACTCCTGTATCTCCTGCCCTTTTAAAAGAACAGCACTTGTGGCTTTTCTCTGTTTTTTTTTTTTTTTTTTTTTTTTTTTTTTTTTTTTTTTTTTTTTTTGTTTTTTTTACAATAAGACAAAAAAGATCTTGGACTGCAGGTCAACAATTTAAAGAAAATCTGTGCCGTCAAAAAAGTATGGATGGTAACTAAAGTTTAATTAATCTGATTCTTTTGGGAACAATAAACAAGAGTGCTGTGATACTAGCAAGGCTATCATGTTAGCAAACACGTCAGCTAAACCAAAGCCTAAACCAAACCCTGTCCTGCGCTGTACTTCATTGGTTGCCAGCCTTTTTTTGGGTTGTGACCCCTTAAAATGACACCATCTGTATGTGTCCACAGACTATAACCAGGTCAACCAAAGCTTAATAGAACATTTTCACATTGCCTTAATACTTTTTAGAGATCTGGAGGAGGAAAACTGGCGAGCAATTAAGGATTAGATAAAGTTTGACAGTATAAACCTGATTCTGTTTTCCTGTTTTTGTGTTTTTTTTTAGTCTTCTTGTGATCCCATGTTGGGAGCCACTTCTCTATTTCACTGTCAAAATATAATTGTATATAATAAATTAATATATAAATATAAAATATAACCCCTATTAATATTTTATTTGCACCACAGACACTGAAATTAAACTCCTTTTTTTTTTTTTTTTTTTTTAAACTAGTTTCCCCACTATTGTAACAAGTTAATAAATTATTCATCTGCCAAGTGGAGGGTTGCGGTGGGAAGACATGGACTTTCTTTTGGGCTTTCACAAGGCACAGTAAAAGTTTGACCACCTCTACTTTTAAACGTGTAAGAAAATCTGAACTCTTCTTGGAGAAAGTTCTGCAGACATTAAAGCTCTTTCCAGCCTGTGAGACTGCCTTTCACTGTAAATCCCTGTGGCTTTGAACTCATGGCAACAGGAACATCCGGTGTTGTCGTTTTTCAGGTGGAATAATAACTTTTTTTTTTTTGTTAGTGTCACTCATATTGTAAGTTCTGTTATGCAGATGTGGATATATTGTTAAGGAGGCCAGATCCAGGCTCATTTATGAGCTTGTACAATGAGTGTAAACAGGGGAATTCCCTGCACAGTTCTGGACTCATATTTGACTTTATTGACAGACTGTAATCTGTCAATTACAGTCTGTCAATAAAGGCTACCTTTATTGACAGACTGTAATCTGTCAATTACAGTCTGTCAATAAAGGCTACCTTTATTGACAGACTGTAATCTGTCA
>JBBMJY010000007.1:11612572-11629129 GCA_037833715.1 Toxotes lorentzi | reverse complement strand
ATAATCTGCAGGGATGATCATTACGTCATTGTCACTGACATTCAAGAGGCTAAGATGTCAGAAGTTGTTAGATCAAGCAGCAACAGTTGAGTGTGTAAAGAACATCATGTTCACAGGGGGAGACAGGCAGGACTCATGTGACCTAGCAACTATCATGAACTTCCTGGTAACCTGTGTGCAACCTGAGATGCTTCATATCAGCCACCATTATGAGTGGATACATCTGCCACTTGAATATTTAACACTTCTGCAGATCAGGTTGCAGATTACTAGTGAATTATTCATCTCCATAGATTAGCGTGAATTAGTCTGGTGCATTTTGGTGTGAGGGAGAGGAACAAACAGAAACAGGTATGTGTGACTTATGGCTTTATTGAGCTTCAAACACTAGTTTGAATATTGAATAGATGCAGATGAGTAAATGCCCACATTAGGAATTTGTATACGGTTGCAGGCTGCAGACTGTTACTTTAAAGTATTTGAAGTAAATGATATTTTGATCATTGATGGTTAAACAGTAGGTGCGATTATTTGTGCTGTGGTAGCCCAAAATAATGCTTCAGTGATGTACCATAAAAGGTTGAACTCGGGATGTACTTTTACCTTGAAAGCTTATACTTTTTTAAAGCTCTTGCAGGACGAGATAATTAGAGACAGATACAATAATAGACAAAGGCCTCTAAAAATGTGTTGTGCATTTAACTATATGTCAGTTGAGACAATAATCATCCTCATATGACCTGCAGCTGCACATGTGATTCTAAACATTACTTCTAAGCTGCAGGAAAATGTTTATATTGCAGAGCAGGTATCTGGTGCCGTAGAGGAACATGAGCCATCTGTTACGAAAGTTGGTGACTGGTGTCTGGTGATGTGGTCAATGCACTGTGTGGACACATACACAAACAAAACGACAGTTATAAATGGCAGATAAACAGGTTTGGATCTTGTTGATTAATAAGACAGGCGTGATGCATTAGTCATGGACAGTTTAAGATGGACGGCAATCAGTGATGGATTATTAGTCTGAAGATAAAACCGGACCTGTATGTAAGTGATTTTGTATATCTTAGTGTTTAAATGTGGGATATTATATAATTACAAAAGGTATCACAGGCCGCTCCTTGAAGGACACGGTGAAGGATATCAGTTTTATATCTGTGCTGCATATTTGAACATCTCCACAGAATACTGGTATAATCCATCTAACACCAAACCGTGTGCACAACAATTCATGAATCTATCTTTACATATGAGTGGCCACATCTCCTGAGGGTTAAACATCATCCAGCGTTTTTCACATCCATCTCCTGTTCACCTCCAAAAAAAAAAAAAAACCCAAAAAACGATTTCTCCTTTCCTCCCTCAGGGTCATACAACCCTCTGTGATGCATAACACGTTTATGACAAGTGGAGCAGTTGTGCGATTGTACACAAACATTCCTCCTCTCCATCATGTTTCTCTGGAGTATGTGTCATTTTTTTCAAAAATAGGATGCATGTATCGCTACATGGCAACATCATCTCCTAATCCATCATGTCGGTCAGTTTCGGCTGTTTTGACACTTAATGCTTTGCATCATTGGTCTCACATGTTGTATTTGGTCACAGGAACATCACTTAAAGGAGGATTAATGTCGGCCTTTTGCATCGCTGTCGATCATTAGTCTTTATAACTGTGTCATAGGCTGAAGACATTTTATAAAACACTTTACGTAATAATCATTTCTCAAAACTGTTTCTGAGGAGGTGTGGCACTGGTTCACTGCTCATTCAGGGCGGCTCTTGTCAAGTTAATCTCTGTCCAATCCAATTGATCTCGAGGAGATTGCACTTCTTAGTGGGCAGTGACAAGGTCCCCGTGGAGAGGGCTAATTCAGTGTCTGTGTGTGAAATGCCACTTGTTGCCAGTCCTCTTGAGGAAGTAATTGCTGTTGCTATTGGTGTTGTTATATAATGATCACTAGAGACTCCTTAGTCGTAATTTTTCTCAGCCCCGATGAGTCAGAAGAAAATAACCCTTGCCATGTAAGTACTGTCATCTACACCTACAGCTGACTGCTTTATTTTTGCTGTGATTTCTCCTGTTTTAAACCTGTTAAGTGTCTCCCTTAGCGGATATAGCCGTTTCACTGAGCTGAACGAAGAGGCCTTTGGGAACAAATGTACCACTCTGTGTGCTATACCTTCACCGTGGGCTGCATGCATTTTAATTACCTGCTTCTCTGTGGGTTTTAACTGTAAGACAATATGTTTTTCTGTCTTGCTGTAGGACCATAAAAACCTGTCTTGTCTGTTGTGAGGATTGACTGTTTATTCACAAGAAGATTCCTTTTTGTAGGACAAAGTATTAAGTGTTAGAAAGGGATTGACATTTTCCTTAGTTCGTATAAACCTTATAATCACAACAGAAGTATTGAGAAGCAAGGACATTTTTTTTTAAATAATTTTGTCAGAATTTGAGATTTCTTATTCTGGGATTGTGTTTATCTTGCAGGAGGTCACTGTATGGACTGTTTCCCTACAAGTCCAGCATGATTGGCCTGGAGAACCTGGGCGATCCATCAGGTAACTGGGATATAGTGGAGACCATCGGTAAAGGAACATACGGCAAAGTCTACAGAGTGACCAACAAGAAGGATGGAAGTCAGGCAGCAGTGAAAGTGCTGGACCCAATCAATGTAAGTCAGATAAGATCTTATTTACTGTGGAAACGTTGCAGAATTCAAAACTACTGCGGCCACTGCATGTCGTCTACTTTCAGTTTTCTATTGGGATTATAAATGATTTCAGGTCTGGATACATGTATCTGTTAAAAATTCCTTTTCTATACAGAAATATACTGTTGACTTGAAAAGGTTTCATCTTACGCTCTGTTTGACAGCCTGATAACCATCACTTTAAGGTGTTTGAACAAACACTAACTGTAGTGGGAGAGGAGCTCATTTAAGGCAGTGGTTCCAAACCTTTTAGGCCTGTAGCTCCTTAAACTGAAACTGTGACTACTTGTGACCCATCATCAAGGGTTACATGGGTTATGGCCAACAATTAAAAATGATTTTCATCCAGTTATCCAGCATTAGCATTTACCTCAAAGCACCGTCATGCTTACGTACAACCTTACAGAGCCACTTGCATGGCTGTAGGCTCTTAACTATCAGTGTCACTTGTGTTGTGAATGCTTGGATTTATCGGCAGAATGGACCCACCCACCGCCCGATTTAACTGAAGTGCATCACTGTCATACATGTGCATTTTTTTGTTGCGCTGCCTTCGTTTACCTGCAGAAGTAGCTTCTAGCTACAGGACTGCAAGTGTAAAAATAGCTAGATCTGCCTGTGGTTATACAAACAGGGAAGCTTAGGATTTTGAAAAAGACAGTTCTTGCATTAGTGCAGTCATTAAGGCTTCTCTAAATGTATCCATCACCTGTAGCAGCTTAAATTTACTGTACCTTGTACCTTGTTTATTGTCCGATATTCTGTTCTGTACCCAGCATGTACGTTCGGCCAAACTGCCCTGTATCAATAAAGCAGTTTGAAATTTAGTTGATTTAATTGAAAACGTGTTGTAGGACTGTGTGTGTGCGTATATTATTTTGCTGCATAAATTAGATCATTCAAACAGTGATGTGACATCTCTGAGTTTGGTCCCTACTCTGAGTTTTTATTATTAGTATTGGAGAGGCAGTGCTCCACAAGAGTTCATTCTGACAGTTTTTTCATGTCTACAAGAACTCATAATATTGTGACACAAGGGGGGAAAAAAGACTAAATCCTTTGTGTTTTTCTTTGTAACTCGTGATTTCTCTCAGCATTCAAGCCATTCACACAGAGTAAGTTGCCAGTACTTTTTCCTTCTCTCCATCTTGATGCAGTTGCACTTGTACTTGCTCCAGTGATATATATCAACACCCCCCCCCCTCCCCTTTTCATTTATTTCCTGTCATGTTAAGTCTAACACACCCTTACCAGAAAGTGTGGCTTTTGCATTGGCTGTATCCTCTCTGTGTAGCTGTTCATTTGTCTGAGTGATAAGGACTCTGTAGACTCTGCGTTGGCACCGTATTGTGCTAGTGAGGCTTGGTTCGGGAGGCGTGCCTGTGATTGTGTCAGTGGAACAATCCCCATCCTGGCAGCACTATCCACCATGATGCTCCCCTGATGCCCACGAAGATGAAGCTGCCTCCTCTCCCATCCCTGTCCCTGATTAGACTGCTGACACTATCACTCAGACATCCAGGAAGAGAAATTCTGCCTCTCTGACTGTTGCTCCCCCCCCCCCTCTGAGATTTACTTTGATAGAAAAGTGCTTCCAGAAATAGTTTAGCACCCAGGCCCGTCCCTTCCTTTTGTTTCTGGGTTTAACACTGTCTTCAGCATTTTAATTACAGTTGACCTATTACTTATTTTGCTGCTGCCTTTCAAAAATACAATGTAACTTGAAATATTTAAGCATAAATCTTGTATTTGTTACATACCACTTTATTATTGCCTTCACATTTCCATCTCTACATCTATATGTAGTTCTACATTCCAATTTTTTCCTGTTTTCCGGTGCTGTTTAAAGGATGTGGATGAGGAGATAGAGGCAGAATACAACATCTTGAGGTCCCTGTCCAACCACCCTAATGTGGTGAAGTTTTACGGGATGTTCTACAAGTCAGACAACCTATCAGGCGGACAGCTGTGGCTGGTACTGGAGGTGAGCTCTTCACAATGTCTTTTATTTCTGCTGTGAGTGCAGGTTCTGGATCACAGCATTGTTCTTGCACTTACATGCTTGCACACAAGTATGGCATTTTGATGGTTTTCAAACTGTGTGTTAGTGCTAATAGTTTTGTGTTTCAAGTAAAGAAGTATGTTGACATTTTGGGAAATATGTCTGTATGAGTGAGCAGGTGCTGTTTACATCTGTATAGAGAAGCATTAGTGCGTATACATAGATATATATATATATATATATATATATATATATATATGTGTGTGTGTACCTGTACATTTGAGTGGGTGGGCTTATCGGTCTGCACCATACTTGTGGGGACAGATAGCTGTATATGTATGTATGTGTGAATGTACGCATATATGTAAGCATAATCTAACCATCGCCATTCTAAACACAGGCCTAACAAAACATGTTCCTAAAAGATGTGGGGTAGGGTGTTTACATGTATGATACATGTTTACAAATTGGATTATGTCATTGTTACATGCATTATGTCCCCAAAACAAAATATATTGGTCCCATGGGACATGAATTATTGAACATTGATTTATTTCTCCAAACCAACATAGATGAGGTGGACCCTGAGGACAAGCCAGAAATAGGTCTAATTTGGGATGCGTTCAAGGCATTTATGAGAGGAATAATGTTAGTGTTCGCAACAAAAAGGAAAACAGACCTGGGTAATGAAATAAATGAAATGAAATAATTTGAGGGAACACATAAATGTCCTCGAAAAAAACAAAACAAAACCAAAAAGATAAAATACAGTCAATAGTCAATAGTAGAGCATTACTCAAGAAAGCTAATGACTTCAAACTCTAACAAACTTATATATTTACTTATATAATATATACTTATATAATATATATACTTATATAATATCTCTGCTAATTAATTTGATAAACAACTAACCTCATTAGTTAAAAAGTTTCTAATGAGACAAACTATTTCTCTAAAAAAAAAAACCCATCAGATTTAGTTTATAGAGATAATCAGATGATTAATTAAGATTTTAAATGGTTTTATGAGAACCTACATGTAGATCAGAAATAAAATAATTTGAAAAACTGTAGAAACAACAGGATGTGGTTTTATACCTTTGTACTGAGCCAGCACAGCTGTAAGAAAGAAATCTAGCAATGTGCTATCAAATGGTAGGACAGAAGAACACAACAGATGTGGATGTAAACAATCCAGGTTTCAAAATGTTCTAAAAAAACAACAACTTTGCAACTGTCTAATGAGGAAGAAAAAGCATTTACATGTTGGGGTGTAGGGAAGAAGAATACACATATTTGATTTGGTGAGAAACACAGCAAACTGTACTGCGTTTTTATGTATCTGATGTGTTTTATGTATCTGATTTTATGTATCTGAGCCAAAAAAAAAAAAAAAGAATTAAAACTCTGATAACTTGGTTTCTTATGCGAAACCCTTGTGAAATATGCCTCAGTTTGCCACAGCAACCCACCTACACGAATGCTGATGCTATCACGCTGCCAAAGTGATGCTACATTGCTTCCTCTTACTTGTGTGTGTGGGCTAGCTCTCCCCATGAATCACAATCTAGAGTGGTGAAAGATGGACGAGTCACTGGAGTTTTTCTGTCTCCCTTCCAGCTGTGCAACGGCGGCTCTGTCACAGAACTCATCAAAGGCCTGCTCATGCGAGGCCAGCGTCTGCAGGAGCCCGTTATCTCATACATCTTATACAGTGCCCTCTTGGTAAGATGGCCTGCTGCAAAGCTGCTAATGGTAGGGAGGTGGTGGGATACAAACATGCAGAGAGCGTGCTGAAGATTTTATTTTCAGCAGGGGAAGCGTGGCAGGCAGTAACGAATGTCTCTTCTTCTTAACAGCCGTGGGAGTTCTTTTGTGTAGTTTGCACTGCTCGAGTTTTAATGCATCATGTTCCAGTTCATACCAATGACTAATAATGTGATCGTGATTCATGCTGAACACCTTGTGTTTTCTGTCCTCTAATTAAAAAGGGTCTCCAGCATTTGCACAACAACCGGATTATCCATCGTGACGTCAAAGGGAACAACATCCTCCTGACGACTGAGGGAGGAGTCAAACTGGTTGACTTTGGTAATGGTCTTTGAAAGAAGCAATTTAAGCCAGTTCATGGACTGCTAGAAGGAGACAAATGCATCATCGTTTCTCTGAAGTGCATTGTTAGATGAATGAGTCATTTTTGGTGTTTGACGGATCTATGGGAAGTGTCAGCAGCACATCCCTGCAACATTGCTTGTGAAGGGGAACACAAGCACAGGATAAATCATTTAATGTGCTCCACACTTTAGTCCCTTGCTCACCATAACATCTTTTTATTTCATGGACCGTAGCCTTAACCCAAGGCTATTATTGCTCATTTAAATTGCATTATGTGATCCTTTGCATATTAAAAGAAAACTGTAATGGCAAATGACTTTGAGTCACCCCCAGGCATGTTTATGTCCTCCTTGTCATGGAGATGAAGTGGACTCATGCTGATAAAAATCTGTCCTACATAATTTGAAATGATTATAACCCATTATTATTACTGCTTGGCAGTTTGCCATACTAAATTATATGCCAGGATTTATTGATTCATTCAAACATTTAGTCTCTGCTTCTGTTCTTAGGAAATTCACACTGATAAACATACTAATACGTGAATCCTAATTATCATAAGAAGTGAATGGATATTATTTTATTTTTTAGGTGTTTCAGCTCAACTGACCAGCGCACGGTTGCGGAGGAACACATCCGTCGGGACTCCGTTTTGGATGGCTCCTGAGGTCAGAGTCAGTCTACGCTTCAGTTAACACACACATGTTCATCGCTAATAATGCAGCAGTAAAACAGCACACGTGTTCCAGAGCCTAATGGAACATTTCACACGAACAAAGTCTGTTTTAATGCGCTACAAAGAGAGAAAAAGAGAGGGAGAGAGGCTCAGTTATTTCTCTGTGGCTCTCCCCACATGTGTCATTGTGTATTCCCCTCCACGGGCACAGCTCTTGAGGTCGCCTCAAGGTTAATAGCTGGGAGTCTGTGGCCCCTCGGGTTACTCTTTGGCAGAAATGAGGTGCAGTGATTTGACCGACAGAGAGGGACCTCAGGGGCAATTAGAATAAACTCAGCTGTAAAATGTAGTGTCTGTTATAATTATTGACTTTGGAAAAGAGAAGCTCATAACACTGGCTATTGAACTGACCTCTCAGTGTTTAAATAGTCCAGAAATATAGACATCTGTACCTCTGCCAGATTTTTGGCAGTAAGAAAGAGAAAGGAACATTTAACTTTAGGGTCCTTTTTAATGTAAATTTCTTTAAACGACTACCCAGTTTCTCTCAGGTTGTATCAATAAAAGTGCTTTATTTAATTATTTAAAATGAATGGGACTTATCGTTCAGGTAAATTCTGATACTCTGGAGGGAAAAAGTGAATTAACCCCACCTCACTGCCAACGTCCTAATGTGCTTTAAGAAAAAAAATATGTATTTTAGGACTCAACAACAGTCTAAACTAGATGTTCACATGGTCACTGTGGTGTCGTGTTTCCAGGTCATAGCCTGTGAACAGCAGTACGATTATTCCTACGACGCCCGCTGTGATGTGTGGTCACTCGGCATCACAGCTATCGAGCTGGCAGACGGAGATCCCCCACTGGCTGAGATGCATCCAGTCAAAGCCCTCTTCAAGATCCCACGGTGAGTCCACTAGAGGGCGCTCCCACCACACAGCTGGAGGCAGCCCACACAAGGACACTCAAATACTGCCTTCCCTTCTGTCAGGAGGACAATGACAAACTGATTTTGACAGCAGAAGTGATAAAAGGAAAAATGACTGTCCTGGCAAATGGATTGATTTTTGTTATGATTTGAAAGTTAGAAAATTAAAACGGGATCTCCTTGGTTTGATCCGTGTTTCTTGTTCGCACGGCATTTTTGGATTTGCAATTGTTTCTTTATCTCAAAGCCAGCATCTGCTGAATAATCAGTGTTTAAAATCTTAAAAAAAAATGTATAGTGTACTGGCCTACTGCAGTCCTACAAATTAATGCAGTGATTCAGTCTGTAAAAATATTCACTGCTGGAGACAGTGTGTGTCTGATGATCATTTGAGAGCTTAGTGGCTACACGCGGTTGACCTTTTGTTATCAGCACAATCGCGCAATTATCTCTCAGTTAGGTAGAGATATGCCCTTCTGATTGCAATTTGCATTGGTGATTAGCTCCATTCACACTGAGATGAGGCTGTCACCTCCTCCCCGTCACAATGTTATCTCCTCCCTGCCAAGCCAGAGGAGGAACGTGGATGGCTTGTGTGGCAGGAATTATGGGAGCTAACGCAGTGTTTCATCAGCACCAAATTCAACCAGAATTTAAAATAATTACAAGAGAAGGGACGGCTAAAAGCAGGACGCCTCGATAAAATGGAAGGATGGTTTTTCTCAGGCATGCACTTAATAACACGCCACTTTTTTTTTTTTTTTTTTTTTTTTTTTTTTTTTTTTGAGAAGAGTAGATTTAGCTTAGGGATTGTGTGTTTGGGAAAATTTAAATAAAAAAAACAACCTGGAACTGGATGAGTGGTTTCTGTCAAGCAGCAAGCACATTTCCTTATCAAACAGCAGTCATAATAAGAGGGAGTATATGCATTTCCCATGTCAGTGTCCCATCCCATTTCAGTACTGCATCTCTGTAAGACTCTTTGACTTTGGGGATAACTAGGATGTTAACAGAATTAGACGTATATCTTCAACTGACAGTCCTCCTTCTCTGTTCCAATCAAAATAGATATTTTGCCCTTTTGGTGCGAACTCTGACCTTAAAGGCTAAGCAGTTGTGGTATAAATCACAGTGAAAGTGCTTGAACCATGAAATGATTCTGTTAACATGTCATTTATCTCAAATACATGTTCCAATCACTGCAGCTAGGCGGACAAAATCTCGAGGAAACGCGCTGTAAATTATGACTCCTGTATGAATTACTTTCTAAATAGGGAAATGTATTTCACCTTTGGGTCTTTAGTGGTGGTGGGAGTGATTCATGATGAAATCAGAGAGATTCATCTTCACAGGTTTTGATGATCGCAAAGTTCTCCTTTTTTTTTTCTTTCTTCACAGTAATACGTCACAAACCATTACCAGAGGAGCCTTTTCTGAAGTATTGTCCTTGGGTAGTACATGTTTTATGAAATCCATATAAGCACTAAAACATGCAATAAGCATTTTCATCATTCTGATGTTTTACAGTTGCACACTAATGTGTTTCCAGGCTAAAGGTTTCACTATCATGTTGTTAATCTTGTGTATAGCATCCATCTTATCATTCCTCTTCTCTGAAATGCATCGAGGTAGTAAAACACAAGAAAAATACACCCCTGCTGTGGTTGATGTTATACATTTCCTCACATGTTCTAGTGTTGTGTAGTCAGCCCTCTGTCGCGGCATTATTTCACCTGTCTGCGATGCTGTTTGTAATCCTTCTTTCCTCTCTGCCTTTTTCTGAGAAGCCCATGGTAAGCTGTCGCAGGACAGTCTCTCTTGTCGAGCTTAAGATTTAATGGTTCTTGCTAAGGACCGTATAAACACCAAGTGCTATCAGCACTTTGACCACAGGGGCCAGCAGCTGACTGCCATTATGTCACAGTTTTGGTTGTGCAAGTGAAAATATGCACAGGTGGAAATGATTCTTGTCCCTGCAGGCTATAAACGGAGCTCTGATATCTGTCAGAAGGGACGCTGATGAGCTCCATGAATTAGGGTCACCTTGGTGCGTGGTCTATTTGTCATTCAGAAATATCTGATACCAGATGAGTTGTGACATACCACTGATCCGTGCACCTGTTTAAAGATATAGTAGATAAGCTTTGATTTGTTGATTTAATGTTAAGTCGAATCAAAGGCTTTTGTGAATTTGCTCTTTGTTGTGATTAAAATTAATTGAATGTTTTACAGTGTGTTTGATAGGTATGTGATGTCCATGGTGACCATGAACAAGGTTATGGAGCATGTCAGAGGGTAAAGTCGTAAAATCATCAGCTGCAACATTAAGTACAGATCAAAGATGGTGATATTTAATGTTCGAGAAGGTTAATTGCTTGATCCAATGTTTTCTACCCTGTGTAGCCCTTGTGTAGGCTCAGTGTAAAGTTAAACCAAAGTGTGTGTAAAATGTGTTGTAAAGGTTTGGGACGATTGGCAAAGACGTCCAAGGTTGTATTTATTCAGCATGATGCCTGCCGAAATTAGCCACGTATTTAATAGTTCTTGTATCTCTCAGAGCAGAGACCACCAATGAGCAAGACAGGAGTAAATGGATGGATTGTCAGAGGCAACAAAAGCTAATCAAATCACCAGGGAGAGAAATCCAGAGCAGTGTGCTGGTGATTCATGGAAAAAGCCGAGTTAAAATCTGTGGAGCAGAACAGTCAATGCTGAGGGATATCAACACAGTTTCTAGTGTTTCTGACAGAATGAAATCTGTTGAAATAGGTGAGAGGTGAAAAGTCAGTTTTGGAGTCAAGTAAAATATAGGGGCACCACAGAAAAAGTCAGAGGATCAGAGAGTCATTAGGATTCATCCTTTGGGGACCACAAATGTCTATACACAGTTTTGTCCCAATTCATCTTCAAGATAGATATTTTACAAGAAAACTTTGACCTTTGATGCAATACAGTAAAGGTCAGGGGGGTGATCAAAGCTATTAGAGTTTGTCATTTGGACACCACTAACCTCCAAAGTTTGATCTCAAATAATTCAATAGTTAAAGTATTTCTGTCTGGACCAAAATGGACAACTGACCAAACAAATGACCTGCTTTACATGATTCCGATTGGTAATCTGCCAGCTTTTCAGTCTGTCAAAGATGAATGTCAAAAGTAATGCTGATTTGGAAACTGTGTGCACCCTGCCAGCATTTCTCTAAATAAATTGCTCATTGTTATTTTGTGAAAAACCAATCATTATTTAAAAGAACTCAGATTGTTGGCTGGTTGGATGTTTTACCAGTCTTGATGCAGTTTTTTTTTTTTTTTTTTACTGCTCTGTGTGTTGTTCAGGACTGAGGCATTAGGCGATGTGGCTGCCCGAGCCATGATAAATGTGGCAGTAGTTCTCCGTGTTCATGCATGTATGCTCAAAGAAGTGCAACGGGTCTGACTGAGGTGATGGATGAGTTGAAATTTTAAGCAGGTGGTCCCTTCGCTGAATAAGTCTTTATTTTGGGCCCTCGTACTCATTCTCTGTTAAGCTTGTCTAAAGGCCACTGCGTTTTTCCTTTAAGAAACCAGTGCCCTCTACTTCATGTCTTTCAGTCAAAGAAATACGCCAGTCGGGAAAGTACATCACAGCTCACGCCTTATTCTCCTCAAATTACATCAGAATAAATCCCTGACTGCATCAGCAAGGTTATGCAAGGCAGCTTTAAGACAGATTTACAGGATATGTAGACGAATCTTAGGAACATTTTTAATTTTGATAGAACAACTTAATATTGCTGCCTGTTTATAGCATTTTAATCACCCTCAAAGACCTCATGTTGTCTGGTCTGGAGGACATGAATAACAAAGAAACAGATAGTACTGATTAATAATTAATGATAATTGTAATGATTCAAACCCCTTTACAGTGCTTGGTTCATGTGTAAAAACTTAGAGCTGTGTGGAAAGATTTTAAGTCTTGAGCACTGACAATGCTGAATGAAGTTTAACTGTCAAATTGAAGAATTGCTTGAATGAAAAATTACAGTGTTTGACATCGTATGGAAAGTGGCGGAATTAGAAATTCTGCATATGTTTATTCAAATATTGTATTGGCCTGATTTTTGCCTTCCTTCATGGCTTAGTTACAGCCGTCAAGCGCTGTTGACACCTCTGTGATTTTGCCTCAATCCACTCTGAGGAACATCTGACAGTACAAGCGCTGCCCAGACCTAGATTTGAATAAGCCATTTGTGTTTACAATATGAGCCAGCACTCTCACAAATAGTGAAAGAAGAAAAAAAAAACTGCCTGAATTTGCTAAGCACAATGAGCACACTTGACAGTGTTATCAGCAGTGCTGCTATATTGACTTTGTAATGTATAAGCAGTATGGTACGACATCAAGGCGAGAACGTGTCTTCAGGCTCATATTAGAGGTTGCATTGAAGCAGTCAGTTACTGGCTTTGATCTACACTTTGGAAAGGATTGCCTGCCTGAATCCTTATCAAAGACTTGACGAACTTAGTGCTGCGGTACATGACAGATTTTGTACCCCAACATCCTCCCCTCCCTTTCAAAAAATGAGAAAAAAAATGATGTTAAATATATTGTAGTTTAACGTGCAGCTGCATTTACCTCTGGTTTGTTCGTGATAAGCAAAGTGAAAGTGTTCTAATTTTTGAAATCCAAAGAATTCATACTCTATTTGTCAGACTGATGGCTTTGTGAAACCACGCATGTGAACTAATTAATGCGGTTAATAAATATTTCGACCAGGTCTGTCGCTGTTTTCCTGACAGTGACAAAAAGCTCAGCCTCCAGCTGTCAGACTGGCAGCTCCTTGTGAAGATGACTGTACTCAGGCCCGTCCAGCCTTGGCTCCTCACACAGACCTGCCTCCTGTCATCATGCGCACTTGAAAAGTGTTAGCCTCATTATAGATGGCCTCCGTAAATGCAGCTGACAGAGGTATAACTATCTCCCATAACTTTGGGCTCCCAATGGCAGATGCTTGCTGCCAGACAGTGGAGGAGCTGTTAACATTTGTCACTTTTTTCTGTGGCTGCCACAGCCCTGGACCCCGACCAGCTCATCCTCGGACCAAGAACTCTCACAGGAGTCTGACGGTCACACTCTGCCTGCCAGCCATCATTTGTCAGGAAACTCAGGAGACAGTCTTTCATTTGAAGCAATGAACATGTTGTTTAAATGCATTTAATAAAGTCACTGTTTTTCACATATTATGCTGACTCATGTATGCTGTGATTTTGTTTCAGAAATCCCTCCCCCACATTACGAAATCCAGATCAATGGTGCAGAAGCTTCAGCCATTTCATCGGCCAGTAAGTGTCCTCTAACTGCAGGTTAACAGCCTTTGTCCTCTTTCTGTCCAAAGATTTTGTAGAAAAGCAGTTATTTTCCAAAAAAAAAGGGGTTATGAAAGTGAATGGAAACACTTTATGTTCCATAAAAACCTCAACTTATTCTGAAAAGCTGAGGCCGATTCTGATTTTTTTGGAATGGAAATCTTGTTAACAATACATATTGGCCAACATTATTATTTTTCTTTTTTACATAAGCTTGACATAAGTAGACTTTTTGGTGAGGATCCTTCAGATTGAGCTGATTTAGAGTTTGTTTTCAGTTCATAAATTAAGATGTGGCAGTGACATGGTATAGTTGATAGTTTAGGGATGAACAGGGGGAAGGATCTGCATTTGTATGTAATACATTTCTTTCAACACATATTAAACTGAAAATTTAATTTCAATTAAATTTAACTGTTGTACATCTACCTGTGAATATACTCTGGCAGAAGCGAATGAAGAAATAATAGCCAGCAACATTTTATATATCATTTGTCCAGCATGAAAAAGCATACACTGGGAAAAGAGACTCAGGAGGAATAGCTGAACATTAGCTATAGTACGCTGTAAGCAGACGGGAATGTGCATGCAGACATGGAGGGAACTGAAATTGATATTTTATAGCCAGATTCTATCAACCCTCTTGTCTTTCTGTTCGATGACTTTCATTTGTGTAAATCTGCCACAGAGGAACAAACTAATTCACCTGAGTTATCAGTTCTATCTGAGGCCCAGATAACTTATCATTTCCTCCACTCTGCAAAGCTAATAGTGTCAGGGCTGGCTTGTAATGGTTGCTCAGAATATACAACCTTAATATCTACTGCGCAGAGGTGTCTGAGCCTGCACCATAATGAGAAAATAAAATTCAATTTTGTTTGGGGAATTATTTGTGTAGGCATGGTTTCTAGCTAGCATTCCTGCTGGAGGTTTGCGTTGAAATGCAATAACTGAAAAGGAGTAATTGAAAAAACAAACAGCTCATCTGCCTTGAAGGCCTGTTGGCTTCTTTGTGTCACTTGAGTTATTGATTGATCAGGACAGAGAAGGCATATTACCCCTTAAAGCAGCAAACGAACACTGCAGTGATGTTGGTTTTTACTGTTAGTGCGACGGTTTTCATTAGATACTTTTTGAACTGCAGCTCTGTAATCTGGGTTAATGGATTGTGTGATATCATATCAGAATTAATCTTCCCAAACAAAGCCCACCAGAGTTCAATGTGGGGAGGCTGAACAATGTTATCAAGGTTTGCAGGCTGTTTGTGAAGCTTTTTCAGCCCTGTCAGGCCTGTATGGGTGTGTAGGGAGAAGTGGGGCGGGGGGCTTTTCGGGATAATAAATCCATCACCAGTGTCTGCACTTGTGCAGCCAAAGAGCTGACTTCTGTGACAAAGTGGCCTGCCGTGCAGCATCCCGGCAGCACAGCTCTGCTTATAGCAGCAACCTCTGCTTAATGTCCTGACGCTAATGAATTCACGGAATTAACTTTCAGAGTTGAACAAACTGATAAAAGAAACAGAATTTCAGTGTAGATTAGGTGGTAGGAATTAGATTGGTGTTTTTCTCCCTATCTCACCTCTGCCTGCAGTTGTTGGTGGTGTAGCACTTACACACACATTTAGATGCTTCAAGTCTTTAAGCTGAACCAGTGAATGAACGGCACAAATGTGGATTGTTGATGCACATACTTTCTTCATTTCGGGTGAGGATTTCAAGAATTTGTGCTCCTGTGTTTTCAGTGTGTTTGCCGACCAGTATCACAAAGTGACATCACCTGTTGGCAAACACTGCACATCACAGATAGGATGCACTGCTGTGCCATAGCAGGGCTTGTTTGGACTCGGGGCCATGGTGATAGTGACCATGTGGTACTCAGACAGAAAAGACAGATTAGTGACCCAGACTTTAAAACACTTGCAAGGAGCTCCCTGCTGGTGTGAGTGTCTGTCAGAGCTGATCCAGACAAACCAGCTCTCTAAAATGCTCAGGTGATTGCATAATTAAGCTGTTTAATTCTCTCTGACTTGAAGACCTGTAAATGATAATGTGGGAGGCTTTGTTCACAGTTGAAGGTTTCCTCTGTTTATTTACTGATGGTTAGTATGGAGATGAGGTAACAGTGCGATGTTTTCGTGTTTACAAAGGTGCCTGATAAAGGATTTTGAGGCACGTCCATCTGTGACCCACCTCCTGGAGCATCCCTTCATCAAGCAGGCCCACGGCAAAGATGTGGCACTCCGACAGCAGTTAGCTGCTCTCATCCAGGAGCAGCAAGAACTGGGCTGCAAAACCAAAACCAAGTAAGTCTCTTGAAATGTAATTCAAAAACTTTCTCTTGCAGAATATATAATATGACATAATGACACTGCTTATTGCTTCATTTGTGTAGTGTCATTGGTTATCTCTGCTGCTGCAGACGGCCAGTGACTGAGTGCATAGTTTTTTTCTGTCCAGTAGGGGGCAGGGTCTCATCTTCTTACACTCGGCATAGAAATGATGATGAGCCCCAGTATTGGACATTACACTATGTGATTAAAGAGAAGTTAGGGGAGTGTGACTAATTCAGAAGGAGTGATTGTGCTGACTAACCTTAGATTAATAAATGCCAGTGGATCTGGCAACTGATGGAGAGTGTATAGTACAAAGTACTTCCTAAACTGTCTGATTAAACCAATGATGGAGTAAATGAATTACATAGATAGATAGATAGATAGATAGATAGATAGATAGATAGATAGATAGATAGATAGATAGATAGATAGATAG
>JBBMJY010000007.1:11579586-11612472 GCA_037833715.1 Toxotes lorentzi | reverse complement strand
AGATAGATAGATAGATAGATAGATAGATAGATAGATAGATAGATAGATAGATAGATAGATAGATAGATAGATAGTCACGAATAGTTCACCCAGACACTCTCATGTCAGTGAATGGCAGCACAGAAAGTCTCCTGTTATTTACGGGAGAAATACTGACTTTGCCAATGTTTAATCTTCATTATAAAGGAGTTTGCTGAACCTGCCCTTGACTGAGAGTCTTGATGTTGTGCCAGCTCTGTTTACTCCCTAGAGTGTGCAGAGTCGTTGCCTGAGCCTGATCCTGAATTCCTGTCCACAGTGAAAGTGGATAATGGGATTAGGAGCTTGTAGGGCGAGAACTTGGCTCGCCTGGTTTAGTCTCTCATGCCACAGATCAGCACACAATGACTCCAGATAAGAATAAAGACATAGAGAACTTAAAAGTAGCTGCCGTAGGTGGAATAGTGTGATTTACTTCAAAGGGGGAGAGAGGTAGAGGCTAGAGGTCTCAAGTCCTTCTCTTTAGGGACATGATGACGAGTATTCACTTTATAGGGACCACATATTGAGAATTTCTACTACAGAATTAATCCAAAGGCAGACGAGGAAACCGTTCCCAACCTGAAGCTTGAATATCCTTATGCACATGATATGATTGATTATTTATTATAATAGATAATAGATTATATATCTTGTGAATTAGATACTTTGTTTGATGTTTTTGGGACTGAGAAGCAACCAGATGTGATCAGATGCTTCTCATCATTAAAAGAAAAAAGGCTCTATATTTTTCTTATTGTCAACAAATCCATCCATGAAAAGACCAAAGCCAACAATTTGTTAATTCATCTTTCTCTACCTTCCGACTGCTCTGTGAAGTGTAACCATTAAAAAAAAATCATAAATATGCAGTTTTACTCTAAAACTAAAAAAAAAACAAAACAAAAAAAAAAACAGCTGGGCACTGTTTTTAACATGTTTTTACTCAAACATGTATAAATAGCGCATTTTATGAGGACTGTTTTCAACCGTGGATTAATACGTAAAGAGGTCGCTAAGTTGCAACTTAAACCTAGTAAAGTTTAACTTTACTAGGCCAAAGTTTAACTTTACTAGGCACTCACAGAAACTGCTCTTTTTCTATCTTGCACAAGCACTGAGGTTTTCTACAGGCCCGTGGAGCCAGCTGACTCTGCGTTGACCTCTGCCCACTGGGGCTCATTGGAGAGTGATAGGTCAAAACACAGATGAAGTGCAATCACAGCTTCTGATAATGGGAGATCTGTCCCCTGGGAGAGCTTTAAGGGCTTCACACAAACCTTGGAAGTGACTGGGTCTTAATCCAGCCAGTCAAACTACCGTTTCTCATTTGGTGGTCACTTAACAGCTTTCTGAGGCATTATCATGTCCTTGGCTTCATACAGGCACGAGCGGATCAATACTCGTAAAACCCTCATAATAGAGAGCTGTCCCGATGATGATCTGGTAAACCTGGAGTTCTTAGATGAGGTAAGATTTAATGTGTTTATCTCATCATGCATTGATCGATCCAAGATACAATGCTCTTGATGCTATGTATTTTTTTTTCTTGTTTGCAGGAGACAATAATCAGCCATCTCCAAAAGAGGTATGATGAGCTCCAGGTGTACACTTACGTTGGTGATATCCTCATCGCTCTCAACCCTTTCCAGAATCTAAGCATCTACTCTCCCCAGGTTGGTTTTCCATCAGTCACACAAATGTTCCCATTGGTTTCCCAAATCATTGTCACTGGTCCTGCTGTACTGGAGGTACACAATATATTATATATGTATATGTATAAAAACAATACAAAAATCTGGCCTAAATCTGACTTTAAAAATAAAATTTTCAGCCCCAAAACTCTATAGTTTAACCATTTTTTTGGTTTTTTAATTACTTTAAGCAACTTAGTGTATTGTCAATATTTTATTTGCATTTTTCCCAATTTTATTCTTCACTTTCTCTTACTGGATATTGGATATTATCTGATACCAGATGTGCATATTGTGAGCTGTGCTCATCACAAGAGAGTCTCATTTGTGAACTGCAGTAAATTTTGTTTTCCTATTACAGGAAATGCTAGAAATTTTGAATATGTGGGTGGAAAATCTATGTGAAAATGATTTTTAAACTGATCTGCCTCTGTTAATAATCCCTTTTTTTGTGAAAATCTTGAAAAAAATGATGAGCCTTTTGTATCCATGTGTCTTCTCTTAGTTCTCTAAGCTGTACCATGGTGTGAAGCGGGCTGACAACCCTCCACACATCTTTGCTACTGCAGATGCAGCCTACCAAGGCATGGTGACGTTCTCCAAAGACCAGGTATTCTACTGAGAAATTATTAGATGAAAGGAAACATCTGGCACTTGATAAAATGATAATTAATATCTTCATTTTAAGTGATATATGTTTGAAATGGATGTTCTTTAAATTTCTGATTATATTTAACTCTTTTTCCTGTGGAGGTTGAATGCATTCTATAGTCGCTTTGGACGTTTTTACTAAATAGTGCCTGCTAAGCTTCCAGGTCTTGCTCGTGATGAAGTTTAATTCTCTACAAGACTTTTGCCTGGTTAAATAAGGGAAAAAAATTAATGTAATGTAAATATTCCTTTGTTTCTTTTTGCTCTAGTGTATCATAATCAGCGGAGAGAGCGGTGCTGGAAAAACGGAGAGCGCTCATTTGATTGTTCAACATCTTACCTTCCTGGGAAAGGTATGACTGTCTGGTAAATCTGCTAATACTTTTGCTGAATACTGAATAAACTCTAAACTATCTTGAAATCATATCGTGGTTTATTACAGAAACACTTTCTGTTCTTAGGCAAACAATCGGACGTTGCGTGAGAAGATCTTGCAGGTGAACCCCCTCGTTGAGGCCTTTGGAAACGCCTGCACAGCTATCAATGACAACTCCAGTCGCTTCGGGAAGTACCTGGAGATGAAGTTCACACCGACTGGAGCGGTCATCGGGGCCAAGATATCTGAATATCTGCTGGAGAAGTCGAGGGTCATCAAACAGGCCATGTATGTACTGCTCATTCTTGGTCTCATTGGATTTGCATTTGTCATACTGACTAGTCTTTTTGCTTCCTCTCAGGGGGGAGAAAAACTTCCACATATTTTATTACATATATGCTGGGCTTTACCACGAAGACAAGCTGAAGACTTACAGGCTACCAGATGGCACACCTCCCAGGTTAGTGCTGCAAATTTGACTTTGACATGTTCACGAGAAAATTCTGCCGTCTTTCACTTCCCATCATGGACACTGAATAATCTGCATCTGCAGGTACATTGACAGTCAGCATTGCAAAGTGATGCAAGACATTGTCTCCAGCAAACTGTACAAGGAGCAGTTTGACGCAATTCAGGAGTGCTTCCGAAACATTGGCTTTACTGAAGAGGTATTTAAATACTCAAAAAATATACCGTGCCGTTTTCGGTTGCAGAGCCATGGAGTGCTATGATGTTTTTTTCTTCTGTTTTTTAGGAGGTCAACTCCGTTTACAGAATTCTCTCAGCCATTTTGAACACAGGCAATATTGAATTTGCTGCCATCACATCCCAGCACCAGACCGACAAGAGTGAAGTGCCTAACTCAGAGGCCTTAGAGAATGGTGAGATATGTTAAGTGTGTTGTATTAGTCAGCAATACTCTTATTTTAGCCATGGAAACAGGTAGTTTTCATGGTCTCCCTGAAGAGGAAAGAGATTGTTATGTGATTTAGGTGAGATTAAAAAGGAAAGTCTTTTTTTTTTTAATGCTTTACTTCTCCTTGTGTGATGATTTATGGACTGTGCTCTGTAGTAACATTTTGTTCTGGTTAGATGTTTTTTGATTTTAAGAAGGGAACCTTTCTGTGGTAGATTTTATCTGAAGAGCGTGGGAGGGGTTAGAGGAAGGAGGCGAGACATGCGTTCATAAGTCTGTGATTTTTATGTTGTGCAATAATTTATTTTTTGTCTAATATTTGATGTTCTTTTGTGACACATGTTGTTTCACCATGGAAACAGTGAATTGGATGTCTTATAAAACTCTGTGGGCTGGTCACTTTTATGTTCAGACAGTTAATCTTATCTTTTTAGGGGGAAAAATACGGGAAAAAACTTTTTCCAAGCGGGTGAAATCATAATGTATCGAAAAGCACAGAATCCCTTTTTAAATGAAAATGTAAAGACGCAAACTCATCCACAGTAAAAGATAGCTGGAGCTCATTTCTGTGCTAATGATTAAGGCAAGTGAGCTCTTCATGATCAAACTGACTGACTCTCTTCTGTTTTCTCAGCTGCGTCTCTCCTCAGCATCGGCCCTGAGGAGCTCCAGGAGGCTCTGACCTCTCAGTGTGTGGTCACTAGAGGTGAGACCATCATCCGCACCAACACCGTGGACAAAGCCGTCGATGTCCGAGACGCCATGTCCAAGGCCTTGTACGGACGCCTCTTCAGCTGGATAGTCAACCGCATTAACTCCTTGCTGCAGCCTGACATGAATATCTGGTGAGTGTGAGCTGGTGATGAACATCTGTCCAGACGTCCTCCGTTACTCTCTTTTCTTCTTCTTTGTCTCAAGCAATCACGCTGAGTTTCTGCAAAGCTGCGATGACCTTTATGGAAGTCTGTAGAGGTAGATGCAAACATGCAGAGGAGAATATCAATGGGCGAGCATGAGACAAGCAAAGGAGAGCAAAAAAAAAAAAAGTTTTAATAAATTTTTGATACTGAGTTGCGTGCAGAGAAAATAATGTTCAGATGATTAAAAAGACTTCAGAGAGACTGCAAAGAGGGTATTCATTGATCCAAAAGAATCCTTTCATAAATATGGGCGTCGACTGTCAAGGAGTCATCTCTAAGATGTACAGAAGCCAGAGTTCCTGTCTGCATTCCAGTCATCTTTGCCATTTCCTTATTGCCATTAATAACCCGGTAGCACAGGCTAAAGGTGACCTCTACATACAGTGGTTAATGCCTGATCATGGAAAGTAGCAGCTCCAAGCACTGAATATAAAATGCAGGGTGTTAAGTCCTCGTGCTGTGTTGTAGAAACATGTATTGTTTGTGCAGATATGGAGAATGACACGAGGTTAAATTAATAGAGACTGAAATAAAACCGCTGAAGAAGCTCAGACGTTTTTGAAAGCTGATGTTTATGATTTCTCCTCAGACTAGGCTGCCCAGACCAGACTCTATGTTTTTCGTTGAACTTGGATTATCATTAAAGTTTTATCAATTAATATGGCTGCTGGGGATTCGCTTGTTCCATTACATAGAAGAATTAAGTTTGTTTGTCCCCCTTTTCTCCTTTGAAGTGCTGCAGAGAGCGGCATGAATGTGGGAATCCTGGACATCTTTGGATTTGAAAATTTCAAAAAGAACTCCTTTGAACAATTGTGCATCAACATCGCAAACGAACAGATCCAGTTTTACTTCAACCAGCACATATTTGCCCTCGAACAGGTGAGTTTAATGTACAGAAGGAGGTTATTAATAGCATGTTCCTGCTAATGCATCATGCTTAAGGTGCCATTGTAATATTCAGTGCACGCTCCTCAGCAACAAAATTTATTGAGCAAAACAACACACTGTTATGGAAATCAGTCATTTTAATATTGTTTGTGTGTTTTCATATCTATCAGGGCAGAGACGCTCTCAACATGAACATTTTGCTTGTAGCCAGACTGTGATGTGTAAAGGATTGTTTATACTGTTGTGCACCACCAAATTACACTCTTAATTGATTTAATGAAGTTGTTTACCCTGAAGTGTGAGAAGTCTTTATTTTCCTTGATGGAAATGAATAGACATTAATCAAGAGCCATTTTGCCATAATGCATTTTAGTCTGGGTTAACTCTGCAACAGTCTTTCTAAAAACAAGAAGAAAGCAAGGTAACTTTATTTATATATCATGTTTCATTACATGCAGACTCACTGTGCTTTACATCAGAATACATACAGCAACACATGAAAAGATGAATTCCATAAGAAATACAAAGCTTTTTTTTTTATTGAGGCGGAATTACACCCAGCATAAGAGCTGCTTGTTCATTTACATTTTCCACCACTCAACAGGATCAGAACTGTTATTGGAAGTAACATTTGCACCATTACACATTAATTACAGCAATGATCATTGAAAATAAGGCTTTAAACGCTTGGAAAAGTTTCTCTTCTACAAAGAATTGCCAGCTGCCCCTGATGTAAGTCTGGAGCAAAGGATTTTTATGCGGTGTGGATGTCTTCAGTCTCGTTGTACACAGCAACTGATTATTCTGAGTTAATGACTTAAACATGAAGATGGTTTAGATCCATTGGTTCCACTTTATTAGTGAAATATATATTTAAAACAACTTTTTGATCTGAAATTAAATAGATGCAATAATATGATATGACTCTGGGTTATTTGCAAATTGAAATAAATTATGAATAAGTAAGTGACTCTATTTGTTAGTTCAGAGCTGTTCTGTTTTATGCATTCAGTAAAAGACTCTATTATGCTGTAAACTTCAGCCATAGACACACACAGCCCGCTACAGCTCTTTGGTTTTGTTGATCTGAAACTTTTTTTTTTCATCCCCCACACATGCACAAATCATATTTAGCCCAGATTGTTTAATTGGGTCATTTAGAGAAATCATTAACTAGATTGTTCTATATTCACTGGTTTTAATTAGATGGAGTATCAGAGCGAGGGAGTGGATGCCAGCCTGGTGGAGTACGAGGACAACAGGCCCATCCTGGACATGTTCCTGCAGAAGCCCATGGGTCTGTTGTCCCTTCTGGATGAGGAGAGTCGCTTCCCTCAGGCCACTGACCAGACCTTAGTGGGTAAGACTGGAACTTCACCTGCCTAATCAAACAAAAATCAGAGTTTAATTAGACATCAGAGGTCAATAGCTTCTTTGAATGCAGTTCCATTTCTTGTCAGGTGTAGTGCATCTTTTTTTAATTTGTTTTTCATTTCTTGTTTACAGATAAGTTTGAGGACAATCTGCGTTGCAAGTATTTCTGGATACCAAAACGTGTGGAGCTTTGTTTTGGAATTCAACATTATGCAGGAAAGGTATCAAATGAGTCTTTGGATTAAATTACTCTTGTGGTCACAAGGAGCATATCTTTCTATATGGTTCAAAACTTTGCAAGACATATAGATCTTTGAATAAAGGTGAAGCATGTGATTTTACAGATCCACGCTTTTAAGCATATTTATTTTACATGTATGAGGCAATACTTTTAGTGCAATGCTACACAACTGAACTCAGTTAATAAGCATTTGTCACACCAGACATTTTGACTTGTCATACAATGGTAGGAAAATCACTGGTGTAATAACATTAACTGTGGCTCCATTTTATTCTAGTGTCTCATTAAGCTAGGACGGTGTGACAGGGAGCCGGCATGAACAATACCAGGGCCCTGAAACTGAAGCAGCTACATGAAATTCAGCCGTTTTCAAATGTATTATTTATACCTGTGATTTTCCTACTATGACATAAAGAAATGTCTCCTGTGAGAAAACATATTGAACATCAATTTTCCATGTCATGATATACATCAATATCAGAAAAATATAATGATAAGTTCAGCCATACTACCCAGCTCCTAATAAAATTTAAAAAAAAGACCATATTAGTTTCTTAAAATATGCATACATTTTAGACTGTTTATGTGCATTTTTAATGTCCTCCTGAACAGGTCATGTACAACGTGGATGGATTTTTGGAGAAAAACAGAGACACTCTTCCTGCAGACATCGTCGTGGTGCTGAGAACATCAGAGAACAAACTTCTGCAGCAGCTGTTTTCCAGCCCCTTAACTAAAACAGGTATGTGTCTATAAGCATCAATAAAAAAATACAGCAGTTTAGAATGTCTCAAGTCCTGGCACTAACAGGAGCATTATTCTACTGCTTACCACAGTGGAAATGGAAATGGAAACTTTTCTTTGAGACAAACTATTGTTAACAATGCCAGACTGTATTACTCGGTGAACTGTGCTGGTGTCTACTCCTTCCACAAACGTTCAGGTAAGTGGGTTTCTTAAAGACGCCGGCTCCCAGGCATCTCCTGGTCCCCCTTCATTTCAAGCCTCTGTGTGCCGTGCTTGGATAAATCTGCAGTCTCCATTATCTCTTGAGAGGCTCAGCTCTCTGCACGGCGCTCTGTTTTTATTTTCACTAAGCTGTCCCTCTTGGTTTCCCACTGTTGAATGCTATCTACAGATTGTGGGTGCAGTGGGATATTTTTATGATAAGGTTTCTAAATACCCAGGGGATGAAGAAACAGTATTTAGAGAACACAAAAGCAACTCTTCCCACCTCTTCTCTGTTGGTTAAATGAAGGCAGTAATGTGCTCGTCATTAGCCGCGGCTCAGGCCTCCTGGTCACTTGACTTAGCTGAAATGCTAATAGATGTGTTAAATTATCAGATTCCCACTTCCTCCTTTATTTCAGCTAAGCCACATTATGTGATTCACTTCCTTTTTAGGGGGACCTGTAAATGCCTGCTTTCACTCCCAGTGGCATTAAAAGGAGCTTCAATTCACAAAAGGGACCTTAGCTGAGACTCCAGTGGAAATCTGCGTGATGTGTCTGTAAACTTCAATTGCAGGTTGCGCACAAGGGAGCCTTCAGCCACTTCATTTCTGCAATTAACAGCTTGAGAGGAGTACACTCTATAAAAACAAATTCAGTGAGCACTTAATTTCAGTGTACAAAGGCACTGAATAGAAACTAAGATGTGCTGTAATGTTTACTGCTGCTGACGTAGTGTCAGTTGGGTCTAAAAGCTCCTTTATTTCTTTTTGTTCTGCTGCACTTTTTGTCTTTTCTGCCATTCAGAACGGTGGATCGAGTTAATGTGATGATTTATCAGAGAAATAAACTGTTCCCGTGTCGTGCAGTTTTAACCTTTTTTTTTAATCCTTAAAAGCTTTACTGGTGCTCGCAGTCAGTTTATGGATCCTTTTGCAGGTTCATTTAGCGGAAGGTTGTCTGCAATGTGTGTATTTCTTTGGAGTTGGAGGTCCAATTTTCTTATTGCAGTTTTGTGAAGCCGCAGATCATCTCATTAGATAAAAGCTATGAAACACTCGGCTCCAGCTTATCATTCTGGAAAAGATGGGGCGCCGTTTACACCGAGATAGAGTATACCATAAGAAAATTACAAATCTATTCTTCAGGGTGAAATTTGTGGGGGGATTTCATTTGCATTTTACTTCATATTATAGATTCACTGTTATCTGTGAAATTACCATTATCTGGGGGGATCTGATGCAAATCTGTTTTACACCAGGGTGGTTTAACACTCTGGGTCTCATCCTCACAGTGTCACCACTAGAGGACACCCTCGTAGACCTGCAGCCTGACACTGTGATGGAAGTAAAATAATGGATCTAGTATGTCAAACTACACACTCACACACACACACGTGCACATGCACCAAATGTTAATGTTTCTGCTGGCACACATATCAAAGTGCAGTAACACAGAAACAATTCATCTAAACCAGATCATTTTCCTTTACTTTATATGTTGTTTCAAGTTGAAAACAGGCACACGGTCCACGTTTATGTAAAGTTTCACGAGACCCACTACCTACTCTTTTTTTCCACACACCAGACTGAGAATGTGAGTGTCTGAATGTCGATGCAGTTCATGTTTGGGGAACAGTAGGAAACTAGGAAGGCCCCAGAAAGTAAAAAGCTCCCAGGCGGTGAATAGCGAGGCCACTTGAGCCCTGCAGAATGTGGGTCCTTGAGGCTTGGACATGTGGTGGTGTTTTGTCAGAGGAAATGGGATGTATTTGCATGGACAAATTCCTCAGAGCCAGGGCCTTTCCCAGATCAGGGGGATCACAGTGTTTGAATTGGCTGAGTTCAGTCGGCCTACCAGGGCCTGGGCAGCCTGTAGTCACAGTATGGGTCTCTATGTGTGAGTATGGGTCTGTGTGTGTGTCTGCGTGTGTGTGTCTGCGTGTGTGTGTGTAGCCTCAGGGCTGCCTGGCTCTGCTGCTTGTAGCACACCACATCTGCACATACACATTGCACCTCAAGACTGCTGGTCCTTTGTCAGAGCACAATGAAAATGGAGTGATGTGCTTCGCTATGAAACGTTAAAGTTCACAGATAGTGGAGAGTAAAAACATCTTTTTCTTGCATATTAATATGCACCATTTATCTTTGCCAGTGTTTTAGCACTTTATAATGTCTGCTGTCTGTAGAAGAATTACCAGTGTGAGCAAGACCTGCACCATGTGGGAGTAATTAGTTATTTTTATGTATATACATAAAACAAGGTTTCTGGCATGAATTTCTGTCTTCAGCAAAGTCTTCTTCACATTTTACAACTGCAAGTGTGTGTGATTTAACGAAAGAAGCTTATATGACTATATTCTCCTGTTAAAAAAAAAAGTCTGAGGTTATAAGTTCAAGCTTATCACGTATGTCGAGCAATTTACATATTGGTTTTACATCTTCACATGAAGCCACAGTTGCCATTCTCCCGTCCTCTGCATCTCACGCCGTCTCCCTTCATGTTAGGAGATGCTCCTGTGCAGAAATGACAGGCTTCTCCCAGCGATATGACACATTTGGCTCTTTGTTCTCTCCCAGCAGAAGCCTTTTTCATCCCAGTGGGCAGATACCACAGTCTTTCCCCAGACTTCCACACACTCTCACTACCAAGAGAGACACTCACCAAGTGATACTTCTGTTCATTTTCTCTCCTAATGGTGGTATTGGAGAATTTTTTGAGTCAGCAGTGGGATTTTTGACGGCCCCGCACATCAATAGCGAGGAGTCGGTTCTCCTAAGTCACATGGTACAACATCCTTTGATAAATGCAACACTGTGTTGTGTCACTAAAAGCCAATTACACCATGCTTTTTATGATTGATCTGCTCTGACAGTAGTGGATGGCATTTAAATCAACAGCCCCCGGAGCCATCTCTAGGCATAAACGGTGGTGGTTATGGAGGGTGGGGAGGGTGGCGGGGGGTTATGGGTGCTTTAATCTCATTTGCTTGGTTGCTGAGTTGAGTTTCTAGATCACATGTTTTCAAAAAGAGAGCGGGAGAGCGGCGGAGATATCCAGCAAGCCACTGCTCACTCAGCTCGGGAAGGCTGCTCTCTCTTACAACTTTGATTGTCCCCCGTGTCGACAGCTCGATCCACAGCTTCTGAAGTACAAGGCGCACACTGGCACTCATAAAAGCATGTAGGGAGGTGTCATATTGAACGCGGGATTGCTTTTTAATCCCAAGCACATTGACTATTCTTGTCAATAGAACCCCAATACAACTGCCAGCTTGAGCTTTTTTTTTTCCTACAGGATTCTTGCTGGGCTTAATTTTCAAAGTGAACGCACAGATGCCAAGGAAGGCTTTTTCTCTTTCAGCCCCCCCCTCACACACACATCCCCAATACACACACACACACTACAGACACACACTCACCCAACTCTGCCTCTATGGAAGTCCATGCCAAGAGCAACATGCGTGAAGCTGAAACGATCAGTGGGACTCTCTTCCACCGCCTGTTTCTCAAGACTGAATGACCTGATGGGAAATATTCCCCTCACCTGCTCTCCTCTTTTACTTATTAACCTTTTATATTAAAACTCCTCATCCTTCTCATTTTTATTTTCATTCTTTGAGAGCACTGACAAAAGTAAGGACTGGCCTTAGCTGAAACAAAAAAAAAAACCCTTATATGGCCTTTTCTTTAACTGAATCCACTGTCAAAGAACAAATCTTCCTTTTTCTTGCTCGTCTCTGTTTGAATAATTTTTATCCACATCATTAGACAAGTTTCCCACTGTATCTAAATTAGAAGGTCTTCTTTCAGGCCGGACATCACAGGTGTTCCCTTGGTTTTATGTCTCAGGAGGCAGAAATCTTTGAGGATACTGACTATTAACCCATGCTCTAATCATCTAGTCAGGAATATATGAAACCCGCCGGAAGAATGAATTAATACAACCCGCCAAGGAATACATGAAGAAAGCAGTGAGTGTCCATTTGCAAGGCTTAGGTACAACTGTCATAGTTTCTCTCATCGTGGCGCAGCCCCTTCATCTCCCCTTGATGGTGTCATGGAAGTGAGAGGCGTGAAAGCACAGTGACACTCCACGAGCCCGTTCCACTCGCAGCCGCTAATTCATCATGACAAATGTGCTCAGATGATCTGGCCCAGCAGCACTAATGGGGAGAGGAGAGAGCGCACTTCATTTGCACAAGACCCACTCCAATTAATCCATCCAGCTTTACTCTGGGCTAATTGGAGCGGGGCCCTCCCTGCCTGTGTGCTGGTAATATACCCGACACAGTTTAACGGCTCCTGTTCTCAAAGATCATACTTTTGTGTGTGTGTGTGTGTGTGTATGTGTGTTTTTTTTTTAATTTTTTTTTAATTTTTTTTGGTGTGTAGATCGTGCCGAAGGGCCGCTTGAGGTTGTAAAAAATGTCCCTGTGATCCTAAACATAAGGCCCTCTCACAAACATGTTAACAATGAGCAATTAACTGATCTCATTTCCATGTTACCATATTTTACACTTTCCTTTCTTCTATTTTTAGGTTACAGTTCTTAACCTTTGGTTACTTTTTCAAGCACATTATCGACACATATACAAGTGCATATTTTACAGTATCTAGAATTTAGTTTGTTTGCCAAACGCTAAATGAATTACCAGCAGAATAAAGGAGTAGATGAATAAATAAGAATTAGCAGATAACTGTTAAATGCTAAAAGCAGCATCACTACAAGCTTAAAAGACTCTTTTGAAGTGCTCTCACATCATATGTTTTGGGTTGTTTTGACTACAGCAGATTGTGTGTGCGCGCACGCGCGTGCATGTGTGTGTTTGTCCCACGAGACACCACATTGCTTCGGCTCGCTGCAAAACCTTTGGCACAAATAGGACATTCTTTGTCTAAAGTTAGAAGTGGTCTGGCTGTTAATTGATCCATCTTAAATTGATTTTGATCTTTCCAGTGTTTGATTGATGCTTCCAATACACACTTGATAGTGCAGAGTCCTCTGAAAAAGGCAGGCACTGAGCCAGTTTTTGGCTGGTTGTCAAACCATGTCCTTAACAAATGACGTGAGTCTTGAAATTATATAGAGGAAGCTGGTTCCATATTTGCATTTTAGAAGTTCGCCTGTGTGCGGTAGAAAATCTAGAACAATTGTTGGCCTGTCACTTCAGCTTTATCTTAAAAAACTTACAAAGGTTTTCCTCCTTGCCATACACGGCTGCTTGGGTAATGCTGCCTCCTGTGTCTGCAGACGTATTTTTCTAAAGGTGTGTGTGGCACATCTGTGCAGCTATTGTTTATTCATGGAGTAAACCCTTTGAAATGTGTTAAGATACTTCCCACTCATTATAAAAATCCTGCCACCCATGGATTAGGACTTTGATGTCACCAATCCTGCTTCAAAGGCTTCTTTCACTGCTATTAATCACAGTTTAGCCTCTGAAGATATAGCCAGAGAAAACATTTGGACATCTTGTGCAGAAACTTTGAAATGTTCAGACTGTCTTGCATATGCTATGTTCATATCCTTTCCGCTGTGTGTGGGGCTGTTGGACTGCTGTGCACGCAGCTGCACTCCTGAGTCCATGGGATTCAGCTCAGATTTAGGCTCTTTCTGAACTGTCATTAATACTGTACTGCAGTATGAACACTACTGTTGATACAGCAGTGTAGTTGTTCACCTTGTTTTCCTTTAATCTTGTATGTTAAAGTGTTTACAGTTCCTCTGTGTCACTCTCAATAATCATTTCTTTATTTCATACCATTTCTAAGCTTTAAATTACTTCTGATGTTAGGACTTATAAATGGTTCGTATGGCTGTGTTTTTGTTTTAAAACAGGAAATCTGGCAACATCCAGGGCCAGAGTCACCGCAGCCTCCAGATCTCTGCCACCGCAGCTGGGTTCAGGACGCACCAAGGTGAGACTTGTGCTCCCGTATCACTGATCATCACATTTGAGAGCTCAATGTTTTTTTTTATTTGTTGCTCACAGGCATCGCACCATAAGAAACACAGTGAAAACCTGTGCAGCGAAGCATGGCCACATTAATTGACTACCCTGTTATGTTTGCTATCTTGCTTGTGGTGATGCAGCATCACCATCTGGCATTTGGCGTCTACGACATAAAAGTAGTTTCTCAGACTAACTACTGTTCTTTTGTTGTTAATGGGAAATTAAATATTGTAAATTTTAGGTTTATTTTTTTGTAGATCAAAATCAGAAAAACATCTACAGTAGCTCATACCTCAGTAAGAGGCCATGATACTTTCATTAGCATAATATTCCACAATAATTCTTCCTGTAGCAACTCTCAAAGGAGCACAGTTTGCTCACAATAATGTCTGTTAATCATGTTCATACTGAGGTTTTTCATTCAGACTTTCTTTGCAAACCTTTTTATGGCATCAGACTCACTACACTGTGTTTTAGGAGCATCGGTTTCCCCAAAAGTCTCTTAATAGCAGGAACTTTCACACTTTTCCCCTTCTGGACACACACTTCATTTCACTGTGTCTATTTTAATTTATTTAAGGGGGAACATTTGGTCAAATCATAATGTCTGTGTTTTATTTTCTCATGAGAGTGAAAATATCTTGGTCCATTGTTGAAGGAAAAATAGAAATCACATTATGATTTACAGTGGAAAACCCCTTAAAGGTGAATTTCTCTACTTCTTGTCTATCCACTTCTCTCTTCCTTTCATTTCCATGTTATTCGTCGACATGTGCTGTACTCAAAGTCTCCCAAATACCTATTGAAGGTAAGACTTCTGTTAAAAATGGTTCTAACTATACCTTTGTCCAAATCACAGACCAGTTTCAAATTGCAAGCAGTCTCTGAAAATGCATTATTCACCGATATCAACTGTACGCCTTTGTAATCCAAAATAAAACTTTAACTATGATTCGCTAACTTTGAATCATCTGCAGTTTCACTCTTCTAACGTCAATCACAGTCTGGTTTTGGAAAATGTAAATCACTTCTTTTGAACTATTTTTTCACACAGACACAATTCTGTGTTATTAATGTAAACAAAGTCTCTGTGATGTGTCTTTTTAGAGTATAGAAATACTTAAAATGAGACACAAACACTATAACAGCAGCTCTACTTTCTTGAACTTCCACCAAGCACCTACTCAGTTATTCTTGAACAAGAAAGAACTTCTTAATAGCAACTCAGTGTGATTGATGTAATATGCATGCCGTCATGTTCTCAATCAGAGCTGGGGAGAAGTTGACAGAAAGTGACACTTACAAAAAGTTACCAGTACCATCAGATTAAAGTAGTGTGGTGGTTGTTAAAATAGAGGAAGTGAGTTCCAGATAAGGGTTTGTACTTCTGTATGATCCATTCGCAGAATAGGAAAGTGTCAAAGCATCCGATTCCTCTGTTCGTGTAACTCAGAGAACATTTGACACACCTTTCTTTCTCTGTGCCATGGATGAAATGAAGTATGAAGATATGCACTTTTCTACATAGACTTACCATAAAATATCTATTGCATCATTAATTTTGATGAAGCCATGAACTGCCAAGGCCATTAGAAAGCTTATATTGTGTCCTCGTTAATCCGTCGTCGTCAGGACGACTGTCTGCTTGGTGACGGCCTGTCTCATTACTCAGAATGCTCTGCAATTTTCCCATGCCCCACAGCAGTGCAGAAGTATTCTCTAGATTGTTAGCTTTAAGTGTTTATGGGGCTGTTATACAGACGGCACGGTTAGTACAGCTGTGTATTCCCAGCTGGCCCATTTAGAAGAAGGAGACCTGCTGTAATAATACCTTTATCTCTTCAGAGCCCACCGAGGTACATCAGGTTGCAAATAAACGGCATCTCATTTGAATCTGCTGTGTTTTCAGTGATGCTCCTGGCCTGACTCTGGCCTGTTTGTCAATGCAGAGTGTTCAGTGTGAATGTCTGTGTTCAGGTGGACACCATGGAGATGATGCGTCACCCAGAAGAAACCACCAACATGAGGAGACAGACTGTGGCCTCCTACTTCCGTGTAGGTGTTTTCCTTTTCATGCTGATAGCAACTATCTAACAGCAAGCAACCATTTTAACAGTTTGTGTACTGTTCTATTCAATGTTAAAATCCTAATTTTGTTGACACAAGGAAACGGTAACGCAAAAAACTATTGGATTCACATTCAGTAGTTGCACCTCTGCCACTATGTCATGTTGGATTAATGTCAACAAAATGACTTGTTGTTGGAATACAAGAGTGTTACACTCTGTACAAGCTTAACTCCATTATCGGTGTTGGTTAGTATGTCAGCATTGGCAAATTTCCTAAATTTGAAATGAATTTTAGAAAACTGCCAATATTTTTTACTACCACAAAGGTTCTGAAAGGAACATAATCTCCACTTTGCAGTTGTTCTCTAAGAATTACATGAAAATGATTCAAACACAAGTTGAATTAGAAAAATTAATGGGCAAATTGTGACTTTTGACACCTGCTTGTTTAGGTTTGACAGAGCACCTAACAGTCTATAAATTTACAAGCTGCAAACTGCCTTGTTTATGGTTTACTAAATTTCTACATAAATAATTGTTATTACAGCAACTCAGTTTTCACCAATACTGTCCTCACTTACTGATAATTTAAATTTCAATTGACTGTACTTTCTTACTGTACTTTCTCAGTGTTAATTTCCTTCAATGAAACCCAACACTTCCTGTAGATATTTCACATTAACAGATTTCCATGGAATGCATGTGATTGTTCTTTAAGAGCCACTGTGGGACTTTTAATGTGAAAGACACTCAAGATGTGATGAGTTCTCCTTTATAGCAAACAGCAAAGCAGTAAGTTAACACAGCAAACGAGAGCTCTGGAGGACAATAGAAAAGAGGCAGTAAAGCTGAAACGTCAGTAAAATATCTACTGAAACCAGGCAGTGTAAACCTCACAGCAGTACTCATCACTGATTACTTCTATTAAAAGTTCTTCGATGTAACAGTGATTTTACACTGTACTGTAAAAGGAAGGAAAATAGTGAATTTCCCGCACTGAAAACAGGCGTTCTTGTCAACAACATAGCGTTCTTGTCAACAACATAGCCAAACGGGCTCAAAATGTGAGGGCATGCTGTGAAATGAGTGGAGCCTGTCTAGACGTAGAGGCAACTCCAAAGCCATCTTAGCCTTAACAGTGTTGCACTCAAATTTGACTCAACGGGTCTGCTGATCTGCGATGTCCAGAAAAATGCCATAAAAGGTGTTCCTGCACGGCAAAAAGATGCAAAGCACCAGAATTAATGTTATAGTCTACATACGCGTTTTACAAAAAAGAATATATTCAGATGTAATCCCTTTATAATTACCAACATTTTGATTAGTAATTGTAATTTCATTACATATTTTTTCTCAGTAACTGTAATGGTTTGCAATTACATTTATTTTGTAATTTAATCATGTAGCAATTTTACATGTAGCTAGTTAGTCCCTAATATTGCAGGTGAACAAGTGGTTGGTGGAGAACAAAACTGAGCTAAATAAAAAGTGAATAGCTTCGCGTAACATCTGACTTAACCTTATCAGGTAGCCAAAAACTCTTCTCTAAATGAATGTTAGATAATCTGTATCTGCCATAAGAGCTTTATATGCTGATAATATCTTAGATGTTTATGTATGTTAGATTTGTTTACAGCTGTTCTGCTGCCCCCAAGCTGCAAAAAAAAAAAAATCTGTTATTTACGTTTGTTGTATTAGAAAAAAAAACCAACTCAATCCTGTTGGGACTGATTAATATGGTCAGTTACTATTCAGCTTAAACTCTGTTATCAAACACATCTATGTCTGGAAAAAGTTGGATGCTCTTTGAAGTGCAAATCATCTTAACTCAACTTACACCACCAGACTTTGATAATGTGGATTCATATGATAACTGCTCTCTGGTGTTCTTCTTCTCCTCTCTGCCCACTGTTTATTGTTGTCTCATTGTGTTTCTGCAGTACTCCCTGATGGACTTGCTGTCTAAGATGGTGGTGGGTCAGCCCCACTTTGTGCGCTGCATCAAACCCAATGATGACAGACAGGCGCTGCGCTTCTGCAAGGAGAGGGTGATGGTGCAGCTGCGCTACACGGGGATCCTGGAGACGGTGAACATCCGCCGGCAAGGCTACTCCCACCGCATCCTGTTTGAAGAGTTCGTTCACAGGTAAGAGCAGTGCTGCGACAGGCAGCACCTCCACTCACGCAGCAGACACACATGCCGTGTGCCGACACAACCCCAGAGATAACGCAGAACAAGCGAGCCATGCTCTGCCTCACACAAAAACACGGGTTCTTTAATTAGATAGGGGTACAAGTTGAGCAGAGCAAGAGGCTGACTAATTGGCAGTCATTAGTGAAAGTGCAAGACTGAATCCTACAACTCTTTTAGCTGGGTGGATACTCCAGTCTGGAAAATATGGATAAAATTCAAACAGGGAGGAACTGTGATTATAAAGGGTGATGCATTTTAATGGATTTCCTTTTACTATTCATAAAGAGTTTGTTCTTTAACTCAGTGACCTGGAAAAGCTCAAGTGTAGTCTCCTTGTCCCATTGGTATACATTAGAGCACAATTAAAACAAGATTTCATCATTAGGGAGACTTTATGTAAGGATGTTGTTTTTGTTTTTAAAAATGTGGGACAGGATTTGATAACTGTTAATAAGTGCTACACACTCCTGTTCAAATGTCCAACCCAAAATTTTAAAAGTGTGTACCTAATCATCCTCAGTCCTGCGAAATAAGAACAAATACACACACTTAGACAAGTCTGTGGGAAAAATTCAAGGAAACTTATGTTTGATCAGTTTTCCTTTGAAAAATATTCCAGCCACCCCTAATGTGCAGACTTTAAGATGATATAAACTTTAATTAACTTGGGCTTGTGGCCTGTAGGAGAAAAAAAGTTTGAGATGACTGGTTATTCTCACTGCTTAAGGGACGCTTTAAAAATTTGTGCTTAATTCTGGTGAACTAAAACTTTGAATGACCACATGGTTTTTCCTCACATGTTCCACTTTTGCGACCAGTGTTATAGAGTGATTACTGGAAGACCATCACTCAGCTGACCTGATGAGTTTGTTGTTTTCTCTGCAACGCCTGTGCACGAAGTGTGTGCGAGTGTTTGAATGTGAGGGTGTATTACCACTTCAGACTATATTTTAACCTACTACTGAATCAATATCATCCTGCCTGAGCCTGGCAGAAGTCGTACAGACAGACCCAAACGGCTAAACTGCACCTTTAGTGAAAACTGATTTAAATGTGTGCTCTCATATCAAAGGCTCGTCTGATGTTGCCAAGCAGTGCTTTGTATTTACCATCAAAGAAATAACAGGTATCAACAGGAATTAGAATGAAAGGCTGTAGACTGAGGCGGGGAGGGGAGTTCAAAGAAGTTTTTCTTCTTCTTGTTGTTCTTTCTTTTTGACCAACACCAGAACACAAGAGATGAACCAGTAGTTTGGAGCCTTGATGTCCCCGAGCAAACAGTTAGAGCCACTTTGTCCTATGTTGGTATTTTGTAAACTGCAACAAGAGGATCAGTGGACGGATCCAGACAATGTCAGCGATAAAACATGCAGTGGAGCTGATGCACGCTGATAGGCCCGGACTGATGGGCATCTTCTGTGGCCACTGAAATAAGAGACGATGATCCATTCAAAA
Organism: Toxotes lorentzi; assembly: GCA_037833715.1. Classification (NCBI taxonomy): domain Eukaryota; kingdom Metazoa; phylum Chordata; class Actinopteri; family Toxotidae; genus Toxotes; species Toxotes lorentzi. The sequence continues at coordinate 11,592,767 of JBBMJY010000007.1, read as the reverse complement.
GAGCCCCAACAATGGGCCTCTGTTGAAGACTCATGTCTCACTCAGGCTCATTTTTCTTCTCAGACTGAGAAGGCAGTTTTCCAGTTGCGGTGCTTCTAATAACACTTTAAATAGTTGTGTGAAATAAGGTGTTAAGATTTTCAGTCTCTCGTCTCTGACAGGATCAGGTGGAAATCCACTGAGCTACCAAAACCGAGAAATCTAATCAGATTTCTCAGAGATCAGCTCTGGATTGTTTACTCATCCAGTAATCCCAGATTTCACGTTTACACTTCATTAATACAGAAGTAGACAAAAGCAGCAGTAGAGTAAAATTTAACCCAATAGTTTGACATTTTGGGAAAGGGGCTAATTTGTTCTCTTGCCCATAGTCAATTGAGAACATCAATATCATCCCATGTCTGTATGGTAGATATGAAACTACAACCAGGAGATGCCAGCTAGCAGCTAGCCATTTTAACGCTACAGTTTTTGTACTGATCAAATAAATGAGATACATACCTGAAAAGTGATTCTTAAAGGGTGATCACATAACCTTTGTTTTAAACATAATCTTGGTTACCTTGATGTTTAAAAGTCTTTAAAGTTAATTTCACAATCTGATCACAAAGTCTTTATTACGGCCACAACGCAACTTTGTTCTCGAAGTGCTATAACTACATTAAATCAAGTAATTCATTATTTCCTTCCTGTGCTTCTCTCACAGATATTACTACCTTGCATTTCGGGCTCACCAAATGCCTGAGACCAGCAAAGAGAACGCTGTTGCCATACTGGAGCGGGCCAAACTGGAAGACTGGGTGTTGGGGAAGACAAAGGTAATGTCATTAGACCAAAAAAGTGAAACAGTGGAGAAAACAGTCATTGTAAATCACATTTACCTTTGCAGAAGTATAACATTTATTTTGTGATTAAAAGGTTTTGTTAAATAGAAAGAACTACACAAACAGACAATAGACAATATCAATATAAAGACATGTAAAGAGGTACACAAGTATAACATGTACCAAAAACCGTGTATAGAAAACAGTCCAAACTGTCCAATCCTGCATATGGCAGTACAAAGACTTATTCTATGGTAAAGGGATATTCTAACTTTGCCTAAACATCGTGTCAGGTTTTTCTGAGGTACTACCATGTGGAACAGCTGAACCTGCTGCTCAGGGAGGTGATAGCTCGGGTGGTGGTGATGCAAGCTTACACTAAAGGCTGGCTGGGTGCCCGACGCTACCGAAAAGAGAAGGAGAAGAGAAACCGCGGGGCCACCATCATCCAGTCAGGTACACTGGTATTACTTAAAGAGAAAACAGGGGAGTTATTCTAACTTCAGTCAAAAATATGCAAATGAAGGATGAGTTCTGATGTATTCTTTTATCACGAAAGGATGAAACAGGTGCAAATTTCATGTGAATCTGATTCACATGAAATCTAGAGTTTTTTAATGACCTCTAGTCTATTATGCACCAGCAAGTCTTCATAAAAGAGATGAGTTTGATAACCACAGCTTGACCTACGAGGGTTAAGAGCAATGCTTCAGAGCAGACAATAAGACCTCAGAGAGTTCAAAGGGATCCATCCCTCTGCCACCTGGTTTAGCAGTGTTTTGAAGTGGGATCTTGTGTAGTATATGCAGTCTATTTTGTTTCACAGAGGTAGGTCAGCAATCTCTTGTGCACACATGCACACACACACACTGTCTCTTTCTCTTTCTCTAGCCTGGAGGGGCTATGTTGCTCGGCAGAACCTCAAGCAAATAAAAACAGAGCGGGAAGAGGCCGCTATCCGCATACAGTCAGGTAAAGAAATCTTCATATTTTCATCTGAGGTTCTTCATACATTCAAATGGAAACCTCTGGAATTTCTCATGTAGTCCTGTGTCCAGTGGAGATTCAGGTCACTTTTTCAAACATTTTCAAAAGGAAAAAGGGAGAAAGGCCTGAAAACCTTACATCTTTGTGAAAGACCTTTTTGATCTCAATGAGTGGCCTACGAAACAGTAATAATTAATTAATAATGCATAAAGAAAAGCTTTTGAAAGTTTGGGCAGCATTTGGTCCCCATGTTTCAGAAGAACAGTGCATACTGAGATCCTTTTTTCCTTTCATCTCTTTCCCAGTAAAGGCAAGAGAGGGGCTTATCCCTTCTGTTTCCTCACGACTTCCTCTCTCAAATTCCTGGCCTATTACACAGCTCTCACATACCAGAAACAAGATGCCTTTTTATACTGTCAACCTTTTCATCTGAAATGTAAATTAATTCTTACTCAGTGTGCCTTGACGAAGATCAAAGTGGGCACATTAACCTTCCTGGGTCCCCCCCCCCCTCTTCTCCTTAGAGCCTCTCACTAGAGGACAAGGGAGGGTGCCAAAAGGGGCAGGAGAGAGGAGGGCAGGGGGAGGAGATTTGGCATTGTTTCCCCTGGCTCCCCTTAGGGCTGCCCTCATCTGGCACATGGAGCATCTCAGTTGCCTGCACACCTTGTGTAAATGTCCCCCATTAAAACCCTTGTAAATAACGCTGCAGAATGGGTAAACATGGTTTTGGTGTGAGGAAAGCCTCCCTGTCGCTGCTGTCTTTCTCTTTTCAGAAGTGTGTTTGTGTGTGGCCGCTGGGGTTTTGGGTGAGGGGGGGTGGAACCTGAACCTGACATAAGTGGGGCCTCAGCCCCCCGGCAGAGCACTCCAGCACATTCACATTGTGTGTTCTCTGCAGCTTATAGCCTTTGAGGTGGACTGCATTTGCATTCTGAAAATAAACAGATGCCTTTCAAATGTATGAGCCTGGTGGCTTCTCAGATCTCAGCGGGGCCTGGGGGACATGCTCACCATCGATCAGATTAGACCATGCAAAATAGAACCATGGCTCAAAAATGTACTTGAGCTTTCTTTTCCTGCGCATATAATTTTACAAGAAAAACACAAAGCCCGTTGACGGAGTAAATCAGCAGGCTCCGTTTACCATTCATCTGAGCTCAGTGTGTTTCAGTGATCATACAATGTTTTCCAACTACTACACCACGCTCCTTATATGGATGCTAGACACATTTCACTTCCTCCCTGCAAATGCAGTGTTTTTAATACAAAGCTGTAGCGCTTTGATAAATTGTTGTAAATTGTGTTAATTGCAACAATTACACTTGATAAGTGCCTCAGTGGACTATACATATGTTGTTTAGATGGATTACAGAGGGAGGAAAATGGTTTTCTGGCCATGTCTGACATAGATATCCTGTGCAGCTTATAGGGGCCATCGGGTGCGTAGGGACTGTGGACCCCAGAGGCACAGATGTCACCCTGAGGCTGGAGGAAAGACCACCAAGGAGGAGCATACGAGGTGAGTTTTGACATCTCTTGTCCTTCAGGGTTTGTTCTCATTGTTCTCAATAATTTCCTGCTGTTTAGGGTTTGTTTTTGTTTTTTTAATTTCTTCATTGTTCTCTTCTTATGGCACAGTCTTGTCTAGTCTTGAAAAGTAACTGAAAATGAGACCACCATTTCAGACAACTTATTGAGCAATAGGCCTCACATGCCTGTCACTCATCTTTAGCCCTGCCAGACCGGCTCCCTTTGCCCTATAATGTACTGTTATTTCAAGCAGAGGGGAAAGCTCCTCCCTGCGCACCACCTCTTTCAGTTTTATAAATGTAATAAATATCTTTCCACCAAGATAGCACACTTGTCTGACCACAAATGGGGTTGGGCGCTTCACTGGTCTCCAGATGTACGAGCTGAGGACTTTGTGTTTATTCAGCATATGGGCAGGCCAGTCATTAAGAAAGCATGTGCTAAGCAGGAGAGCAGCCACTGACTAAACAGCAGCACACGTGGTGTCGATGGTGGTTTTTAGTGAAAGGCGGCACCGCAACTCACACATATCAGTTATTACAAATTCCCTTAAGTAAGGTTTGGGAGTAGATCCTAAAAATGTATCTAAGAGTAGAAGTATTCCTCAATGATTCTGGGTATTATGATTTTTATTTTTTTTTACGTGCAGTGGCTGTGGCAAAGAATGAATGAAAATTACAATAATGAGAAATTCAATAAGTATATTAAGAGCTGTGCTGCTTAAACCATCTTAAACCAGTTCACACATATAAAATATCGCTTTCAAATCTTGGGTGACTTTTGGTCAACACTGTGCATCTCTCTCCAGACACTAACTCCAAAATACTAGATTTACACATCTGAAAATGTTATGCTTGTTATATACTCAAACCAAGCGGAGCCTCATCAGGGATTTTTCTCTCCATGTTTACAATCATATTCCTTGGTGAGAAAAACTTCAAACCTCCACTTAACAATTCTGTTTAATCAGTGTTGGAATCTCTCCATATAGATTTATTTTGACATGATCTGGCCCATTTTCCTTCTGTAAGATCTATGTTCTCACCTACATGCTGTTCTCTTCCCTTTTGATATCCCTCCTTGCTGCCACGCATGAATTCTGTGTTTGCATCCAAACAGCAGAGCCTCCAGTTGCATCACCAAGTCCAAACAGGATGAGATTTTGTTTTTCTAGTCTCGAAGCATGACTGCGACTGGCATGCAGCTTTGTGTTTGCAGATGTTGTGTCTTCTGTGTTTGTTTTTTTTTTTTAAATAATGCAACAATGAGTGATCGCACAGGAACATACCTCTGTCTCACTCTCTGCAAATTGCATAATCATAAACCGGAGCATGTTTTTTATCACTAAACAAGGAGACAAATACAAATCATCCTCAGCTCCACTAACGTATTGCTGTCTGAATCGTTTTTACTTTACTATGTAGTTATCAGATATTTATTACTTGTATTGTTTTATGGCATTTATGGTCATTGTACTTAAAAATGCATCTTACTTTCACAGGTCAAACAGCCCAAAGAGCAAAGAGGCATATACAGATCACATACATAAAGGAAATGTAAGTAACAGAATATCAATGAGCATTTTCTTACGCCATGTAAAATGCTGCTCCTCTACAAAGCAGCTTTAACCCAGATTATTCTTTGGGAATTTTTGAGTCCTTGAGACAAAAGAGTTCTCTTGCTCCAACCTCCATCTCAGCGGAGAAGACAGGGTGGTACGGGGAACGAGAGAATCAAAAGGCTGGAAATTCACGGCTGAGAATAAATGCTCGTTCTTCCCTGAGGTGATTTGTCTTTGCGCTCCTCTTTCTACAGATGTTAGACCCCTTTTTTAGTAAAGACCTGAGGTTCTTTGGTAGCACTTTGATATCCTGCTCGGATTCAATATGTGAAATAGAAGAGCCACTCCGTGACTTGGAGCACATCACAGTCTTTGAAGTCTGATCCAATTTTTGCTGCTCACCATTTGATGTTGAAAGGATGAAATGAGGAAAATGTACAGTTTTGCCAGTAACTCTGCTGAGCATATGTAAGATTAAAAAAGCAAAATCCTTTGGAGGATGTACTTAGAAATGTTAAGCAGATTAATACTTTCCTATAGCTCTTTTATTCAAAGATAAAATTAAATATGAGAGGAAGTCTGTATGTGCTGTTTTTTAACCTCACAATTAAGTCAGTGTGGTGCTGTTTGCTAGGAGGTAGGGCTACTAAAGGGGGATATGCAATTGCATTAGCATTTGATTAACATTGCAAAGCACATTAATGGGTTTGAATTATATGAGTGCCAAATTGTAAATTGTAAATAAATGAATACAGCGTCTACATGACTAAATTGAAAAAAAAAACAAAAAACAACAACCACCACATTACGAGGCTTACTTTAACTTGTGTCTATTTATCCAGTGCTTTCATTGACACTGCTCTTCTGGGTGTGTTTACGCCTCCTCTTTCAAGGTTGGCCCCGACAGCCGAGACAGGCAAGTGAAAGACTTCAAGAGAGACAAAGGCAGAGCAGAAGACAGTGTAACGAAGCCTTGCAGGGAGACAGCTAGACTGCGAGACATGCAGTGTAAACAAGGTAAGCCCGAGCGCAGAGCTGGCGGGTGCAGGTAATTACACAAAGAGACAGCAGAAATCCCGCTTTAATGGATAAAGTGCCACTTTTAATACGGGACCCTTTTCAACCTTTCATCCCAGCCAATCCTCTGCTGCCATTCTTTGTTGACAGCAGAAGGAGAGGAGCATTATGGGTGATCATTTCGGCGGTATTTTAATAACCCGGGTCAGCTCATCATAAACGTCTCATGGCAAGTGGGGGGGGGGTGGCTTTCGAAGTGGCATGAGAACTTCAAAGCTTTCATTCTCCTGCACGGCGAACCCTTCACTAAGGATCTCATCAATGACTCTAATAGACCTGCACAGTAACGGTGACAAGTAAATACACAAACCCTGATTTGTTGAACATATGTTTGGTTTGCTTTTTGCCCCAGGCGAATTACATTAATTCCTGCTGCCTGGAAGGGTGAGTGGGTGGCTGTGCAGGGGGCCTCCGATTATGGCCGTCACCCAGCCCACCACTAGGGTAGCCTGGGTAATGGGGGCCCGGCCCTTCATTAATGTTATTAGAGGGGTATGAGGTAAGAGACGGAGGTGGAATAGCGTTTAGCGGCGCGGCTGTGAGATTACGGGGATTAGACATGATAATGTAACACAGACAGCACTCTCCAGCGGGCCCGGGATTAGTGTCAGCACGCCACAGCAGGTCTGGGTTAGATAGCGGCTAATTCGGTAATGCTGCATACAGGTGACCCCCACTCCCAGGCATCACTGCTGCTGAAGGGAGGCAGAGTTTGATGAATTTACAATGCCAGAGTGATTATGGAGGGAAACGTTGCAGTGAATGCTGGTGCGCGGGCATTTTGCTCAAATTTGTGTTTTGTACTGCATCACTGGAGCCTCCGGTCATTTTCTAACACAAAGCCTTGAAATAACAGCTGAATGACTTTCTTGTTTTCATTTTCTTTGCTGCCTGAAATCCACAGATGAATATGTAGGATGTTCCAATTTATGTGTAAAAGACACATTCCTTTGCACAAAGGATCCATTGTAGTCAAAATATGTTGACATATTGACTATTTAAATCATTTAATTGGTATAATGCATTAAAAATAGAGCTTTTGAACCATTATTTGTAATAGAGTGCCCAACTGTATCACCAAGTGCACCAGTTAAAATGAAGTGACTACTTGTAACTCGTCTTTACAGGTCATATCCTTAGTGTGGATATGAGATATGAGCAGTCTTTCTTCTCAGATTGTTTAACTGGAAGGATTTTTAGAAGCATGGGGAGGTGAAATTTTCCAGTTATGGCAGGAAAAATCAAAAATATGAAAAAGTAAAAATTTTTTTTTCTTGTGTGTACCTTTGATCATAAATAGTAAAAGTCTCCAGCCTAAAGTCATTCAAGTCTCGATTTAAAGAGAATTTCTGTTTCCAGCAGAAATCGATTTCTTTCAAGAATTGTCCAGAAGTTGAAAGTGTCTGTTTCAAGACAGAAGAAAGCAAGCTGTTGAAGAACAAATGCCAGTGTAGTGAAAATATAATACTTTCACTACACTGGCATTTTTCACTCTTTTCAAGATTATAACTACTAAAGTGACTGCAAAAATTAGATTTTTGCAGTCACTCTTTGGGGGGTTCCAATTCCCAGGTTTGGTGCAACCTAAAACTTTTCTAGTTCAGACTGATTGGCACCATTTATTGCAAGAGGTCAAACACTTGGCCTCGAGCACCTTAATTCATACCTGACATCATATCTGACAGTTCAGTTATATTCTATTTAAATGTCCTAACGAAAAAAATCTCCTTCTCCTTCCGCCATAGGCTTCACTGACTCTTTAGATATTTTGTGTGGAGAGCACACAGATTTTCAGGTATTCATCGCGCCCCCTTTTCCTGCCTCATTTATGTTCCAAGTTCTGCTTGTGGCTCCGTCTTCTTTCAGGAAACCCCATTTGAATATGTTGAGGGAGGCCACGGTGGCTCAGGCACCCAGGGCACACTTTGATCCCAGCAGATCTGGGGGCCCTTTTTTTTTCTTTTTTTTTTTTTTTTTTTTTATCCCGAGATTGAGCGAGTCATGGAAGCCTTGCCCTACCAGATGTTTGAAGACCAGGCTTCTTCCTGTGTCTCATCCTGCTGTCGCCTCTGGTGATCGCATTGGTTCTCTCAGGCTGGAGCTCGACCTGGAGTATTTCAGGACACCAGTGGAGAAAAACACAAAATTAGCCATGGAAATTGAAGTACCCCACCCCTCCAGACTCACACACACTCCACACCCTGCTCCCATTAATGCCAAAACACCGGGGCGTGACCTGGAACCTCTCAGTGGGTTTGACGGACGTTGGGTCTTTTCTAAGTGATTTAACAAAGCCTGGTGTTGCAAGTGACGAGATTAGCTTTTTTTTCTTTATTGTATGAAACAAAGCAGACCAGATGATTTGGAGAGATGTCTGTTCTACAGAATATCTGACACCAGGCTAGGCGACCACTCTCACTCTTTAGCCAAATTCTGCATTTTATGGTGGAAAGAGAGCATTAAAGCACTTTGTACTTCAGGCGTTCTCAGATGTCTGCCGCACCAACCTTTGATTTCCCATGTTTTGTCAGGGAAAAAGTTACTCATACACAATGTTGTCGTGTAAGCTGCACACTCAAGACCATGTCACCTTTCGTCACCTGTCTCCTGAGCCTGAATATTAATACAACATGTTTGGAAATGAGTCATAGAGGCATGTGCAGAAAGAAAGCCTTTGCTAGCAAGCAGCAGATATGATCAGAGTGCTGCTTATGCTCCTCAGCGTGGTAAACAGGATGGTGCCGAGGATCAGTCAGAGCTGACTTTATGGTTTATGAAAGCTGAGCTACTTATGTTAACAGGCTTTTTGAAGATTATAGTTGTGGTAAACATACATGTCAAGAGAGAGACAGTGATAAAGTGGAGTCACAACACAGAGACCAATTACCTCTGTGCCTTGGAAGATAGTTAACCTGGTCGTTTGAAGGGATGAGACAAGGAGAAGAAAGAAATAAAAACAGTTGAAGTTTATGTTGACTTATTGGTTATAGCGATGTCCCCTCAGTGCATATCATGGTACAGTCAATAAGAATTGATTTTGTTTGTCGCCTTGAGCTCTCTCTGTGCTTTACAGCCACAGCTGGGAGAGCATATTGGAAATGTGGACACGGTTTTACCCACTCTGAGGTCAAACCCGCAGCCACCAGTACATCTCACTTTCTTCTCTCATTCCCTCCCTCAGCTCTTAAACGTCTTCCCATATGTCCTCCCACAAGGTTTGCAGCCACCAGGTGCTGCTCCACAACGCACCACCACCACCACCACCACCAAAGCAGCAGCAGCAGCATCACCGTATCAACATACATCTGCCAGACAAATGATCCACCCTCTCCATGTTCTCTAGACAAATACTCTCCCTCCCTCTCGCTGTCTCTCAGCCTTTTGATTTATCTGTCTGTCTCCACATATCGCCGTGTCTCAACCGGATGCCTTCAGTTTTAGGCAAATTACAGGCTCGACGTAGCGGCAGCAGAGATTTGGAAGGGATAGGAAAGACTCAACTTAACGGAAGGAGTTGCCTCTGTCTGACGCTACCTACGTAATCCTCTTAATGTCAGTGGGAGTAGTTAACAGGATGTACTTCCAAACTACTCATCATCACAATTCCAACAGAATAATCTCCTCAGACGTAAAATCAAGGTGGAAAATGATACTCCAAGTTCTCTATAATTTTGCACATGTGGATTGAGTCATTTGATGTTGTTTAACAAAGTTCTTCCCAACACAAAACACCATTAGTTTGTTAATGTTGCTGACAAAATACAGTTTCATATGTTTGAATAAACCATATTTTTTTCTAACTGAAAAGCTTAATGCCATTAGTTTGCATATTTAATCCATTTCTGGCCCGGTTTCCTTGTCACTGATGTCTCACTACTTACTTTTTACACATCCTGCTAGGTCACAGTTATAAATTACATGTATTATGTCCCTGACAAATGATTGACTTCCACAAAGTTAAGAGATTTTTCCTCCACACAAACATTTTTTTTGGAGTCAAAGTTCCAAATCTGCTGTCAGGGGAAATGATTGATTTCAGTGTGAAAAATTGCTTGTAAGTAACAACATCCTCTGCTTGCATTAGTGAAAACAGATGCAGGAACTACTCTGTTTCAGCATTATCTCCAGGACTTGACCAGTTTGTCTCCTAATTTAAAGCACATGAGTTGCCATATAAGTATGATTTCAAAAATGACGAGAGCAGTAATAAATCTCAGGAACTTCTGGAAATCCTCTTCAACTTCAGATATCTGTTTAGGGTCTTTGTTTGCAACTGGAGTAATGTTAGTGTGCACGCACGCATGTGTGTGTTCGTGTACATGCACACACAGTTCATGTGCCTGTGCTTGTGTGTGTGTGTGTGTGTGTGTGTGTGTGTGTGTGTGTGTGTGAGAAGAGGCAGTTGTGAGGTAAAGAGAGGGGTCTGGGTTGCACATGCCTCATTTAGACATCAAAGGCCCCTGCTGATGATTTTTCCTTATAATCCATGCCTTTTGGTGCCTCTGCTCCCTCCATCTGAATAAACAAAGCCCAAGTGGTTCTCTGTGGTCTGGGAGAAGTCAGGTGATTGCAGCACGTGATTTGGAAAGTAAATCAATACATATCTAATTTATTCCTCTAAAAATCCCTTTTAGCAGCTCTTTTATGTTGTTTCTGAGGAGCATTCTGATTTTCAAGGGATTTCAAAGTGGTATTTAGAGATGTAATACGAGTCATCTACTGCTCTTTGAAAATGAAAGAAATACCTATCTCAAAAAGAATTCCAGCCCTTTTATATCTCAAGAAGCAAACTTGTACAATGTGTAAGTCTCTCACCAAGAGGAGCAAACACTGCTTGGCTCTCTTTTGAAACGGAGAAATCAATATTGTATGAACCGCACTGCTTCTGTATTCCCAGTCGACCATTATTCCTCCCCACCCCAAACAGCAGACGTTACCCACAATCATTTAGCAAACCCCCAGTGTGAGCCACTGTCTGACCCCTTCCCAGCTCTGCCTGCCCATGTCCAAGCTGCACTCCCATGCCAGAAGCCAGTTTGGCAGCCTCCCTGCCTGTAATATATCTGCAGGAGCAGCATTCCTCTAGGGCTGGCCCGGATCAAATGGCAGCGATTTCCCAAACAGAGGCACAGAGATGGGAGGCCTGACCCATCCTCTGATCTGCTACACGCTCTAATAGCTGCGGGTCAGAATGGATAAATGGTGATGTTGAACCTCCATGTGTCGTGTTTTGGGGTCCAGATCTGCAGTGGTGGATTCAGCGGGATGTAGGTCCAACAGATTAGACGGTTTTGGAAAAACATCAAATTGCGTTTTTCCCAACCAATAATGCGATTATGATTTAAATTCCAATTACTTTCTATGAGTTCGACTACAGGCCTGTCTTTCTGTTCTACATTGTACTAAACAAAATATGATTGTACCAAACATAATGACAAACATATCTGGTTTTTACATTAATAGAATGTGATAAAATAATGCAGTTGATTGCTGTTCTGGGGTGTTCATATTATTTTAACTAGGCAATCAGAATAAGTAAACTTAGTTCTGCCTGGTTCTGTTGAAAAATTGACTTTATATGCCTTATATGGCATTAATGGTATACTTGACATTGAGCCATAATTAAATATAATCATGACATTAAAAGCAGCATTAGATTTATTAATAACCACAGCACAGTTGGCCTGTTATGGTAACAATAACAAACTGCTAGTAAGTCGTATCTAGGCTAACAGCTCTACCCTGTAGACACATGACTGACAGGACTGATGGGCTTTATGTGACTGAAATTGATGTGAGGCAATCACCTAAATCCATAGACTCCACTCTGTTGCTGTTTATTATCAACAACACTAAAAGTCTGCAGCTATGCTGGTGGCTTCATGAGGCTGTATTTAGACACAGTGGTGCTTTGAGCTAAATTTTAATGTCAGCATGCCAGCACGCTCGCTCAATAAAGTGATAAGAGGTATACATTTAACATGTTGACCATCTCAGCATGTTAGCACATTTGCTAATTACACATTACACATTTGCTCTCACTCTGATTGAATATTTTTCGTTTTGCAGGTATTTGCTCATAAACTATACGACTGAAAATGTACAGACGCCACCATACAGACAGGACATTAACGAGACAACAGCCAAGATTTGTTTTTGGTCATCTCTCAGAATGAATGTAAACTGGCTACAGCTGAGGTTTACTGGTGGTAGCTGTCATTATAGCCAGTGATCAGCTTTAAGTTTGACACTAACAGTCAGTTGTAGGATGTTAGTTAGAATTAAGATTGCGGCACTTTGAAAAATGCCCTACAACAGATCCTCTCTTTTAGCTAGATTTGAGGGTCTAAAGCAAACAGGAAATCTAATACCTTCATGCTTACACTGGGCGTAGTTATGTGTCAGTGCCATCAGCTTTTTATATTTGTGGAGCTCCGATTTTTTAAGATGAACACACCATGTATTTGTTTAAAACACATAAACAAACTCTGTTCAGTCTATTTTACAGCATGATTCAGATTTGTAACTTCATTCAAGGCCGTCAGAATTCATTATTTGTGATTGAGTGCTTTGATGCAGTTTCAGGGGAATAAAACATTTGCTTATCAAACCCATTTCTGCATCATTAGCCCAACAATGTCTTACAAACAGACACTGTTCAAAAAAAATTTAAGGTGCAAATGTTTATTTGTGCTGGTTTACTTCATCTTTTACCAACATGTAATGCAGCTATAGCAGCTCTTTCAGGCTTCACAGAGCTGAAGAGCGACATGTACAGATTATCTCAAAGTAATATGGTGATTTCGATGCAGCCAAACCAAGCTACTTGTTAAGAAGGAATAAACACAGCTATTTCTTTCACGGCTATTTTCAAAGCTACATGAGATATAACCAAATATCCTCAAATACTCAAGGGGTAACTAGGATTCACACAGTGGATGGTTAGTGCCTCTGAGGCATGGGCAGATAAGATTCACGGTAAAAGTTAGCTAATATCTCAGAACTGACAGGAACTTTCTGGGCATTTACAAAGTGTGAATTTAGTAAACCTGTGCTGGCTTGAATAACATCAAGAAAACCGAGGAAAGATGGAAGGAGGGGGGGGGGGGGGGGGGGTTTGGGAGGGGGGCCTTTCTTTTGCTTTCTAGGCTTAAACTTTGCTAAGTTCTTTCCAAATTAATCAACCCGAAAAACCCCCC
>JBBMJY010000007.1:11565295-11579486 GCA_037833715.1 Toxotes lorentzi | reverse complement strand
CCCCCCCCCCCCCCCCCCCCCCCCCCCCCCCCCCCCCCCCCCCCCCCCCCCCCCCCCCCCCCCCCTCCCCCCCCCACCCCCCCCCCTGCTCTTTGATGTATAGGATTGAGATGTGATGAGGTCTGTTCAAAGTGAGTACAAAGAAGTGTTAAGATGGAAAAAGCAAATGCAGCTTTAGTCAAGGTAGAGAAGCCGAGGTAGCAAGAGATGATGAAGAAATGTCCTGTCTCAAGAAGATGAAATGTTATCTGACATTAAATATGGATGCTTCCTTATAAAGGTGTCCCAGCTTTAAAACACATTTTTGTGACCTGTACATTTTGAAACCCAGTGCGTGTTGTAGTAGAAGAACGTAGTAAACCTTTGTAATTTTCTCATGTTTGAATAATCTGATTATCACATAGCTCAGTATCTTTTGTAAGACATCAATAACATTTCATTGTCTGTGGAGCAGTACATACCGTACACCCTGTTTTGAACAACTGGGGGAAGCAAATTAACACAGCCAAAGATTCGGTCATCTGCTGGAGGTAAATACCGTGTCAGTAGTTTCCTGCAGATCTGCTGAGTCAGAGCAGGATTTTTGGTGGAAATATACCTTTTATACTGAATAGATGTCACTTTGATTTAAAGGGGCAATTCACTAAAATTAACTGCAAATTAAATTCACTTCCATTTTATTTGGGTGGTAACAAAAATCAGGCGTAGGTATCATATTACTTATAACGTATTATGCAAATAAAACCAACATTTTTACAGTGGGTTAAGCATGTTTATTTGTGAGCTTCAGATGTGCTACCAGGATGATCTTTCGCACAGAGTCAGGCTAGCTGTTTCCCCCTGTTTCCATTCTCTGTGCTAAGGTAAGCTAACTACTCTGTAAACATTTATTTTGTTTTGTATTATTTTACATTACACTTGAGTTTTACCAGCTGTTGACTGAATTATTTTCTGCTGTGCATAGAATTTCTACCGCTCTCATTAGTTGCTTTGACATCTTGATTAATTTCAGTTGAAGTACATTAGAACCTGCTTCCTGACCCTCATCTTGTATATTGGCAAATAATTAACTCCACGCCATCAATATTCTGTGTAGCTAATCTACTTTTGCTCATGTAGTCCAGAAAACTGTCTTCAGCAGGAAAACTGCACCTTCCAAAAGACTAAAAAAACTGAAACCACCACTCACAACAAAGGCTCATTAAACCTGGCTTCAGGAGACAAGCCTCCCACAACAGCACCACTGACTACTTCTGCAGTTACAAGATACATCAATATACAGTGTAACTCCTCATGGAGGCAAATGTTAGATGCATTCAAAAGAAACAAATTTCTTCTACTCAACCTAAATGTATTGAAATGTCTCATCTAATACACAGTTAATAAAATACTTTATTTCCTTGCAGGCCCTGGCAAATACAAATTTCCATGTTTTAAAATCACCATCAATCATCCATGCAATATTTACAATAACAATTACACACTGATTGAGAAATAATAAATGAGATTATCAGCACTTGTAGATGTTGCCCCACTTTTTAGTGTCATCGCTCTGTTGTCGCAATGTTGACTTTTCCAGAACTGTCAGCAAATGACTGTAGCATCTTTCTACTTACTCATCTCACAGTGCAGTGTTTTTTCAGACACACTTTTCTGTCTTACAAACTCACTTAAACTAGTCACATTATTTGCCAGGATGGTCACAGCTGTTGTGCTTTTATTGTAACTGGCACTACACACCGTACGTTTTCTGTTTTTTCTACTGTGAAGGCATGCCAGCATCTGATCCGAGCGTCAGTGTAGGCTCATTTAGGAATTACTTTTCGCTTCTTCTTTTTGTGTGGGTTTTGGTCACAGTAAAGTGAAAAATGCTTTCTTAGTCAGAAGTGTATCCAATACCACACACCGCAGTCTCACCTCTGCCTCCTTCAGCATAGCTGTTTGGCAAACTTACATGTAGTCTGCTGTGCACCTGTGAGGAGAGATATAATTACATGTGGTTCATATGTGTGGTTGTGTGTAATATTAAGCTGTTATTGAGTCATCTTATCAATGAAATTACATAATCTCACCTAGGTAAATTTAAAAAGTGTTTTTGCCAGATGCAGATTTAAAAAGTCAAGGGGAGAATCTGTTTACTGCCGCTGTCATCACTGTCGGTATCATTTTGGTGCTTGTTGTTGTTGTTTTTTTTTTTTTTGTTTTTCTACTTGTTTGGATCACTGCCCTTATTTTTCCTCTGTTGCAGGTCCAGTGATGAAGCTGCAGCAGAGAACTCCTCGCCGGCGGGGCCAGCAGCCCAAGCTGCTCAACAGCCCTGAAGACAGCCTGTACTACAACCAGCTAAATGTGAGTTCAAAGTGCCGATAAAGGCCTTTGTCCGACTTTGGTTCCACATGATAATACAATTAAACCTACCTGTGCCAGACCCTGGAGCCCCACCCCCACGCTTCTCTGCCTCTTGTCTTGAACATGTGCTTATGCTCTTTATCTGTTGCTTTCATGTCAGGATGTCTGCCTTCACGGTGAATAATTGATGTGGTTTATCAAAGCTGAGCAAGATGCATGCTTCATCAGACTCACTTGAGCCCTTTGATCAGAAAAAATTATGCTGTGACTTCTGATATTATCAGCATCTGCTCGCATTCAACACAAAATCACTTTGAATTAAAAATTAATGACTCTCTGCTCATCTTTTGACTGTGTGCTCTTGGCCCTTTCCTCAGAGAACTCTGGATTACCAGGGGAGCAAGAGGAAGCCGAGAAAACTTGGGTAAATAACTGCTTTCCTACTTACAGCAACTCTAAACAGAGCAGGCCCTTTGTGGAATAGGAGAATCCAGAAATGGAGTTGTTTTCTTATAATGTAAATGGAGAGCCTAAAATAACAGGCTTTTTATGAGCAGTTGCTCTGCGTCATTAGAGAGAGGGTTACATATTAAGGCTTTGTCAGCATGCAAATTTTAATTGTTGAAGGTCTAACTTGTATTTGTACTATAAATGACATCCTGGTACAGATCAGTAAGCTTAAGAGGACGCCTGAACGCCTCATCGCTGCATCTGCAAATATTTTCTTTTATTTCTTGTATTTCAAGATGTGTATTTTATGCCATCGTGAAAACTCAGCTCCCTGTTCTTCATCACAGTAACTCCTCAACACTTTCTTTTCTTCTTTAACATCACAGTCAAATCAAAGTGCTGGATGGAGAAGATGAGTACTACAAATTACTGTCAACTGTGGAGTCAATCCCTGAGGAAGACTACGCGACCGCCCCCTCTCCCGCCCTTTCTAGTGGGCCTCTCGTCAGTCAGAGCTGAGCCTTACAACCATGTCAACCGGTAAGACAGACGCACCAGACATGACACTCCAAAGAACATCCTCAGTGTTGGATGTGCTGTGGTATATGGAGCAAGTAGCAGCAGTGCACAATAAGCGACCTGTACAGGCGATACCCTCAGCTGTTAATCCAAAGTTAGATAGTGGTTTTCAGGGGGTAGGAGCAGTGTCGTGTTAATGAAAACATTTTACAAAGTCACAATTAAGCACTGAAATACTGAACATATATTTGTGGTTGTAATACTTTTATGTCAAATGTTTAGGTTTTAGACAATCTCTGCAATTAATGTTTATTCTTATCATCTCATTATCCATGTAGCTGTTAATTATTTTATTGACTGATTCTTCAGTTTATGAAATGTTAAAAATTAATAATGAGACAAAAATATGTATTTAATTTACTTCCTATGTGAGATCTGTGATTACAAAAACCTAAGATATTCAATTTATAATACAATATGAACTGAGGAAAATTAGGCATATTTTTTAAAGCTTTAACCAGTAGATATTTGGTGTTGTAACATGATGTGTTCATTTATCAGTTTCTGCTGATTTGGATTTATTGACCCGTCATTTAAGCACTGCTCTACATTTACAATAAGGAACCTTCCATCTTACAGTGTGTTTCTAAATTCAGTGGTGTTAACCTGACTTGGAAACATCTACCCATTTTCGAGCATTATGTCTATTGTCTAAGATGGATTCAGAGACAAATCCTTCTGAAACCCAAAACTCTCCTGACGAGTTCTCCCACAGTGAGCTGCCTGTAGTTAGAGGGGCTTTGTGCTGTTTGAGAGCTGGAATCACCACACATAGCCTCACAGAGGCAGAGCTAGACCTCACTTTGAATTTCACCCTAAATACAGGAATTTTCTTTTAAGATGTGAAGTGTCGGAAATGCAGGGCTGGCGAGTTGATTTGTGGAGCTTTTTTTTTTTTTTTCTTTTCAATTTGCATATCATTTACTGCATCTCCCTTTGTTGACACCCGAGGGCCTGAGAGGAGATTTTGATCTTAATAGGAAGAGTAGGGTGGTATGACTGAGGATCTCATCTTCCTTATACTCAGTGGGGAAACATTAGAGCTCTGCCTAGACAGCGAGACCAGCTTCACTTAGGTTCAGGTTCACGGGAATCGTGGTGGTTTTAAAGAGGCCCTAAGTCTTCTACAAATTCCACTGCTCAGTACTGTGGAGGTCAGACTCAGGTTGAGACACTGAGGACTGACTCATCAACTAAACATCAGTGGTCATTAATTTTTTATTTATTTTTTTAATCATGTGAAGTACAGGGCATTTCTTTAGGAGGCTCCACCAAACCAAAACCACCAGTTCTGTGACTTGACCACACTATGGCTTTACACCTGCTATTGTCCAACCATAACTATGCTGTTTGTTGTTCTGAACAGCCACAACGCCTGTAATGGTAATATAGTTTATTCAAGTTCTCTGAAATCTTACACAACCTTTACACAGTGTTCAGACTCTTTACTTAAAAGTGACAATGCAGCAATATAAAAATACTTCTTTACAAGTAAAAGTTCCTCCTTTATTATATTATTGGATTGTTGTTAGTGATTCATTTGTTGTTAATTGTTGTGTTAGTTGAAAAACCAACTGTAAAACTGAATTGTATTTTACAACTATACTTGTTAGATAAATGTAGTGGAGAAAAAAAAAGTACAACATTTCCCTCTGAATTCTAGTGAAACCTAAGTATCAAGCAGCATGAAATGGAAATACTCAAGTAAAGGATCCTGCAACTGGAGTACGGTATTGAGTAAATGTACTTAGTTACATTCCACCACTGCTGCTGCAAGACTATGAATAGATGTAACACACTGCAACTGTCACTATTAAATGAAATGAAGAAGAGAAAATAGAAATCAGCTGATTCCATGATCAAATTAGCTGACATAATTAAGCTGAATCGATAATAAAGCCCTAGTCTTTTCAATTTATTGTCATATGTATCTCTACAGGAAATTCAAAAGTAATACCCCAGACCACTGGCAGTGTTATAATGTGGTGTCACACTTAGTTCAGAAGCATTTCACCTCCGGTCGTAGCCGCAGATCCTGCAATAATTAAAATCCTCGTTGTGCATTACTCCCTTGCTGGGATAGTTGGTTCCTCTGAAGAGCAGTCTGAAATAGGTCACCCCAGCACCCTGTAGTGCATCTTAAAAGTACACTGAATCAATTAAGTGTGATCATGCTCCCTTGATTATTTTGGCCCTGTTTTACCACGGAGAGGAATTTCAAATAGGCTCACTAGTTTGAATAACAAGGTTGGACTGTGGTGACAAATGGTGCCAGAGTGGGTGTTTCTTCCCCTGTTTTTCTCTGCCAAATTAACTCCCTGGCTGATTGCCTGCTTTAGCATATGAGAGGAGGTGAGCGGAGGTGTGTACGTAATTGCCTTGGTTAGCTGATTATGTGTTGCAAAAGGAAAATGTTATGAAATACTGTCGTCACTCTCATGAAAGATGTTCTGACCTAATGAACTGATGCTGGTGGCTGCTGGTCGTCTTATAGGTCGGTGAGGGACAGACGCTGTGTCAAGTCAGCGTTCAAGGCCTGACACCTGTGTTTTCTTTAATGCGTCTTCGTAAATCCAGCTCCCTCTTGTTTTTCCTCATTAAATCTGACAACATCTGGTGCGCGAGAGAGGGCTCCTTTAATGTGGCTAACGTTACTGCTGGTGTTGTTCTTGCCATTTTAGCTATTTGCTTCATGTGCTGCACTTTCATTAGAGCTTCATCCAAGGCAGCCCCAAACACTGTTATCCAAAGTTTTAAACCACCTTTATGAAAATCGCTCGAGCTGCAGCCTTAACAAATGATGAAAAGCTTTTATTTTCTAAAGAAGTATACTTACCTTTTCACCTAATAGTGATGTCTCACTTCAAAGAGAGCATGCGATTAGGCCAACATTGTCCTGTTTCTATATCCTTTGAGTTCAAAGGGAGAGTTTGAATGCCAGTATTTCATGTGCAGCCTTTTCAAAAACTGTTTTAATGCAGTTTACGTGCTTTTGATATCCAGATGTGTCAGATTTTCACCACAGCAGAATACATCACCCTATATAACGATTGCATACCACAGTGTTTTGCATAACTAAAGAATTAATTTCAAGTCTTGCTCCTTAATAGTTTTTGTTCCCACAAACTTCAAGGACAGAGGACGAGCAGACGCCTAAAATAGCTACAAACTAAGCATTGTGATACTCTTTGCTGGCTAATGATTGAAGCCACATACATGAGCGTCAACCAGATGTCAGATGTGTGTTGAGGGCTCTGAGCAAAAGAACATTCCCTAAAGACGGCATTAATAAAGAAACTGGTTGAGCCGGGTGGAGACAGAGAGAGTAAGAGGCAGAGAGGAAGAAGGAGATAAAAGAGTCTGTTGAGTACATACATCAAAGGTCTGTTAATGACAAGGGATGCCATTAGGGTTACAGTGGTCTTTGTTTCAGCTTCCTCACACCTGCAGTTTGTTGAGGGCGCTCTATACACTGTTTTGTTGTTTAACATTTGCATGAATATAAAATGCATGCATGAGGAGATGAGAGTTTGTTCCCAGCTAATAATCTTAGAGGTGACCAAATGTTTTGGTCAAAATTATAGCCTCCTCCTCATTAACCTAAGCATTCAGTTTCCTCCCAATGCAAAGAGGGATAAAGCAAGAAAAGGGCTTACATAGAACAACAGAAACTGTATGGAAAAGCTGTTATCCTGTACGCCATGAAATTTATTGACTTAAAAGTTTTCTTGATGCCTCCGGTGCTGGAATGGGATTTGACAAATCAGAGCGTGAAATTGTGATTAGCCTCTCTCAGTTTGTAGACGGGCTGGGGCACTAGCAGACTTGGCATGGCCAAAGGTGTAACCTGTTTTGTTTTGCCCCAGCACTGCTTTCCCAGATGGTGGGACCAGCTGCCATTGAATAAACGCTGGACTGGTAACAGTGTGAGAATTACCACGGCCTTGTTTCAGTTTGGGATGCATAACAGAAAGCTTGTCTTTTTGCCAGGAGTGCAGGGACATATCACCTGGTGTTCAACCAAATAACCTTTTGACTGAGGTTAGAATAAAATTTTGTGCTGTATAACAGTTCTAAAATCTGTCCAACAGCGCCCCATATTTCTCTTATTTGCGTAGCTGTGCATGGAGATCTCCCACTGTCATTTTACAGAGTGTAACTGCAGTATTTTCTTTACATGTCATCAACATAAGAGTCAGAGTTGAACCTTTGCAACCAGCTGCTCTTATCCTGTCTGCATGCTCTTATATTTTCCTGTTTTTCAACTTTATTTCAGCTAAATAAGTGGATCAGATTGGGCAGCACAATGCTTGTTTTTCTAGTATTTTGCATATTGTTCCTGTCATAGTGTTGTGATAAAGGTAAATTTCTCCATACAGTTTATTTTACTCCCTTATCTGCTTCTCCAAGAGGAACTTCCCTGAGCATTTGTAAATGTGCTCATTTACATAGATTATTTATCCATGTGCAACATAGAATCTTTCCGTAATGTTAAAAGACAGTTACAAACCTGAGCAGAATTAAAAAATATATAATTTTGCAAACATCTGCAGTCCTGCCTTGCTCAATTGTTCTGGAATGATAACACCTGGAAAATAGTCACTGAAGTGAAAGACTGAATATTAACTTAGAATTTTTCAAAAACATCAACCAGTTGTCCTTAAAAGCTGACAACACTTTAATATCTAAAAATCTTTCATCCGTGATATAACAACTGAGGTCTTTTTATTATCATTTTCCCCAGGAGAGCACTACAGGCTGTAACTGTGTATATCATCATAGACGGGGAGAGTTTCCCCTTTTTAAGGCTGGATTAACGCATCCAGGGTGGGCTGAGAGAAGGTAAAATGACCTGTCCCGCCTTGTGTGACCCCAGGCCAACCCTGCACATTGCCAAGGCTTTGCTCTTTGCTCTTGAATATGCAGAGGTCCCCAGCTTCATAGGCTCAGAAGAGAGAGAGAGGGAAGAAAAAAAAAAAGAGTTGTATCGCATTGCAGGGAAAATTAGTGAGACCAAAGTTGGAGTTTCTGTGTGTTGGGGGCTGCGAACAATGGCAGCTTTCTGTCAGACAGCAACTTCAAAGGTCTGCTGAGTGACTGCTCTGAGTTATACTTTGTTGTAGATCACTGAGGAAATTCACAGATGTTTTCTCATACGAGACACCATTATAGCGGCTCAAGTACCCAGTAGCCTCGAGCGTCTCTCCCTCACCCCTCTTCCTCTCTCTCCCACACACTCAAACTTACTCTCAGTCTCATGCATGCACCCACCCCTCCCTACCCACTCCCTCTCCCTCACCCACCCTCATCCCAAGTCTCTGATATCTCTCGCATGAGACAGATGTGGAACCTGTTTTCGCTCCAACTGTCCAGAGAATATGGAAAGTTAAAAAGGGTTCGTGTTGTGGCATTTGCCCTTCGACTCTGTCAAATCATCAGAGCTCACTGTCAGTTCACTCAAAATTTCAAAATCACATTGCTCTCACATCCATTTGAGGTCAATACAGTAAGTTGTACATCATTCAAATTAAATTATATAACCTGAAAACTGAGCAATAATAATGAAAGTTATTTTGAATATGCTGCAAAATTTGGATATCAACATAGTTTTTCTGTGTTTTGGGGTTTTTTTTTCTGCAGATTGCCGTCTTCACCTGCTGAACTGGACCAAAACAAACTGCATCTCAACCACACACTTGGCATTTATTGTAAATGTTTATTTATTTATAGAAAATTGCTGTTTTATATGAGTCAAATAAATGTGTTTCAACTACTGTAAACTGTCTTGTTTGCAGTGATGCACAATGGGGTTATAACACAGCATTCCTTAATTGTTTGAACATCACCTGGTGTCTTTTACATATGTTAAAAACTAATAATAGTATGAAAATAAGCTCTGTTTGAGAATGAAAAATGTTGGCGCAAGTAATTTACAGGGATGCCTGTTACCTGTTGAAATTTGACAAAGGAGTTCATTTTGTTTGAAACATAACATGAAGGCATCACATCATTGTTTTCTTTGATTTTTATTCTTCATAGATTATAAAAATACCTGCTTCAGTTTCCTGCCATACAACAGCTGATAAGAATTTTGTGTCCTGCAACCACTGCAAGACTGTATCTCCTTTTAAAATACTCTGCTAATCCCTAAATGCAGCTTCAAATGCATGTGCACCTCTTAACAGTGTTTTTTGTTGATCGACTCTTTGCTTTATGCTTTAAAGTACTTTATGAAGTACACGGATGGTGCTGACTGATACCATGTTCAAATCTTTCCGTGTACAGACAGAAAACTATTGCAGTGGGGGTTCCTAAAAGTTAATTTTCCCATGAAATGCCAGAGGAAAATTTTCTTTTAGCCAAACCATTGCTGAAGTGACCCTGTAAAACTTGAGGGAGGGCCATAAGACGGTAAAGGCTCGGAGCAAGTAAATTACCTCGGGGGACTGGACAATGTGTCAAGCACATAGTCATGAATTTCTTACAAACTATATGAGAATCCTGCTCAGGCAACACCATCTCTCAGTTGGAGTCCCATTGAGATGCATTAAAATGTAAGAACTTACATTTAGGGCTGAACAGAGTATCTCAAAGGAAGATATCAATAATTCGGTAATGCTGATGGTTCACAAAATTCATGCAGTTTCATATATGGCTGAAATATGCCTTGCATAGCATGACAGCTCACATTTAAGGTGATTCAGGTGAAGATCCACCCAAAATCCAAATTAATATTTCCTGTTTTAATGTCCACAAATCACTGCTGCTGCTCAGAATTGTATTGTAACAATTACTTTTGTTTTAGGGTGGATTCTCCCTTTACTTTAACAGTTATTTGGCTTGACATAACATTTGACATTTATATGACATTTAAATGCACAGATACAAACTTTTGGAGTAGATTGTAAAAAAAAAAAAAAAAAAAAAACGCCCTTTACAAAGTTGTAACTAATGTGTTCATTCATGATTAATAAGTAATTTTTTACTAACGCTTTATAAATCAGTTATGAGCAGTTAGCAACTTGGGGTTGCCAAGTTGTGAAAAATCCCTTTTGCTGGTGTCATCCTGCCTGACACTTTCTTCCTTTTATGTTTTTATGTTGGCTTGGAAGAAAATGAGAAACCCAGGAGTATTTATGAATCCTGTATAAACCTTTATAACTAAAATTATTACCCAATACAAAGGATGAACACCAGTCAGGGAAGTTTTTTACAACCTGGCAACCCAAAACATGTTTGTAGTAATGGCTTCTGACTGATCTCTAAATCTTTTCACCTGTTATGAACTCCTTTGTGTCAAAATCATTCGAATACCAAAATGCACAAATTGAATACATGTAATGTGACTGCACTGGTATGATTTTCAGTCATGTGTAGGTGTGAAAGAGCTACAAAGTACACACACTCCCTCCTGTGTAAATAACACATTAAATTTGGCTCAGGATTCACAGCAGTGGCCTCCTGTTTTCCACACATTTTTATAAACGAAACTCTATAAGCTTCATCACCAACAGCTGCCATAATTTGATGTAAACAAGGTTAATCTCCACTGGTTTTTTTTATCAGTCAACGGTGTGACTACACCACTCCTGTAGCCAGTTTTGTAGTTTAACATGGCTCCAGTGCAGCCCAGCAGGACTCCCCCTTTCCCTCATGACTGTGTATAAAGCCGTGGGAGAGGACTGGGAACATTAATCCCTTCAAAGGAACAGATCTAATTCAAAATCTGCCGCTCCAAACTAGTTGAGAGGACAGTGATTGTTTCTGCAGGGAAGCCAGATAAAGATCAGAGAGTTGATATAGAAAACTACAACTTCCATTTCGACTGCTCTGCCACAAAAGTTTGGATATTATCTCAGGAAAACTGCATACGTTTGCCTTCATTAAATGTTCTGAAACAAAAAAAATGTGATATGATACGTCAGTTTAGCCTTTGTTTTAAAGTTCCCTTACATTTCAAATACCTCTGTTTAATTTGGAGTCTGCAGTGCATGAGATCCTGTGCTTTTTCTGAATGTCAGCTTCCTCCCCACACACATTTACATGACAAGCTTATAAAAGAACATAATTGAGACATCACTATTTCAAGTGCTGCCTTTGTCACCTGGTTTAAAACAGAGGTTTCCCCTGTGTGACAAGTTGAGTAACATTAATTTGAATTAGCTGCTGGATTTTTTTTTTTTTTCTTTCAGGCTCTTAGCGTGAGTGCAAATTGTGATGCTCAAAAAAGAAAGAGAGAAAAAAAAATCTAAAACAGGAGTAAGTTCTGATAAAACAACTGATTGAAATGAGTGAGGGAGAAAGAAGTATTTAAATGATTCAGAGAGGGCATAATTAAGTGTTTAATGCCATGTTGTAGTTCAAAGGCACAACAAAGAAAATTTAATTCAAATTAGAAAATGTAAAAGAGACGCAGATTCTTCAGAGATGAGAACTTTGTGTTGAGTCACTTGATTTGGTCTCTTTCCTCCATCAAGCAGTGAGGCAACGCTCTTGGAGATCTCCAGAGATAACAATGTCACATTGTCACATAGGGTTCTGCTACAAATCCTTAATTACAAAAAGAGGATCAGATGACTACAGCATCCAATACCGGGGTCTCCAGGCGGCATGGGGGTCTTTGATCAAGAAAATCCAATTATTTGTGTATATACATTTCCCACATAGTGATTACTTCATTAATTGTCCCGCCTTTATCTCCTCCCTTCCCATCCCCCCTAATAATCAGCTCCTTTATCCAGACCAACAAACACACCATAGGAGCTTTGTGGATTCAAAGGATTTGCTTTCCCCTCTCAAAGAGCCGCTATTCTTTGATGATTGGGCAGCGGCAAACTTCAAAGTAATAAATCTTATTTCTGACTGGCTGGCGGCCCACCAAAGTCCTTATCAAATTCTAAGAAGTGATCCCTCACTCTTCAGATAGACCAAGGATATCTCGGAGAGAGGAAGCACTGAGGAGTGAAGACCCGCTCGACAAGATATTTCACTGCGAATGCACATATTTATCTAAATTAGTGATTTATTATTATTATTATTATTATTTTTTAATTTTATTTGTTTTCATCGAGAGGGAGGCGGACGTTTACCATGGCAGCAGTGGCTGTACTGCGGAATGAAACACTCCAGGCTTTTCTTCAGGTTTGTGCGCAAGTTTCTGTTTACACTTTGGCGACTTTAATAACTTGTAAACTCACCCATCCGCGTCGACTTACCTTTGGCTTAAGAGTCTCAGTTATATTTAAGATACAAGTCAGGCACCTTTGACAGTCCAGTGTCATATGATTTTTAATTACCAAGCCCTAATAGTTGTGCGTGTTAATGATTCCCGCGACTCAGGGTCGATGTAGTGCAGATGAAATTCAAACTTTGACCGATCTTTTCAGCGTTTAGAATAGAAAAATAGCTCTTTATGTGTGTTTTTAACCTCAGAAAATGTGCTGGAAAAAATGATTGTAATATAGAAAATGTGTGTGTCGATTATCCAGGATCGCACTCCAAACTCTTCTCCAGAGAACTGTAAGCACTCTCCGCTGGCTCTCCTGGCTGCCACTTGTAACCGGATCGGGCATCACCACGGATCAAACCCCACAGATTTTCTCCAGGTCCCTTACGACCCAACTCTGGGCTCCCCTTCGCGTTTATTTCACCCGTGGACTAACGAGGGAAACCCTCAGAGCAGCCTGGCTAGCAACTCTACTTTCGGACTATCTTCCAAGCCCCAGCTGTCTGCGCACATCCAGAGCTCCTTCAGCTCGCACCACGAACTGCCCCTCACCCCTCCGGCGGACCCCTCGTACCCCTATGACTTCTCCCCTGTGAAGATGTTACCTTGCTCCATGCAGTCTCTGCAGTCCACCTGCCCTCCCACCTACGTCCCC
The DNA here is from genome assembly GCA_037833715.1 of Toxotes lorentzi. Classification (NCBI taxonomy): domain Eukaryota; kingdom Metazoa; phylum Chordata; class Actinopteri; family Toxotidae; genus Toxotes; species Toxotes lorentzi. The sequence goes on along the minus strand of JBBMJY010000007.1, from coordinate 11,566,227 downwards.
GCTGTCAGTTACGCAGCCCCAACTCCCATTCCGCCCGCGATGCCAAGTTTTGTCACGGGACCCTCCGGCCTTGTGCACCAGCAGCAGAGACAGTTGTCCCCAAACCCTGGAGAGGATATTCCGTGGTGGAGCCTCCAGCAGGGGAACCATGTAAGCCACTCTTCCTCCCTCGGTCCCCATCGCTTCCAGCTGCAGAGGGGCTTGGTTCTGGGACATACGGACTTTGCGCAATACCAGACGCAAATCGCCGCGCTGCTGCACACGAAGTCCCCTCTCGCAACTGCTCGGAGGTGCAGGAGGTGCAGGTGTCCGAACTGCCAGTCCTCCACGTCCAGCGACGAGCCTGGGAAGAAGAAGCAGCACATTTGTCACATACCGGGTTGCGGGAAAGTTTATGGGAAAACTTCTCACCTCAAAGCGCACCTGAGGTGGCACTCTGGAGAGCGGCCGTTTGTGTGCAACTGGCTGTTCTGTGGCAAGAGTTTCACCAGGTCGGATGAGCTGCAGAGACACCTGAGGACTCACACGGGGGAGAAGCGCTTTGTTTGCCCGGACTGCTGCAAGAGGTTCATGAGGAGTGACCACTTGGCAAAACATGTCAAAACTCACCAGAACAAAAAAAGCAAGTGCCACGACAAGACACTTGACCACGTCAAAAGGGAGGACACGAGGAATATGTTGTAACACACTTTATAGTCATTTTAAACAGTAGACATCACCATAGTGCAATACAGTCAGTCCTACATTAGTTAAAGTACACAGTGAGCTGCATTTCTACATAGGGTATTCTGTTTATTTTGTTGGCTGATTTCTTACATCCTGACAATAGTTTCTAACATTGCTGGTCTGTGTAGCACATTTTTGTGTGTGTGTGTGTGTGTGTGTGTGTGTGTGTGTGTGTGTGTGTGTGTGTGTGTGTGTGTGTGTGTGTG
>JBBMJY010000007.1:11428434-11556689 GCA_037833715.1 Toxotes lorentzi | reverse complement strand
CCCCCCCCCCCCCCCCCCCCCCCCCCCCCCCCCCCCCCCCCCCCTCTCCCTCCCCCCCCCCCCCCCCCCCCCCCCCCTCCCCCCACTCACGGCCCCAGCTCTTCTAAAATTCTGGCTACGGCACTGAGACGGTCACAGACGATTGCTGCTGATGGTATCACGGTTTCACCTGCTTTAACAAGATCAAACAGGGGTTTTCATTTCCATTTTACCCTTAAATACTCAGATCTGAGCTCTGGGTTAAGAGTCAAACGTCACCAGCATTCATTTTCTCTCAGCAGGTGTTTGTCCGAGGCTTTTTTTTTTCTTGAGTAGTTGCCTATAGGCCAATGTTGGAATATAACTTTGATCAAACTGATTTTAGTGATCGCGTTTAATCTGTGCCACCTGAGCACATTTCTCTTTTTATTTTTAAACTTGATGGCTTGCATTATTATAGGACCATATACTCAAGGCACACTCATTGTGTTTAAATCCAGATTCACTTACTGCTGCAGACTCATAGAGAAATAAGAACAGGCCCAGCCTGTGTTTGCTCCATCAAGGCGATTTCTTATTTCTTTCACAGGTTTATTTTCAGTCACTGGAAATTCAGACAGAAGCGTTCGAATTCGAATTTGTCCACTTTTTGCAGTGAAAATAATCACTGTCACAAACACAAGAATATTCTCACTGACACCCCCCATCCTCTCTCACACACACAATCTCCAGGTTTGTATCATACCCCATCTTGTGGACAGTCTCATATAGCTGCTAGTGAAAGTCAATCCCACCCCCTTTTCCCTCTGTTTTTTTCATCTTTTTTTCATCTTTTGTCATTGTTGTTGTATTTACATCACTCCTGTGCAGCTGAGAGACAAAAATGAGAACATCTGCTTGTGTGTCAGTGCCATTGCAGAGTGGCCTTTTGTTTTACAAAGACCTTGTGGCAGTGGAGGTATACAATGGATGTGATGAGTATTGATTGTGCAAAAGGTTGGATTACCAAATGAACAAAGCAGGCCTTAAAGGATAGCTCCATGAATAAGTCTGTCTTAATACAAGTACTCACATGACCGCATGCTGAGCTTTTGGTCACTGGAATCATTCCCTCTGTACCAACTGTTTCCCAAAGTTACAAGAAGAAACATTGGAAGAAACCCGCTTGATTGAACTAACTCAGGTTGGTGAAGTCTCATATTACCTTTGGCAGAATGTAAAATTTATATTTCACAGAATTATAATTGTATATTTTTCTCCTCATCGCTTACATTAGGAAGGGATCTGTTCAAGATCAGCATGGATACTGTAGGAGGAATAATTAGTCAAATCAGCCAATCGTCCTTCACTACATATGGACAATGTCAGTATTGTTTTAAGACAGATCCTTTAAGGATGTATTTTTACCAAGTCATTATTATTTATTTTGTAATTTGATGCTGTGCTGACTCAGTCCATGTTTCAGTCTAAAAAACTGCCAAATCCCAACTGACTGGTTGAGGGAGGAACCAGGTGGGGTCCACAGAGGCCCCACAGCTCAATGTTGTCCCTGATTCAGCCCCTGAGGAGCCAGGACTGGACAGCATCCTTTAAACACGTGGAGCATGTGGATGTGCTGAAGAACTTGCCAACCTTTAATCAGATCCACCCTCAGAGGAACCAGTACAACAAACCACCTGAAGACTATAGTAATGGGTGATCTTTGCTTGTGATTGCCTGTCTCTCATGTATGTCCACTCATGTCCCTGTGTTCACGTATGACGGTGGCGTGTATCCAGATTAACGGGTCGGTTTATAATTAGCTTCATGAGGTTATTTCTGGAATGGCCCATTTGTGCTCAGCTCCTGCAGCAGTCATTCCTGGTTTCTCACTGCCACCTTGTGGATTTCGGTTTTTCGTCCTTTCACTGTGTCATGGTGTCGCAGGTCACATCTTCACCGTTCAACGCCGGTCTGTCCTCACAGAAAGCGGGGAAATAAGATGTTTAATGACAAGTAGCGATCATCTGCTTTGAGCTTTTGTTATTGATCTCTTATTTATAATGTCCAGATGGCAAAATCATTCACGTGATTGGAGTGGGAGAAATAAATAACAGTTAAGGCGTATTTTGGTACACGGGTTGTGTCGCTTTCTTTACTGTTGTCCTGTTGTGTTGTTGTTTTGTTTGTTTGTTTGTTTGTTTTTGCCCCCCCCTCCCCACATGAACAAAACCGGTCTCTCCCCCCTCCTCCTCCCCTTTTCGATCCTAGATCCCTCCTCACGTAATGTTTGGCTCATAGCATCAAACTTCAAGTCCATGTCCGTGACCAGGATTCAGACCAGAGCTACGTAGATCCCGGAGACAATCAGCACTTCAAAAAAAAAAAAAAAAAAGTCATACTTCAGGCGCCATTCAGTGTCAAAGCTGCAGACGGGTCTGCTCCACAAATATGCAGCTCCGGTGGAGGTTGTATTTTCCCGTGGCTCATCCGTGCGCGATGACAATACACAGACAAGGTTTGCTTTAATGTCAGCAAATCAAACCTACTTCAACAAAAGCAAGGTCACCTTGATTTGGATCTAGTGGAGAACTGAAGCTCGGGTCTGTCTTTATTTTTTCTTCTTCTTCTGCTTGGAGTGTACCAAAGAGCGCAGCAGCCTCTCCCTCAGGACTTAATTTGGTGGTAAATTCACTTTCAGTGTGCCCCCCCCTCCCCCTCCTTGGACTGCACCTGTTCACCTGGATACACACAGTCACGGTAAGTGTCCTTATTCATTTGCGGGCTCTTAACAAGTCAAAACTGAATGAACTCTTTCTTTATTGTCATTGGAGATGCTCTAACAGGTGTTTTATAAGGTTTGCTCCCTGTAAAATAAGAGGGTATGGGACATAATTGACCTGTACTTTGCGAGCTGAACGTGTGTAGAAACTGTTTATGTTGTTTATTGTTGTTTATCTTCATTCAGCCTTTAATAGCCGTATGGCGTTTTTTGTAGAGAAGGATGCTCGTCGTCTTTTTCCCCCCTCCTTTCTCTGTGCGTGACTTTAACCTGCATCAACAATTCAATAATCACCTTGAACTGATATTTCTCTGGCAAGTTTGTGAAGCCAAAGCCAGGACACTGGTGACAATTTAGGCCAAATGAATCTGCTCTTTGTGGGCTTTTATTTGCATTTCATTTTCCAGAGCCTTGGCAACGCCAGTTAGGCAAGTGCCATTTATTGTGAGGATGACAAACAAGATATACGATGGTGAAATAATGTGCTCCTGTCAGAGGCTATTAAATGGTTAAATTAGGTACACTGAGGATTTTTTTTAATTTTTTTGATTTATTTTTATTATTTCAGTGAGTAGTTCTGACTGAACTTGTCATCCACTGTTGATTATTTTTATTTTTCTATCCTGTGCCGTCCACCTGAATCTCAACTTGTAAGACAGATTGTGCCCTTGTCGTCTACAGGTCTCGACAAGTTAAGCATCTCTTTCAGTGTTAAAGCGCAGGAGGCGCAGATTTAAAATACTGCACATCCCTGTAGGTCTCCTTTCTTTCTCTCAGTGAGCCTTACTTTTCGTCTTTGCTTAGTAAAAAGATAGATCTGGGGAGGGGGCGAAAAAAAAAGTGACCAGGCTTTTTGAGGTGAGGACTTTGGCACAGGGTCTCGGGAGTGATGGCGGCGTCTGCACCCTCCTCCTCTGGCGGCGAACCGGATCCCAACTCGACAAATTTACGACCACCGGGCTCAAGTAGGTCCATCACAGATAAAATGCTGTTTCACGTGTGCTATTTACTTTGTGGGCGATGTCATTAATCATTTCCATCGAGGGAGAGAGGACAGAGAGAGTGTGAGGAGAGAGAGAGAGAGAGAGAGAGAGAGAGAGAGAGAGAAATCCGCTGCCATTTGAAAAGGCTTCCTTCGCCACAAATCACCTCTGCATTTCATTCCCCATACGGACCTCCCGGTGTCTGCGTGACAGACGAATGCTGCTGTCAAAACCTGATGTGCTCTACTGACATAACACTGAAGGCAACGAGCCTGGAAAACAAGCCCGAGGCTGCACCACCGGCACATCTGATCAGAAAGGCAAAAAATAAAAAGGAAAAAAAATGTATATTTAAAAATATAATAATAATTATTATTATTATTAGGGATGTGTGTTAATGCATTCATGGGTGTAGGGGGTTCTTTCTTCGTTTTCTTTTTTCCCTCCTTTTTTTCATTGGTTTGGCCAAATGTGCTCTGGTAGAATAAAGTGGCTGCATGGAAAAATGAAAATTGCCCCTCAAGTGCCTGTTAATTCACCCATATTAAATTGCCCCTAATGGCACACTTAAGCATTGTAGCCTTCAAGAAGGGGCACTGTAGAGACCACAAAGCTGCCACGGCCCTTTTCATTGTCAGCTGGTATAGCAAAAAAATAAAATAAAATAGAATAAGCCTGATTCTACCAATGAGCAAAGGTCTAAAATCATGTCTCAGGTGCAGATGTGCTCCTGGCTCATTCTTACTTTTTAAAAATCAAATCTCATGCGCTTACATTTCTATAGGTGTAGACATGAACATTTCTTCTCACCAGTATTTGATTTTAATAGTGGAACGGCTTTGCATTGTGAGTGTGTCATGAAAAGCAGTGATAATAATATGTTAGGCCCCTGCAGAAGCTGGTTTGCCCATATCTAGACTTCTTAGCTGCTGCTCTGCAAATCTATGATGTGGTCTGAATGCAATTTATCAGCACATCTGCTCTTTTATATTTTATTTTCTTTCTTTCGTTTTTTTTTTTTTTTTTTTTTTTTTTTTAAGTTTTCTCCTTGTTGCCCATCGAATTTACTCTGGCCAAAAAAGAAAAAATCATTGTGAGGTCTGAGTTAAACTGCGTCCAATGAGCTGAGCAGGGCAATGATTTATCTAATGATCCAAAGCAAGGGTTAAATTGGGATATGGGAATAGGCCCCCCCCCCCCACCCCAACAACAACTACACACACACACACACATTATCATCATCATCCTCCTCCTCCCACTCCTACCCTCCCACCCCCACCTCCTCCTCTAAATTGCTGCTTTTGAGGATTTCGTCTGTGCCTCCCATCCAAGGTGCCCCATCCCCTCTCTGGCTGGAAGCCCTTGATAACGCAGTAATTCTCTATCTGTCACTGGGCAGCCGGCTCATGTCTACCGATGCTCGCATTTCAACCAGCATCTTTTCACTCACTTAGATCTTTAGGCTGGCGTGTATCCCAGACGGCTAATTAATTTTAAGACCTTGCCTAGGTCACGAACGGTTACACGGAGTGGAAATAGGCTAATCCAGATCCAGGGGCCCGGGGAGTGCGGCTAAATGTTAAAATAATCCCATGACAACCACGCGGGCTATTTTTGTTTCAGCATGTCACATCACTCGACCTCATACTTTCCATTTATGTTCAGCATTAAATTGTTCAATATTAAAATGTGCACTGATATTGGATTTTTGTAGCCTCTAATTGTTTTTTTAAAAAAATAATAATTTTCAGGCTATGACGCTTGGTGTGGAGTTGCTCATGGATGTACCAGAAAGCTGGGAATGAAAATCTGTGGTAGGTTCGCGTTTTCCTTTATTTTCTAGCAAATTATGCAAAAATATAATATGAAGAGACAGGCTGCAATCTCCGGTTTTAGTGGCCAGAAGCGTGACTGTAGGCTACAGGGCCTGCACGATTTTTACCCGAGGCTCAATGGGAAGATAAGGTGAATTCCTGAAAGAATGGGATTTTAAAATATTAAAATATCACCCAAACTAGGATTAAACACTTAGATTAGCCGATATTATTTGGTTGATTAAATTACCCTCCTCTCACATCTGATCTTGGTAATTTAACCTAAATGGGAGGGGGGAGGGGGGGTCTGATAGGGGAATAGAAAGGGGACTTATGCAGGATGGATTTTCCACTTTGAGAGTCCATTTCAGCCTCATACAACATCAACCAAGGGCGGACTGACATCCACCATAATGGTGAATGTCATGCATCAGTGCGCAGCACGATTTTTTTTCCTGCTGTTTTTTGACCGACACGTTCGGCTGGTTTCATTAAGGCCATTTAATTACTCGAGACTGCAAATAAAGCAGGGAAATGCGACGGAAGAAGAAACGAATATAAAGCTTTATTTTAAAGGTTTAGTATCAGGGGGGAAACAATAGGTTTTTCTTTCTCTAAAGTCGCTTGTTGCACAGTTTTCAGATGCAGTTTCTGTAAGATTTACTTGTGGATTATACTCTCCCCTGCAGGCTTTGTTGATAAATGTGCACCTATTGTCACCGCGGCCCACTCAAACGCGCCTTTGGGGCTTTATTGTTACCGGACTTGTTGGGATGTTTCCTACCCGGTGAAGTGCACAGTGTCGGAGGAGCTTTAGTAAGAATTTACAGCCGCTACATGACAGCGATTTGTTTTTGCTTGGCTGGAGTTTTGGTGCTGATGTCACCGGGCACAACCTCCCACAGAGCCCTCCGCCCATAAATAGGACTTCCAGTGCATGTATGTGACCCTTTTCTCTCTCAAAAAAAAGAGGAGGTGCAGAAGAAGTCAGAAAATACAGTGTAGGTCCCCGGAGAGAGGAGGAGGAGAGGGAGAGATAGGAGATAAAAGTCAGAAATGGGAGAGGAGAACTATTAGTGGGCCTGGTACAGTGTGGCGAGGGGGGGGGGGGGCTGCAGCTCTCAACATGTATGGGAAGTGTAACAATTCTCCGGACTCCTCTTCTTCTTGTAACCGTTTAGGGTTTTTGGGGAATAACAGTCTGGAGGAGAGGAGCAGGATTGTGAGTTCCTTCAAGGAGCGCGCGGCCAAGAACCTGCTGTCCTGCGATAACATCGGCGGAGATGCGCGGTTCAGACGCACGGAGACGGATTTCTCCAATCTGTTCGCCAGAGGTAGGTTTGAGGAGAAGGCTGAAGATGAATGATGATTAGCACTTAAAATGAAACATGATGCATTTAACATAAAATGTTAAACAAAATCCAAGAATGCGTGGTAATTTTAATCTGGATTCTAATAACCAAACATGCAAAATAATTCTGCAGACAAAACTTATTTTTATGTTGCGTTTGGTGGTTCATGGGTATTAATGCCTTGATTTTTAGGGGGAAAAAATGTTGAAGGATTTGCGCAAAATACATAAGTAAAAGTAATTATCAGCATCCAGAGAAACCCAGAGGTCATCGAAGAGTTCAACTGTAAATTGTGAAAAAGACGTGTAAAAATTCCCAGCATGAAAAGAATCTTTAGATCTAGGTTAAACCAGAGGAGACACAGACAAACTGTGGTTCACTGGATGTATTTTATTTTGTAGATCTGTTGCCTGCCAAAAATGGAGAGGAGCTGACCATGCAGTTCTTGCTGGAGGTTGTGGAAATCCTCACCAACTACATCCGGAAGACTTTTGACAGATCAACCAAGGTCCTGGACTTCCACCACCCCCACCAGCTGCTGGAGGGCATGGAGGGCTTCAACCTGGAGCTCTCTGACCAGCCCGAGTCTCTGGAGCAGATCCTGGTGGACTGCAGGGATACCCTGAAATATGGTGTGAGAACAGGTAAGAGACCTGAAGGCAGTTAATAACTCTCATTAGCTTACATGCCAATGTAATGATTACAGATTGGACTGTTCTCTCTCGCATTCTCAAATGATGAATTGTTTTCTGGGGATTATGTTGCTTTGCTGTCTCTTTGTCAATGGCAGGTCACCCCAGGTTCTTTAACCAGCTGTCCACTGGATTAGACATCGTTGGGTTGGCAGGAGAGTGGCTTACCTCTACAGCCAACACTAACATGTGAGTACTGTGAGTACCTGATCAGGCAGTTCATTAAACAGTCTTTGCACTCTGGAAATACATTCATGCAGATAATGATTGACATGGAAATAATAAGACTCAGATCCAGATTGGAGATCATTAGGGTAATTTCATTTTATTTTTAAAAGCTTATTTGTACTCACTGTTTTTCAGTGGCCCATGTGGAAGAGAGACTTTCAGTTCGAGTAACACGTGAAGTGACACACAGTAATTACTGTCTTTGGCTGAAGAATATCCTGCATGTTCTAATAGGCTGCCAATCATGCAAGAAAATAAAAAGCACAAAAGAAGACGTGTACGGCTACTCCCCCACACTATTGTCAGTGTTGGCCTGTGCACAGGCTGTGGTCACGTAATTCAGCCCGGCAGGCAAACTAAATTGCATATTGATTCGCATTCACAGTTTACATGGTGTCTTTGTTTCGTGTAATGCGAGTTCCTGTGACATAACGATGCCAGGAGGGCAGAAGGGTCTCCTCTCCTCAGACCATCTGTACACAGTGTGAGCAACCATTACTGGGACTCAGCAAAGACTCTAATGTACACTGATGTACTGTCAGTACATCTCCAGCATAATGCAGACCAGTGCAGGAGCCCTGCAATACATCACATCTTCCTGAAGCGCATATAGCTGCACTGCAAGTTTGTGTGAATACTGTTTTAGAGAGGTGTAGTCTTCACAATATTCTGTCCCATAACGCGTGTACAAAGCATATTACAGGGCTGTTTGTATTTGATTGCATTTTGTTGCAATGCACCTCATAAACCAGCTGCTGGCGAATGACGATGAAATAAGGACATAAACTTGACAAGGATGATCTGGGGCTTCCTTGTGGCCCAGTGGCCCAAGAAGCATATGCTTCATAGGTTCTTGAGTAAATACAACATGCAGGAACACAAAAAAAAAATTCTCAAACCTGTATTTACAGTCCTCAAACTTGTCTTTCATAGTCTTCTTCCCTCTTGCTGGTTCCACAGGCTTCCATCTCAAAGGAGTTAGCTTGTGTATTGGCAACATCGCTGTGGATGACTTGAACCAGAGGGTTGAGGTTGCTTACATAGCTGTAATTTACCTTTATTAATTACTCCATCAACCCTAATTACCCCTGGCAGATATTGACTGACACTAATAGACTGACAGCCACATCCAGGTCTTACATAATCAGAAAGAGTGAGCGTTGTCTGCACGAGTGATTGCGGTGAAATTAATGTGCGGCATCTGCAAAGTGGCATCTGACTTGTTTATCCCCCCCCCCACCCCCCCACCCCACATATTACCACTGTGTGCATATATGCTGAAGATGCTGTGGGGCACAATGCGACATTCTGTAATGTTCCACTGATTTATTTACTTTCTTTGCATGAATAGACAGATACTTATATAATTAGAAGCATATTGGTCAGGAGAAGATGGATGTGCCTGTCTGTGCTGTAATTCCAAATCGACTCCTCTCTGAGGCAGAGGGGGTTTTAATGTACTTTGATGATACAGAAAAAAAAATTATATACTGTACTTTAAGAGCATAAAATGTGGGGAAAAAAGTCCTGCAGTGAGAAGATTTAAGGCACGTGAAACAACCTTGCTTTGTGAGTGTAACAGCAGGCCATTCTCACTCTCCCTGCAGTGTTCACAATAAAGGTTAATCCCATTAAAAGTACATTGTGGTTTGAATATTCTCGTTAGGCCAACATCACATTTCTCGACAATGTTCTGCAAAAACACTCTCCTGATGAGCCCAAGACTGTGAGGCATTTTCTGTGTCATTTCCCCGCAACAAAAGGCCATTTCTAAAACAACGAGATGATGTTGTCGTTGAAGTGTGACTGTGTACACAAGGCTGTATCTGTTCCATTCATATGGAGATAGCAGCATGCTCAGTAACCATGCTGTAAAATTAGAGTGTACAAATGCCTAGTACAATAAATAGTAGTGTATTTCACATTGATACCATCAGTCTCTCCTGCAGTCTTTAGGTGAAACTGAATTTAATGTGCAATTAGGGGTGGTCACTTGGCTTTTACAACATGCGTTGTTTTTTTTTGTTTGTTTTTTTCTTGGTTTGTTCCAGGTTTACCTATGAGATCGCCCCTGTCTTTGTGCTCATGGAGCAGTTGACACTGAAAAAGATGAGAGAGATCATTGGCTGGCCTGACAGAGAGGGTGATGGAATATTTTCTCCAGGTAAGAGCCAAACCGCTGGTCAGACAGGAGTCCTGACTCTGTCAGACTCTGAGCCCTTGTGAAAACATGTCAAGCTCTTGTTATTGTGTCAGACTATTAAGATACCACTAGATGTTCTGTTTTTTTGTTTGTTTGTTTTTTGGATATGACTGAATCTGTAGTTTTCTAGTTTTCACTGCTAAGAGATCTCAACTAGAAGTGCTCAGATCTTTTACTTTTGTATTACATTTTGTGTTAATAATCTGCATCTGCAAAGTAACAAGTCACTAAAGCTGTCAACTAAATGTAGTGGGGTAAGAATTACAATTTTTAATTCACAATTACAAACATACCTAGTTACTTTCCACTGTTTCTGCAGGAGGAGCAATCTCCAACATGTACAGTGTGATGATTGCCAGATACAAGTTCTTCCCCGAAGTCAAGACCAAAGGCATGGCGGCTGCACCCAGACTGGTCCTCTTCACCTCAGAGCATGTTAGTCCTACTCTGTGTCCATATCCCTGATCATTATTATCTTGCCATTTAAGTACAGTTACCTTAAGTTTGACCATTAATGTCAGTCTGAAGTGAACATGTAATTTCAACCTGAATTGTGACTGATAAACTCCTGTTCTTGCAGAGCCACTATTCCATCAAGAAAGCCAGTGCAGCTTTGGGCTTTGGAACAGAAAACCTGATCCTTTTGAACACAGATGAGAGGTTTGCTTTGTGCTCTGCCTACATGCACACATTTTGGTGGAAGATTAAACATGTGGATGTCTTACTACTGCCTGCCTTCTTCTTTTCCAGAGGGAGAGTCATTCCTGCTGATTTGGAAGCCAAAGTAATAGAGGCCAAGCAAAAGGTGAATGTCAGCAGCAGTGACTCAGACATCGTCCCCGCTAACTTATTTATTTGCTTCTGTCAGTGGCTCCATACAACGACAAAACTCTGCTCTGGGGTTTACTTGTAAAGAAGGAAGCACTTATGTGTACTAGAGCAGCAGAGTAATTTCAATAAGGTTAATGCTGCCGCCTGCTCACATGTGATTCTGCCCTGGTCTAAAGTACCTCTCCTGGAAGTAATTCTTCAAAGGCAAGCTGATGTGCAGACTAGAAGAAACTGGAAAGCAATTATGCCCCAACAATAGGCACAGACAGGAGTGCATTTTTTGAGAAATGTGTTTTAGCCCATCTCTTTGATATCAACAATCACTGGGAGAGAAAGAACATAACAACTTGAATTCAGTCCACAATTTTAGTCAATGTCTGTTTTTTTTTTTTTTTTCTCTCGATGCTTCTGGTTTGCAGGGATATGTTCCGATGTTTGTGAACGCAACCGCTGGTACCACCGTCTACGGAGCCTTTGATCCCATCAATGAAATTGCAGACATCTGTGAAAAGTATAACATGTGGCTTCACGTGGACGTAAGAGAATATAAATAATCCTTAAAAAAAGCCTCCTGATGAGCCAGTGTAATTACCATTACCATGACTTAATACATGCTTATTGTAATAAATGTGTCCTGTGCAGGGTGCTTGGGGAGGTGGTTTGCTGATGTCCAGGAAACACAGACACAAGCTGAACGGCGTTGAGAGGTAAAAGGACACAACATGTAAACATTAGACAGTAGACAATGACATCAGACATTAGTGCTCAGGCAATGAAAACTCTGGAGGAGCAACTATAAAGTCTGAGAAAATAACCCAGATGGCATCATCAGGGTTATTTTTACTCCAACGTGAAAAGACATTTGCCCGGCATTGTGTGGCAGTTCTTTTTGAAATGTACCTCTTGTCATTCCCCCACCTTTTTTTTTTTATTTAGGGGTAATCTTATCCCAGTCTTAGGATGCAGACAGTAAAATGATGACAGAAAATGAAAGGGGAGAGAGAGTTGGACGCCACAAAGGTCACTGGTCAGACACAAACTGGGGACATTGGGGCACCTTAACCCTCTTTGCCACCGGAGTGCCCCAAGTCCCTCTTCTTCATGAAAGTGATCCACTGACTTCCTGGAATTCCCATTTAAAAACAGAGGCTCCTTCATAGATATGGGAGTGAAACTGAAAATGGCAACGCACTTCTCAGATTACCACTTCTGTTCCCAGACTTGATACACACATGCTCAGAAAGCTGTGTTTACTGTTTCAATATCTGTGCAGGGCCAACTCAGTCACCTGGAACCCTCATAAGATGATGGGAGTGCCTCTGCAGTGCTCTGCTATTCTGGTCAGAGAGAGGGTGAGAATGTTTTCCACTTTCCTGCTGCACACAAAGCCACTGTACATTCACACAAATAATATCAAATGCACGTGCACACAAGCTATTTTCTGCTTCACTGTCCTGTTTATCTCTTGTCACAATTGTTTCCATTGCAGGGATTACTACAAGGCTGCAACTCCATGTGTGCTGGTTACCTCTTCCAGCCAGATAAACAGTACGATGTTACGTACGACACAGGCGACAAGGCTATTCAGTGCGGACGGCACGTTGATATCTTTAAGTTCTGGCTTATGTGGAAGGCAAAGGTGTGCATTTATCTAGAGCCGCATGTTACTCATTGCCTGCATCAACAATGCTGCCATATCTAGAATGTGATAATAGCAACTCCATATTCTTTTTTTTTTGTTTGTTTTTTTTCAATCTACCTAAAAGGGAACAGTAGGATTTGAGCAGCATATTGACAAGTGCCTGGATCTGTCAGCGTACCTGTACGATAAGATAAGACACAGAGAGGGCTTCAAGATGGTGTTTAACGGAGAGGTGAGACCATTATTTTACAACAGATAGCAAATATCTTTCAAATGAACACACAGATATTCTCTCAGCTATCAAATAAATACAAACCACAATTCAGTGCTGGAAAAATGAAGGAAAACTGTCTTTGTTCTACTTATCTGAGCTTTTGTGCTTTACACACCTGCACAACGCTTCGCTTTTCTTTAGCGATGATTGGCTACAAAAGTATATTTCATATCCTAACTTAGTTTTAGGATTTATTGGGTCATTTTTGAGTTGCCGACGTGTTGACAAAAACAAAGCTGAAATTACTGAATGCCCATTTTTTTTTAATGCTCATTACAATTGTTCCCATTTCCTCTTATCAGCCGCAGCACACCAATGTCTGTTTCTGGTACATTCCACCGAGCCTGCGAGGTTTGCCTGATGCCGAGGAGAAGCGGGAGAGGCTGCACAAGGTAATGACTCACCAATCTGCCTTTTAAGCCTCAATTCTAGTTCCACCATGCTCTTAGACTGATTTGTAGTATTGGATCAGATTTTAGAAATTTAGGAAGTCATACATTAAAATAAAGCATAATTGTGTGTGCAGTTGCTTGTGTTTTGCAGTGTTTGGATGGTAACACTACGTTTTTCACAACAGGTGGCCCCAAAGATCAAGGCCATGATGATGGAGTCTGGGACCACGATGGTGGGCTACCAGCCACAAGGAGATAAGGTCAACTTCTTCCGCATGGTCATCTCCAACCCTGCTGCTACCAGGTCAGACATCGACTTCCTGATTGAGGAGATCGAGCGACTGGGGCATCACTTGTAAGAACCACACTTGTAATGTAAAGCCACCCCACCCCCCACCCCCCTCAAAACATTTGTCTTTTTTCTGACTCTGGAGATCCTTGAGCTTGGCTTCATGTCCCTTTTGTCTTATACAAACGTTGAGGTTTTTGCTTGCAGGTCTTTTCTGGCAATGCACAACAAATAATAATAATAATGATATGCCCTGTGTGTCACTTCTCTGTCTCCTCTGTCTTTAGCAGCAATGGCATATATTTAAAGCATTTGCACAACAGGTTATGCGAGTAAAAAGGACCTAAGTTAGAGCTTGAGAGAATCCCATAAGCACACTGGTATTCTTGTTAAACCAAATGTTAAGTGTAATGTCAGGTGGATGAGTTTAACACAGGCTCCTTTTCATGTAAATATGAAAAAGCAGGAGTACCTGAGCACTATTCTGTCGTATAGCAGCTATCAAAATGTCAATTTACTGTTGTACTATATGAAGATCAGTGTTAAAAACAGAATGAGATCAAAATATTTTTTCACAAGTAACAGAGCACAATGTAGGGAACCTTACAACAATGACATAAATAGTGTTAATGTAAAATATATCTATGATATTCTGACTGTTGGTGCTCCGTGTCGTCTCTGTAATTATCAAGCCAGATGCACCGCCATATTGTACCCTAGCTGTTACTTCCCTTTGATATTACATACGTGGGGATATATAACACAGTCATTGTAACAGGTACTGTACTTTAGTGCTGTGTTTTTAGAGATTTTTGTGTAGATTGTGTATAGTATTGTTACATTGCCTTTGTGCCAAATGTGTCCAAGTTTTACAGTGAGGAAATCCTATATGTAAATCAACCACACAGTATAGTATGTAATAGAATAATCACTTTATTTGTATTGAGAGATTCTAATTGTGAATAGGTTATCTGCTATTCTGTTCCATTTGTAATGTACCCTCCTTCATATTTGGAAACTCTGCTGTATTATATCACAATGTTTTGAATAACATTGGAGTCTTTTAGTGTATTTGTGAACCAAAGAAGGGTTGAGTTACATTTACGAACATGTACACGGCCCTTATTCTCCCTTATGGATGAAGTCAGATGTTTATATAAGAATACTTAACTTACCGTCCTTAACTTTAGTGCAATCTATGTTGTGTAACTGTGCAATGTCATTGTGATTCACTGACTGAATGTTGTCCAGACACTTGGCAAGATGTGGGAGGCTTGACTGGCAGTGTGGCTGCTACTGCCGGGGCTTTGTTATGGATAAAAAGCACAATGCTAATCCATGATCATGGGGCAGCTTCTATTCTCGGGACATATGATTGTCTGTATTATAATGTGTTAAGTGGAGTAAAACTATAATATGCAAAATTTAGTTTTGTCTTAACATGCTCACTGTAGGCAAACTTTTATGTTGAGAAAAACAATGTGAGTAACTGGGATTATTTATTATTAAGAACTTTGCTTGAACAATGAAATGCACAGTGTTTGCTACTGTAATAGGATTTATTGAACAATTGTACATTCCTGAATTAGTGGGATAAAATGTCCCTTGTCAAACTCAATGTAGGCACTTTAACTTCACGCCATCATTTCCAGAGTATTACTGTCGTATCCACAGCGCTAATAAAGACGTGAGCTGTCACATCTGTGGGCACAATTTTTGCAGTTTGTGAAAAAGGACCTTTAAACTTTACAAATAAATATGTATGTCAACCAATACTGATGTGGGAGCATCTTGGGGAAGACATAACGTTAACTTTTAGCAGACCCCACTACTGTATGTATAATAATAATGAAAATATGAAATGAATAATGTGGCAACTCTTCCTTTTCCCACAAACCGGGCCTACACACTGAAGCAAACAGAACAGAAATTACCATAAAGCATTGTTAATACACCAAATAAGGGAATACTTCATGTTTTATATAGGCCATATATATTCCTTTTGTCTGTCATTGTCATTCACAGACAATTTGTTATGCTCCTTAAACCTCTTATGAACAAACTGTTATAATACTAATCTAAAACAGAAATGCATATAGATTACTCACATTATTTGGTATTTTGGACGGCTTGTGTTGTGTGAAAAGCACCAATCAAAGATGCACAATAATGAAAATCCATTGTCTTTAAACATGTTTTACAGCTGGAGTCTCTGGGACCATAAACAGATGTAATGCATTATTTTCTTCAGCTGACCACTGATTCATACCATCAGTTGTAAATCATGTTTATAGGCAATTCAGTTATGATGTATCAAGGTGATAAAAATGCTAAGTATGTTTTTTTTGTTGTTGTTGTTTTTTTTTTTTTGAGTCGATAAAAAGAGCCCAAAAAAGACTCGCCATTCATGAGTCGCTGTCAAAGAGAGGTTGAATGCATCAAGGTAACAGATGAGGAGACTTTCTCTGTGCTCATATCCAGCCTGGTATCTAATATATGTAAAATAAATTCAATATATGTAGAAAAATGTACTGTGCAGTAAAATAATTAATTGACGTGGTCTATATAAAACCCTGCAGTAAAAAGTAATTTTGGGTTAAAATGTTTTCCTTTTTTTTTTTTTTTTTGTGCATCTTTTCAATCCACCTGGCTGTCACCAACCATTGGTCGGATTAATCACCCTGGAGGGACTTTTTATTGGCTGATCATTTCACAGCTGAGATTTCACGAGCACCCCCTGCCAATTCCTTCACTCCTCTCATTACTCACACTTTTAAGATATTTATCATAAAACGCATTAGACTGTGCTCTCTTAACATTTTTTTTTTCCCCTGAGGTGGCTATTTCAAGGCTCTGCCTGGCTGCGTTTTATTTCGACACAGCCGTGGAGGGACTGGCTGTTTGACTGGCTCACCTCCCATCCTCCACCGGGCAGACGCTGTTTCTTTGTTTCATGGTTGAGTGCAGCAATCATTACAGACTCAGTGTCACTGGCTGCTTTGTAAAGTTACAGGGAACAGAGGATTAAAGGAATAACCACTCATAATGGGGTAATAGGAATGATAACCCTTGACTTTTAGCCACATCTAAAGGGAGAGTTGTTTTTTTTTACTTTGTATTTTTGTCACTCTAAAGACGGCAGCGTCACTGAAGGTCAAACGGGCCAACGTCCAATGACATGGCTAATTTGGAAGCAGGTGTTGGAGAACCTTATATTGATTAAATGCAAATGAAATCAAGCCTTCAGCTCCTGTAGTTTGTCACAGTCTAGTAACTCTGGACATGAATGAGTGGCCACCCACAGTAAGTTCACACAAATATCAGTCAGTCTATTCCGAATAATGCAAAAATTTTCCTTTAATTTTTCTATTTGGTATATGATACTAAATTCAGTATGGAAATAGAAGGGTTGTCGCTGATTTAGGCTATAAAATCAATATTTAGCAATATTTCATCAACCATCAGTATCGTCATCGATTTTAATGACGAGTATAATTAAACTCTGATCAAGAGGAGATCAGGTCAGTAAAATGATAAAGAGCTGGAGCAGCTCTGTTTTTGCAGTAGCCTCTGTCTCTGGAGGGCGAGTGGGCTGGCTCTGAACACCAGACTGTGAAACACTTAATGTCTGTCTCTGCACTGGTCTGTTCACCCTCCATTTCACATCTGGCACACACACACACACACACACACACACGCGCACACACACATAAAGGATTCAGCACTCATTATAATTCTGCAAATGCAACAAAGGCAGTCAAATTTGTTGGGCTCGCTGCACTGCCTTTCCACCTTGTGCTGATTTTATTTCCATGACGGACACTTTTTTTTTGTTTGTGAGTATTTTGAGGCTGAGGCAAAGTTTCCACTCACACACAATGGGCTGTTCAACCATCTATCCCTTCTTAGCTGTGTTACTCCTCGTTCTTATATATCTACGAATCTTGTCAGTGGTTTCCTGATGCGCCAAATATATCTCCCGCCCCTGGGAATCACTGCCACATTAGCTTCCTGATAGATACTGACATTCCCATTGTGTAAGGCAAGTCTAATGAAATGATGATGATGATATTGACTGCGGGCTGCTTGCCAGCCCCCCCCCCCCCCTCCCTGCCCCTCTCCACATACCATTCATGCACATGTGCAACTATGGCCCCAATTTAACCGGAAAACTATTGTTTACCTTTATTTACTTAATAATCTCCCGTTCAACATTGGTAACATCTTTTTATGCTTGTTCAGTTTAAAGTTTATTAATTATGAGTTAATGTGCTTTAAAAAGTGTGGATTTGCATCCGCAAATCGTTCTCCAATTCGAGCCAAACAGCAAGCGTGCTTGACATTAAAAAACAGTGATAAGAGAATCAATTGTAACACCTTAAGGCCTCTGACTTCTAAAGTAATTATAATGGGTCACACTTATCTAAATAGACTCCTCTTATTGACTGTGCGTCCATGGCTTGATTAATCTTGGCAGAAGGTAAATTTTAAGCAGGAGATTAAGAGTCCAGAGACTGTAACTTGCCTGTCTTCATGGCTGGGGCGTGTAAACCTAATGTGGCGCTTGTTAAAGTTGAAAGGCTGCTGCTAAATGTCTCCGTTGGGCATTTTCTAAAGGAATAAGCACTGCATCTAAAGAAGTCTCCGTGTGCTGATTGCTATCACGCATGCTAAATGCATAAAACAACCCCTAGCTCATGACAAGATTATAGCACAGACTATGTTCTGCTGTTTTCTACAGCGTGAGAAACACTGAGCTTTTTTTCTTTCTTTCCTGAATAGAAGCTGTAGGTCAGGACGGGAAACGTGTCTGATGCAGCTGAAATTAAAATGATAAACAACAACAATAATGACGTGATAACTGCTTGTACTGGTGTTTGGCTGTGCTGCTCTGTCATCTAAACACAGGCTTTTCTAATTCACTTAGCCTTTTATCTCTGCCTCCCAGCACAACAGACTACATAATGTCAGGTGTTTATTAGACAAACCCTTTCATCCTGCAGAAAAATGACCTCTCACAGACACACGACATCAAGCAACTAACCCTGACAATAACAGCTTATGATGATCATAGCTTTGGCTTTGCTTACTGTATAGGAAGGTGTGTGTGTGTGTGTGGAGGGGGGCACAGCAGGCAAGACCAGCTACAGATATTTATCAAATTATGCACATTTTAATTTGCTGACCTCTTCTTTATGAATGTCTCCCCGGCCTCCTCAGACTTGGTATCTGTGGTGGAAATGCCTGAACAAGAGTACAGTGCACTTCTTTTGCAGCTGTAGCTGTAAATTCCTTGGAAGACCGAAGAAGTATAAATCTGAGAGAGCTATACAGAACAGTGATCGCAGAGTTTTAAGGCGTCAGCAAGCTTCTGCTGAAATACAGAGTTTATTTATCTGCTCCTTGAAAGAGCAAGTGTCACCACATAAAGTATGTTTCTCGCTGGTAGTAAAATAATGGATATAAAGATCTGTTACTATGGAACACTGAAGAATTGAAGTTTCAAAGGGTTGCAACTAATGACTGTTCCTATTATTGATTAACCTGCTGATTATTTTCTCAATCATTCAAACGGTCTTTTGACCTATAAAACATCAGAAAATAGTGACAAATTGTAATTTCCCAAAGCCCAACATAATGTCAGGGATTTGCTTTAGATTTTTTTTTGTGTGTGTTGAAAACTGACATAAGTAATTAAATGATTAATAAAATTGTTGACAGTACATTTTTTGTCGATCAACTAATCAACTCATCTCATTTATCAACTCAACTCAGTTTTATGTCTGTACAATAACATTACTATCTACAACAAACAAAAAATGTCTGCTAAACCTGGATAGAAATTCATTTCATCCATGGTAGCCTGCAGAGAGAAGAAATCAAGGTGAGCTCTTGTGGACACAGAGACTGACAGGATAACTGATGATTGATGAGGAGAATCACAGCAGGGAGCAAGTTTATTTCAAATTATTTGATAAGAGCTGCTGCACTACAGAGATATTCAATTACATATACATTAATCTGCTCCGTGAGCCCATGTTCTTTATAGCACTGACGATATTCCTCATTATCAATGTGATCACAGAGAGTGTTTTGTTCACTCACATCTTCCCTGGCTATTGTGTCTCTGCTCTGACATGATTAACTGTTCAAATCAAGAGGGGCTGAGATCTCAAAAAAATTAAAAAATAAAATGAAAAAAAGTTTTCAGGAGATTTTCATTGATATCATTAAGCCATGTTCATGGTTATAGATGGTGACAGGATCTATACTGGCTAAGATAGTCATCACTCACCTTCCAAAAGTGAAAAGGTGGTTTCATCGTGTGTATGTTTAATCGACACTCCACACATTCAAGCCGATAAACTACACTGGAAAATAAAAACTACCAGATAAAGGCAAAACTCTAAATGACTGCAAACACTGTCAGCACAACACAGCAGTTTCAGATTGTCACACAACAACCGTGGTGCCCTTGAGCAAGGCATTCCTAATTGGAAGGAAATATTAAAATGTCTTATTTAAGCAAAAAATATAAATAGTGCAATGTGACTTAGAAATTAAACGTCCTGCATTCAAATTTTTACTCAAGAAAAAGTATTTAATGAATGTATCGGCAGCAACATGTGACTTGAGGCTTGATTTGCTGGAGCCTTGAAAGCAAAAATGTTCAGATCTCAAATTGTGACTTATTAAAATTTCAGAGCAATAAAAAAAAAACAGTAGGCCTTGCATGATCACAAACCTTAAATATCAAATCCTGACGTTCATGGACTGGTTTGGTCTCAGCTCTGTAAATACACTGGTAACAGAGCTTTAAAATAAAAATGTTTAAATGCCTTCTCATTTTGATGGACTGCATTTGGAGATGTGAAAGACTTGAGGCAGTTGACCTGCCTCAAAAAACCATGAATGGGGAGTAAAAATGTTAAATATATCATAAACAATCAGACAAAATTTCACAACTTCTTGTATCATGGTTGTAAACATCCTGAGCTGTATAGTGGTGTACTGGACTTCTCTTCAAGAGGTAAAATTTCCAAGTCTTTCAACGATGAAGGAGACTGCCGGATTAGCTTCCATTAGGTTTTCTGTGGGTCTGTTATTTGGGTAATGCTGTCACCACTGGGCTGCCACAGAGGGCTGCAGCACAGCACCAAAGCGGAAGTGCTCGGAGCCGCAGGAAACACGGCACTGTCACGGACATGATCCGGTGGAGATCCGCCTGCTAACCCGACACAGCTGGCCCACCCTGATACACATACACTCAGGGAAACATGGGAGGCTCTCAGAGCGTCGAGATACCAGGCGGGGGAACCGAAGGCTACCACGTCCTCAGGGTGAGAGCACTTTTGGTCTTCCGTGGGAAATGCAGCGTATTTACTGTGTGTGCGCTGTTTGCCAGAGACCTGCTGTTAGCTGCAGATAGACACTGGGGGAGGACCCGGCTGGTGTTTTAATGCCACAGCTAAACATTGGTGTGTTTATGTTCATTTAGTGGCAGTTATTTGATAGGACACCGGAGAGGTTCCGGTAATGCGTTAGCCCGAACAGCCCAGCGCCTCTGCTAGCTAGCTAACTGTCAACGTCAAGATGTGTGAATGAAAGTGATGTCGTCGCCTGTTCACGGCCCTCACTCGTTTACCGAAGTATGTAGTCATTCAGCTCTGAGCCTGCTTTGTCTGTGAGGACTGTCTTTAACGCTAGTTATTATTATTTTATGTAGAAACCGATTCACCTTGTGCATTTAAGCAGTACAGACTTGATACGGCCCACTGGCATCCCAGCACGAACAAGTGTTTGGCAGCTTTCAGGGTGAAGTTATGAGCCAAGTGTTGCCCGAATAACCGGTGGAGCTGCCGTATGATCTCTGAAGATGGGCGTGAACCTTCGTTGCGAAATCTCGGTCGCGGTTTTTAAATAAAAGGATGCCTTACTTGCCCCTGAATGAACCCTCACCCAGTTTTTACGCAGTTGTATTCAAGCGTTTTGTTGATTTAGATTTCTGTTTAGGTTCGTGAAGTAGAACAGAAGAGAATGAACAGTGACAGACCTTTAACATTTGAAGAAACATACAATCACATAACATTGTATTGGATCCAATTTAGGCCCAAAAGATTAGTCTTTTTCTGCCACTTAGATTTTATTGGAAAAAAAAAAATCACACCAACATCATTACAAGGCACCATCACATTCACATCTCAAACATTATGTATTACAGATTATGGTCAGAAGGTCTTTATGCAGCTCTACATATTTTGTATAGAATTATCCAAGATTCATAAAGTCCACAGCAAAAGGAAGGTAAATCTCTTTAATGATTTCAGGACAGTTATGTACTGTAGGTGGATTGGCCTGTAACCATTTACAACGGATTGCCTTCATTACAGATTAATCTGTAGATTATTTTCTCAGGTACTATAGTTAATAGTTTTCTCAGTATAAATAATATACTGAAAAATGTCTGTGACTTGTCCTTAAAGCGAAAGCTGAAATGTTCAAACAGCTTGTTTTGACTGGCCAAGTGAAAACCAGAGTAGGGATGAGCTCATAAAATACAGCACAAAAGCCCTTACAGAAAATAAAAAAAGCTGTGGATGCGTGGGCTCCTTTGTCTCAGGTTTCAGATTAGTTGTTAGCACTTTACACCAAAATATGATTTCCTCTCTGATCCTCCAAGATGGTTTCATTTAAATAACTAAGTCTTATCTTTATGATGCTGTGTTTTACAGGTGCAAGAGAATTCCCCTGGTCACCATGCAGGACTGGAGCCATTCTTTGATTTCATCATTTCCATTTGTGACACCAGACTGGTAAGTTTACTGTTATGGGAACAATAACACTTCCTGTAGATATTGGATCTTCTTTAGTATGTCTCATACAGCCACAAATATTATGAGAGATGATTTGAATGTACTGATCTGTGGTAGAACAAAGACAACGACACCCTAAAAGAGATGCTGAAGATGAACGTGGAGAAGCCCATCAAGATGCTGTTGTACAACAGCAAGACGATGGCAGTGAGAGAGATGTCAGTCACACCCAGCAACATGTGGGGCGGCCAGGGGCTGCTGGGCGTCAGCATTCGCTTCTGCAGCTTCGAGGGAGCCAATGAAAATGTTTGGCATGTGTTGGTGAGTGTGACAAATAATAGAGAGCATTAAAAAAAAAACATTAAAAGATCTGTGTGAATAGGTTTTGGTATTTCAAAGTTATTGTTATGATCTTAGATGTTTCTAAATGTTTTGAGTCCAGGAAGTAGAGCCAAACTCACCTGCAGCTCTGGCTGGTTTGAGACCCCACGCTGACTACATTATAGGAGCTGACACCGTCATGAATGAGGTACCTGCTTTGCACATTGGTAGTAATGTTGGCATCAAGGTGGCAGCAGGGTAAAGTGCTGTGCTTCTCTGCTCTTCGAACAGAGCGAGGATCTGTTCTCCCTCATTGAAACCCATGAAGGGAAGGAGCTGAAGCTGTACGTCTACAACACAGACACAGACAACTGCCGCGAGGTGGTCATCACTCCAAACTGTGACTGGGGTGGCGAGGGCAGGTATGACAGTCATCAGGGAGATGATTGACCTGAACTTTCCCTTTCCCTTTTTAAAGAACACATTGGCTCCCTTGGCATAAAACCAGGCACAAATGACCCTTAACCTTTGGCTCCGACTTTACTAGACTAAGAAAAAAATAATTTCTTAATTTTTCCTGATAAAAAAAAAAAGTAAGATGTCAGTCAGGACACTTCACTTTTTTTTTTAATCTATAAGCTTCATACACAGATTTTTTTTCTGTTTTAGTCTGGAATTAGTGTTCAGTTTGGGTCGGGCAGTATATTTTCATTTCTTGATTCATTATTTTTAATGGAGGTTGTAATTATTTAAGGATGAAAGAATTTTTTCATTTGTGATGAGACAGTGATTTAAAAAAAACTTAAATAAAATTTCAACTTAAATATTAATTTTCATATTTTTTCAGTTAGCATTTGGTGGAAAGGAATCTTTAATCCAATTTTTTAATCTTTAATCCAATCTTTCCTTGAAAGTAAACAAAATCAAAATTTTAAATCATGTCATTTCTCATCATTTTTAAGTTTTCTGTGAAATGTTTGGACTTTTTCTCCTCACAGTGTCACTGTATTTCTCTCTCTTCAGTCTAGGATGTGGGATTGGTTATGGCTACCTACACAGAATACCCACTCTGCCATTTGAAGAGGGCAAGAAGATCAGTTTCCCCGCACAAACTCTGAATGAACTTTCTCCCCCACCTAAAGATGGATTCACAGAGGTAGCTCAGCATGTACAGTATTTGCATCCAAAGGAAAATCTTATTTTGACCTCATCTGGGTTCCACATTTTGTGAACATTCACTGAGATAAAGTGATTTTGGTTACCAGGTCCACCTCTCCGCTGTCATTCCAACCCTTCCAGTTGCTGTGTCGTCCTCTGCATCGACTGGATTACAGCAGTCTCCTGCCGGCTTGTCCGTCAGCTCTGATCTGACCTCTGTCCTTAGCAGTGTACAGACAGGTATGCCATCATCTCTGACTGCTTAAAATGTGCCGTCTGAATTGATGTGAGATGTGCAGATAAATGCACGTCAAAATGTCTAAAACTAAAAAAGCCACAAGTCACTCAGATTTCTCCATTCATTGTTGTCATGTTACACGTAACACAACAATAGCAGTTTTGTTATGAATTGTCTCAGGAGCTCCTACAGTTCCACTGCCCAGCCATATGCCCCCCCCACAGAGGTTTCCCCTGTCTGTCAATCCTGCTCTGGCAACAACAGGTTAGTCGAAATTATTTTGTGGCTTGTAGGTTCTTAGGCCTGGTGCCTGAGCCTGCTGCTCTGTGAAAAGCCAAATTGCTAACCTCACACCTTATCTAATTTATATGATATTTGTTTCACAGGCCTAATGCCCTTACCTGGAGGTCTTCCACCGTTTCCTCATTTACCAAACCTTAATATCACCTTGCCAGACATGGGCCAAGTGTTGCCACCTGGAGTTGGATTACAACATACAGGTAATTGTTTTGTTTTGGAGTGTACTTGTGTTAGCTGTAGATAATCTTAAGCTTTAACACCAAAACCACTAACAACTACTTCCTTTGTAATCAGAGCATGGTATAATGCATTCCTCTGTGCCGCAGAAGTCCAATGTTGTTCAAAAACATATCTGTGCCTTTCCTCTCTCAGAGATATACATGGGCAGTGTATTTTCTTTGGAGTAATCCCGTGTACACTGTTCTGTGGCTGTAAATACTTGCTAGTTTAAAATAGTCCCTGACAAATTCACTATTTACTTGTTTTAGTAATGTTTACTCAACCTTCTTTCTTCCTGTTGCACTTCCAATCTAAGTAAAGGAAGACAAAAATCAACAGCACTTGTTCTGTACAAAACATGTATTCTAAAGTACTTCATCTGAAACTTCTGAAGCCTCATTAACTTTAGAGGAACTTTTGAATACATGTCAGAAAATGAGGACTGGATTTGATCCTCCACTTACAGTGAAATGCATTAGGAAGGGATTTCTTCAGGTGTGAACAGGAGGAATGATTTCAAGAAGCAGAAGCTGTTTCAACATTCATATAGAATAACTATGGTTTTAAGAGAGAAAGGAAAGATTATAAGTCCATCTTTCACATTTCTGGTCTGGTCCAGAAAAAAAGTGTGTTGTGTTCAGAAATTAATGGATTTTATGGTTATGAACATGCTATTTAAGGTAATTAGCCACGATGTCTGAACAAAGAACAATCACCAAACTAAATGGAAGAAAAAAAGTTTTTTTTTGTTTGTGTTTTACAGATCGTCCACTCCTTCCTCCTTTCAACTTCCCCGGTGTGGTCCCTGGCGTTACTCTGCCTCCACCTGACTTTGTTCTCCCCCCCTTCACACCTAAAGTAGCTCCTGCTGTCACACAGGATGCCACATCTCCCTCTTCCACTATCCAAATGAACAAGTCCCTGACCACAACCCCAGTCCCATCATCGGCGACCACCTCTGAATCAATAAATATCGCAATGTCTGTAGACTCGTCTTAGCAGAGAGCACTGTTTAAGGTTATCAGCTTGCTCTCAAGCCTTTACACAATATAGGCCATCAATTAACTGCACCACTCAGTTGACAAATTGCACCTACACACTGTTTTCCTAAGAAATAGCTGAGAAAGAAAAACATCCAGGCAGCAGCGGTCCTGCACCTTTAGAGCAGTTTGTTGATGGACAGTGAAAGGAAAATTACAAGAATCATTCAAACCTTCCAGCAGAGTACAAATATACACTCTGCAGCAGAACCACTTTTTTAAAACTATTTCACAACTCAATCAAAGTAAAGTGTGTTAACAAAAACTACGTGGATGTTTTTAAACCTGGTAACAAGTGTAAAATATGTGGGGAAGAAGTTACTTACAAATGTGAAAGTCAGTATCTAATCTTTCTTTAGGGGTCCAACTATTTACGAAGGGGCTGTAACTTATACTACTGGGTTCTTTTAGATGAGCAGGTTTGCTTGCTGCTGTAGCCATGAACTATTAAACAGTTTTGATTTTGTACAAAAAAATAATTTGTAAAGTGAGATATTGTTACCTTAATTAAACTGATGTATTTTCTCTATCTCAGCCTCTGTATCCTCTGTAACAATGCAGTACCAAACAAAGCCACAGAGCGTCAGTGTAATGTCAGAAAATGGAGGTAAATGCTCATAAACTGCACCCTAAAATCTAAAGATGGTGATAAGTATGTATGTTAAATAATTATATCCTACAACACCATTCACTAGGAGGGGAAAAAAAAAGTTTCCTGGCATTTATTATTCACTCTTAGCAGAACTGTACAATTTGTACCTGAAGTGGAACATACAGCCCTTGAAAAAGTAAGAGCAACAAAGCAGCAAAATGAAACCACTCCAGGAAACTAGTTTTACATTGGGGAAATGTTTAACTCTTTGTACATGTTACTGCTGCAGCTCCAAATTTGAAAATTCACCTGTACAGCATATACAGTTTCCAATTTATCTGTTAATTAATACTCCTGCATAGGATTTTATACATTGTCATTTTTCTACATTTGGTTACTCTGTGCATTAAACGCAAGAATGCTGCCCCAACCTACATGTCACTAGATGCCACTTGTATGCTACACATTACATTCTTTTGGCTAAGTAACTCAAATTAAAGCCTAACATTTGTGGGGGGAAAAAAAAAACCAAAAAAAAAAAAACATTTAGCCAAATCAATAGTGAAATCTTTGTAGTTCTACTTAACAATGACTGTCCTCTCCTCACAGTATATTAACTTCTAGCAGCTGAATCGTTTGCACCCTGGCAGGACCATGTTATTTAATCTAAACGCTGGGCTGCCAAGTCTCCCTTCGGCCCTTTAAGGCTTTATCCACCTGGAACATCTGAATAGAGTGTACAGTCACATTTTCTTCAAGGTACGTCGTCAGTTTCAGTGCTTTTGTCGGACCCTCAAAAAGATCCTTTTACTCATGTCCTTTAAAAACATCCCTTCACTGTCCCTCCATTGATCAAGCCCGGGTGAACGAGAAGAAGCCTGGCATGGGTCAGAGGTTGTCGGGTGAGACCTCCTCACCTGTGTCCTGCTCCTCCTCTTTCTGGCGGTTGCTTCTCCCATGAGCCTGAGCCTCTGAGGAGCGCTGAAGGCGCAGGAGCAACTTGGTCAGTTTGCCTTTCTGTCACAGTTCGAGGCTGTCAGTATGAGATGATACCGGAGGAGGCTGGTCCTGAGCCAGCAGCACTCATCTGCAGATTTCCAGAGGAGCTTGACCTCCGCATGTGAGGGAGCAGGTAAGGGTCGCTTCCCAGCTGGTGAACGTCGATCCGGTCCTCCTTCCTGTACGCCAGGCACCGCCTTATGAAGGCCTGGAGAGGGATGGAACAGTATTCCAAAATTTCCAGGTCAGTCAGCAGTGTTCAGCTGTTTTAGGATGGATTTTTTTCCTTGATAATATAAGAAATTTTAAAATGACTTTTTTGTGCAGAAGTTTACTTACCTTTGCTTCATTACTAGCAACAGGCTTGACAGGGAACTGGACATCAGTAGCTTTGAGTATGGTGTTCTCCTGCAGGATGTCTTGTTGTGACTGATTGTGGCCAAAAGGCTGGAGAAAAAAAAAAAAAAAAAGGAACGGTGTTTAATCATTGGGCATAAATTACAAAAAAAAAAAAAACATTAAACAGAGAAACATCAAAGGGAAGGATCTGTCTTTCCCTCCTTACCTTCCTTCCATATAGACACTGGAAAAAGATAACACCCACAGACCACACATCCACCTTGTTGGAGATCTTTGGAGGTTCTTTACCAACCACAAAGCATTCAGGGGGCAGGTACCTGACCCAAATAAAACAAAAGGTGTTTTAGTATCTGTGCTAAATGCCTGTTTTTCTACATCCATGTCCAGTGGTGAAAAGTAGTTTTAACGCATTTACTCAAGTACTGTAATTCAATACAAATATAAAGTGCTTATGTCACGTCAGAATCTTTTTTTACGCTCCTACTTTTTAAAATCAGCTTTTTAAATCAATCGATTAATACTTGTAATGGAGTATTTTCATAGTATGTTTATGCTGCTTTTCAGTAAGTAAACGATCTGAATGCTTCCTCCATCACTGTCCATGCCCTTATATGTAATATATGTTTATGTGGGTCGTTTCCTCTCACCAATAGGTCCCTGCACCCTGTGATGTCAGGTCCATCCCATCCACGCCGTAGTTGTCATCATCCATGATTTTGGACAAACCAAAATCGGTGATTTTGATTTCCCCACAGGCTGTGCCGTCCACCAACAGGATGTTGCCTGGAAGCACAATTAAGTCAAGTCAGCACTGTATCGTTTATGTAGCGAGCATCATAAGTTGTCCAGAGCGGTATGTGTACCTGGCTTAAGGTCGTAATGAATGATGGGGGGTTTGATTTCATTCAGGTATTTTAGTGCATTCACAATCTGCATGACTATGGACCGTGCCTCCTTCTCAGACATTAGCTTATGCTGCTTCAAGTAGAAATCCAAGTCATTGCCTTCGCAATACTCCATAACGGTGCAAAACCTGTGGAATGGAAAACAAGGCTTACTGAGAATTACAAGTCCAATTCAAACAGAAACCAACTGGAAAGTGCTGTAAATACATAAAAGAATGAATCAAGTGACTAACGTGTCTGTGTCCAGTGAGAAGTAGTCGTAAAGTTTCACGATTCGGGGATGGTCCAGCTCCTTGTGTATTCTGTACTCTCGACATGCATGCCTGTGGAGAGGATGGTAATTATGTGTCTATTAGCAACCAGAGCAGGAAGGTGCAGGTGCTGTATGCTGGAGAGGAACAATAACACACTGAAAAGCCAAGGACATCAGAACAACTAGTCTAAATACATCACAACATTTGAAACACTCATTATAGTATAACTGAGGTGAGGTTACACATTTTCACGTAGGGTCAACGTACTTGTGATAGTTCTCCTTTTTCTCTTCTCTCCAGTTCTTGTTAAGTTGGTGGATTTTCACAGCAGCATATCGTTGCTCAATCAAGTCAAAAGCCTGTACAACACACGCACAAAAAGTTGGCTTATACTTGGAAAGCAACACCTGCTATGAGTTTTTTTTTTTTTTTTGAAACCTATGGTATCAACATTTAATAACTTACTTTGTAAACTTCACTAAAGCCCCCTCTCCCTAGAAGATGCAGGAGCAGATATCGCTCATTCAACGTTGGGTGATCTTTAAATCTTTGCATGGAAGAAAAAAAAAACCAAGAAAACAATAAAAATTAAGACATCAATGAGAAATTCTTCAACATCATCTTTGCTGTGCATTGACCAATAAAGATAAGTCATGAGGCACAGTGTTACTTAATATTATCACTGTGGATACTAGCCTTGTGTGCACATCATGTTCCCAGTGTCAGTGCAGTAACTGTCAGAGAAATTGATTCAGACTCACTGTGAGCTGTCTTCGTTATTTATTCTCTTAAGCTCCCGAATGTGAAGGTTGCGCACTCTCTCCAGACGCTCCAGCTCTGCCTGGATCTCAGCTTCTTCCTATAAATGATTCAAGAGCACAAACACATAAATGCACAGAAGGAACTTCAGAGTACTGACTACAAGGAGAGGAACTCATCAAAACCCATTTGTGCACAGCTTACTAGTGCTATATAAAATATTAACAGCTGACTTGGTACAGAGTCGGTCAGGAGCTGTCTGTGACGCTTATTCGTCGGGATAACAATGAATACATCGACAAACTACAGGCTCACTCAGTCCTTACAGTGATTCACACAAAACTGACAGTGGTTAAGCTCAGGAAACAGGAGAAACAGGCTGAATATGTTCAATTGTTCTTATACTGAAAACACAGATTTGCTATATTTAATAACTGAATCACTCCAATTAGGTTTTATCTTTGTAAGACCAGCCTTTATCCTTATAATGCAGAGGGTCACTGAGTAACGTAAGAAATTCATACATGAGGTCTTAGGTCTGAACAATACACAAAGACAGGCACATTCCCGCACTGCACTGATAACGAAATGTTGACAAACCTTCTTAAGATGCCCCAGTCGCAATTTGAAGATCTCTTCCTGTTCATGGTACTCTGCTAGTGTCAGCCTTTCCAGGGTGAGAAAAATATGGGGAACACAGACATGTTAAACTTGCTTTGCAATTGGTACAGTAACAGAAGAAAGTCCAAACTACACAGAATTCGATACAGTGCCATTACTTTGGCAATGACTGCTCAGATATCCGTGATCATCACGAGGCCAGGACTTACAGCTGAGGTAGGCTGGGTTTTAGAAAGGGGTCGCTTTCTGCTCCATTCACTGCCTTGGTTTTGCGTTGCTTTGGCTCTGAGTTTGTGGTTGGTGCTTGGGAGTTGCTGGAGGATGGCGGTTTCCTCTTGGCTAGAAGTTTTCTTTGCCGTTCAATGTCCTCTCTCTGTTGGTTTATCCACTCTTGCTGTCTGTTGATGTGAGCAGTTATTTTTGTTAGATTAGATTAGTGCCGTTTCTACACTGGTTCATTCATAGGCATGACTAAAAATAATCAACTACAGCATCTTATCAAAACCTTTAATTTAAGACCGTAGTAAAGATGATCAGCAATTATGCAAAGCTGTGGCATTACTTTTAAGACTGCGCCTGAAACATAATTTTCCAATTTGAATCTAATCCACCAATTTGGGCAGATGCTCAGAATATTCATGGTGGGTGGAGTTGTGGTGGGGTGGTCCACCAAATTACACTACAGTGCTGCACATGTACAGCACAACATTAAACTCCTTTGATAGTCTACATGTCAAGTTTTACCCGAGAGATTAAAGTTTTAGTAGCTTTACCGTCATTTAACTTGATCATCAACAAAAAACAAAGATAGAAGATCCACACATTCAAAGAAATTAGAAGTGTGTGTGTCTTAATAATTCATAGTTTGATAATAAAATCTTAATGATTCCTGACGGTGCTTTTAGCTAAAGAAGTGATCACCCACATGCTGATGTGATCTGTAAACACTGAAGCAGCCAAATGAAAAATCTGCTGATGCTTTGACTGACAAAAACATCAGACTGGTCAGATTGTTTGTACTGAGCGTCTTCCAGGTGACAATGTTTGCAACTGCTTCCAGGTAAAGCAAGTGTTTCAGATCTACTTCTACTGGTACATCATCAAAAGCTTCTTACTTCACAAGGTTTTGGAAGGCATAGCCATCTGTCCATTGTTCTGTGAACGAGGCTCCATGTCTCACTGTAGTGAAATGGCCTAAACGTAGTCTATCCTGCATACTCTTCTCCCGACAGGCCTGCTTCTCCTGGGTGCTCTGAAGAACAACACAAAGTATAGGTTTACAGCAGGTTTCCTGGCAAGTACACTGAGGTGAGTGTTCATGAAGACGTAAGAAAAACAATATAATTACCTTTTCTATAAGCAACTTCTTGCTCATGGTGATGCATTTATTCAAGCGTTCCTTGTACTTTTCAAGTAATTTTTGTTGTTCATCTATCTGTCTCCTGAGATCACAGTTTGCCTGTGAAACAAAAAAAAACAAACAATATCAGCAAATTACATTATACACCCAGTCCACCAAATATTTAAAATCTTAAAAATGTTTATAATGTGGACAGACAATACAAATGAAGGCCTTTTTTATTACTAAACATTACTGTAGCAAACTTTGTCCAATTTCTTTTGCATTGCTTTAACATCACAGGCCAGCCAAGCAAGGTAGTAAACACAGTAATACTTTCTTCTTACCCTTAGTAAATCATCTATTCTGCCTTCCTTCTTCTCAAGGTCTAGATTCTTAGTGCTTTCAAGGGCAGCCAATTTCAACACTGTAAGGTCAGTCTAGAGTGAGAAACAACAAAAGAAGTTTAAAAACTTGCCCAGCAATCTAAAACACATTTAAGAGCCACTACAAAAAAACATTTGTGGCGGGCCTATGAACCTCACCTGAACAAATTTGACAGCTAGTTGCTTTGGATGTGTCATGTGGTCCACAAAAGACAGACTAGTAGGAGATGAGCTATTTTGTCTAACCTGCAACAGAAGAGACAGCATAGCTTTTATGACAAGGCAACGCCAAATACAGCAGCAGAGGAGATTTTGGTTAACAAGTTTTGTACTCACAGCAGTGCCCTGAGTGGAGTAGGAATGTGAGTTCTGGGGCGAGCGAATCACTGGTGGGAGACCTCTCACAGGACTGGACCCATTTCCTCCCTGGAACTACAAGGTAAAGAGAGGACAAGGGGCTTCTTTTATATCATACTGCTGTTATTTTAAGAGAGAGGAAATAGATTATGTCACAGATGTTGAACACGGACTAACATGGCACACATTATCCATTCAGCACTTCATTTGGGCGTGTGAAACATTTAACACCGAACAGAAAACTTACATCAAAATAATCGCTTATTTTGGGTCCTCGCACTATTGATTTTCCTGTAAAGGGAAAAAAAAGAAAAGAGTGTTGGGATTTATTTTAATATTTAAAGAAAATACAGAAATAAGCAAGAGCCAATATAAAACCAGTTTAACATAAAGACACTCACCTTGGCTGCTCTCTGATTGGATCTCAGGTTTCCTTTTTCTGCCTCTGGTTGTTTCTGACTGTTTCTTCTCTGGAGTCTAAATAAGAAATATTATTTAATAACATTTTACAAAATAATTACAAAACAAAGCTGTTTTAAAACCTTCATCGAGGCTTGGGCTGATGCTGTATCATCTACAAAGAGGCAACTAATTTGTAACCTCTAATAATGCTTACAAAATAATATTTTACCTGTGAAAATTTGGGGGTTAAGTAGTTCTTGTGCAGGCCTTCTTTTTGTATTTTTAATACTGTTTATTTAAATCACTTAACCCAGAGGGAACACTACAAACAGTAGCACTGGTCAATACACTTACCGAATAAGCAGGAGAACTGCCTCTTTTCACATCTGAACCCTATTAAGTGAGAAAGTAAAGAGTTTTAGGCAAAACCATGACAGAGAGGTGGTAACCAGTACTTCATCACTGATAACGTAATAATGACGACTCTTGATCAAAAATGATCAGTGAGAAATCTTTAAGGAAGAACATAAAATAACCAAAGGCATGCAAATAAGTCACAGTTTGAGACTGTCTTTAAAAATCTGCATTTCTGCTGAGCAGTTGCAGCCAGCCTGAGTAGTAAATACTTCCATTTTTCCGAATCAAACATTTACACAGGGAGTAGAACTAGTGCAAAATAAGGCAAGGGGCTGCAGTGGTGTGGGTGTGCTGGGGCAGTGTACAAAATTACATAAAATATGAATATGGAAATCCAGTTTGAAGGCTTATTGAATGCCAGGACACAACATGGTGGTTGGGATCCCATGTTGCGCCATTGCAGCAATCTCACTGAAGCCTTTACTGTGGTGGATGCAGCTTTCAGAACTCCACCTTAACAGGAACTGATTTGCATGAATCATTACACCACCCAGCACAAATGACAATTTAGATAACTTCCTGTATATTCAGAGCCCATGCGTATTTTCATATGAACAAGGCTAGAATATAGTCATGCTATTAAAAAGGGCAGATACTATATATACTCCTCAGTCACAGAGACAGAGTTTTTATGACACATGGATGCTTTGCAGTGCAAAGAGTTTTCCCAAGTAAGACAAAAGATTTGGACCTGTACCTCTGATTCCTTGTCGCTTGAAGATCCCAGGCTTCCAAAACTGTGATTTGAACATTCATTGTTGGTCAAACCCTGGAAAACAAAACATTTTACATTAAGACTATGGATATAAATTCTAAAAATAGTACCTTCTCCAATTATTGAGCTAACTGACATTGCTAAATATTCACTCACTTTGGTTCCCCCGCTTGCGCTGCCAGTGCTGCCCCCTGTGCTGCCGCTGACCCCGCCCATAAAGCGTGCCTCCAGCAGCTCCTGTCTCCGGGGGTCCAGGCTGTGCAGCTCCTCCATGGTGCCTGGGAGGATTAGCACAAATTCACAGTAAGTCTCAGTTATTCAAGGATCGGCTTAATTGAAGCCTTTGAATGCCCACTTATGAGCAGATGACACTAGCAATGAGCTTGAGAGCAGAGTTACGATAAATGTAACTTATAATCGCAAACCCAGACAGGTGATAATATTTTAGTCTAGACCACAATATAGGCCAAGACCAAATTTATGCCCATTCCCCACTGGCATTCCCAAGACAGGTTTCACTCTACATTTGTGTAACACTGAGGAGATTAGCAAGATGTCTATTATGTTTACCTCTCCCAGATCTGCTACTACCATCTTAATACTACTACTACTACTACTACCCCCAGTAACAAGACAGAGATTCAAAAGAATTTGTTACAGCTCAAAATGCAGAGGACATGTAGTCCTAACAGTAGAAACAGGCATTTCTGTGCCACTAGCTCTATTATCATGAGAGTCCAAGAGCTATGTTTCAACTGCTAGGCAATAATGAATACTGTGCTCCTGTGGGACTGTTATGTGAGCTCTCT
This sequence comes from Toxotes lorentzi, assembly GCA_037833715.1. Classification (NCBI taxonomy): domain Eukaryota; kingdom Metazoa; phylum Chordata; class Actinopteri; family Toxotidae; genus Toxotes; species Toxotes lorentzi. Next base: position 11,522,245 of record JBBMJY010000007.1, on the reverse strand, counting down.
GGGCTTCAGTGTTGCTGCAGACTCAGAGGAGTCTACCCACCAAACCTGTGCTTAAATAAGACAACCATTTTGAATTTGTAAAGAGCTATGGAGCAGACAGTGGGTAGCAATTCTTTAAATATATTTAGGCAAAGGAGTACATAAAGTGAGAAATGCTCACTAACAATAAGAAATGCTAACAATAGGAAAAACAGCTAACAATAGACTACTTGTAGAATTCAATCATAGAATTTAGACTATCCTCAGAAATAAATTCAAATGAACCCATTTTGTATAACCACCATATTTAATACAATGTCCAAGTTTCTGAATGACAACAAAAAAAAAATTCTTTCATTTAGTGAAATAAAAACTACAGACACAAAATGTACCTCAGACACGAATACTGGCATGCTTTTGATGAATTTAAATTAGTTCCTCAAAGTGATCACAGTGTTCACGTGATCTGAATTAACCAATGAATCATGATTTTACTCCATAGTAAGAGAGTGATTGTTTTCAGAATGGCACAACTATCTGAGAGCATCAGAAATGCCATTATCAAAAAAATGTTTCAAGTCCAAAGGCTATAAAGCAATCGCCAACAGTTTGTAATTTTATCAAGAAGCTTCACAGTCATCAAACTGTTAGCATGCTTCCAGGACGTGGCACAAAGAAAAAAAAAACACCATGCAAGACATCTAAAGAGCTTCAGGCTGACCTGGAGCAATCTGGAGTGGTGGTTTTAGCTTGTACCATACACCGCACACTAAACGGAGTAGGGCTCTGTGGACAAAGGCCAAGGAGGACACCAATGTTGAAAGAAAGGCACAAAAAGGCAAGACAAAGATTTGCAAAAAGTCTCACAGATAAGCCAGTCTTTCTGGGATAATGTTCTATGTACAAATGAAACCAAAATAGAGCTCTCTTGGAATGAAGTGCATCAGTTTGTTTATAGGCGATGAAATGAAGCCCATAAGGAAAAGAACACACTATCTAAAGTAAAACATGGTGGAGGTTCGATCAGACTGTGTGACTGCTTTGCTGCCTCTGGTACTGGAGGCACTGAATGTATCAAACGAATGATGAAATCAGAAGATTACCAAGGCATTTTAGGGTGAAATGTGTTACCCAGTGTCAGAAAACTAGGTTTGAGGCAGAGGTCTTGAGTCTCTGGGCAACAACCCAAAGCACACATCCAGCAGCATAGAAGAATGTTTGAAAATGAAAAAAAGGACTATTTAAAACTGGCCAGCAATTAGTCCAGACCTATATCCCACTGAAAACCTTTGGAGAAAGCTGAAATCTGCCATTGCAAAAAAAAAAAAAAAAGGAGTCCGAAAATTAAAAAAGCTTGAATTCATAGCAATAGATGAGTGGTAAAAACTACCACAAACAGACAAGAAACTTCAGGATGGCTACAAGAAATGTTACAAGTATGTCAACCATGCCAAAGGTTCTGCAACCAAATATTAGGGAAGGCTGCCAATAACTGTGTCCGGGGTACATTTTGGGTTTGTATTATTTAACTACTATGCAATTTATTCTCTTTCTTTTGTTCAGTAACCTTAAGTAATTTTTTTAAATATTCCAGTTATATAACATAGGTTAATTTGCATTTAGTTTTGAATATATTCTGAATTCTGTACTTGAAATTCAGGGGATTTTGACCAGGACTCTATGTTGGTATTTATCCCCAAAAACTAACTGCAAAATATGATTAAGCGAATGAGAGACTGAGGACTGAGAAGGTGAAATACACCATACAGACTGGAGAACGTGTGCTGTGAAATCATCTTCTGAAAAAACATCAAAAACTTCAGCTAATCTTAAGGCAACATGAGTGCTCCAGGGAATGGACACAGAAACAAAGTCATTGTGACACATCATAGTGACACAAAGATAAAAAATCTCTCTTTAGATATAGGAGAACAATAGGAAAACAATAATTGTAATCAGAACAAAGTTGCCCAAGCAGTCCATTTGTATGAAACTGAATTAATGTACCCAATAAGGAGAAGTTGTGGGATGTAAAATACTGTTTGAACTTCCTTGTTGATATATGCAAATAAATGGATAAAACCACAACCTGTACATACATACCAACTTTCACATGTCAACGCAATCTTCAGTCACGTTAAAGATGGACTGAATTTAGACTTTAGACCCACAGCTGTACTGTCCAGAAGGTTGGTTATAATACAAAACAAGCCTTAGCAAGAATAGCAAAACAGAATGCCATTCGTCATATCCTCCAACACAAAAACATTGTCTGCTGTAAAGATATGTCTCACAATGCAGTGACCAGCACACAGGCCCACATCAAAATGTGTAGCACAAAACAACTTTAGAAATCTTGTGCATCAGGTACAATACAGCCAACTCATTAAGTAACACCATCTTACTACTATTTTCCAGCTCGGCATAAGAACGATGATCGAGTAGTTGTCCAAAACAAAAAGTAGAAAATGGCTCATATAATTAATTCAAATCACCCTTAGCCTGCCATCCACAAAACCAGCTGCAAAATGTGGATTAAAAAACAATCTTTAACAATTTAATTGTATGTGTAGGCATGTGGATAACTAATACGAAGCCGTGTACTAAAATGCAATGAAGTGGCAAGTGAAGCAACACACAGGCAAAGGAAATGTAAACCACATTATTAGAATGGTGATAATGTAAGCAACATTATCACAATTATCAGAGCCGTCTGTCTACAGATATGAACAACGCATCACCATTAATGTTCTGCATGCAAGTTACAATAACTGGACTTAAAATTACAGTGGTGTGGTTTACTCAAAGACGTTTGTCTGGATTAATATGTACTATTCTACTGCCAGCCTACATTGTTTATATTGTTTATAACCCTCTTTTGTCATTATCCCCACTACAGCTCAAGCACTTACTACAGGAAGCTGTGATCAACTTTTCAGGACTATGTATGTGACAATGTAAACTAACCTTTGCTATCAACCTTTTCTATGATAACTAAAATCACATTAATGCTTAGAGACACCAGCGTAGGATAAAAAAAACGTTAATAGGACATATATCACTAACAATCGGCCAACTAGTCCATTTCCTCTTCCTAAGAGACAACAAAGTAGACTTGTCACATTTCCCATGATGCGTCTCTATCTTCTTATCAAATTTGCAGTCTATTTTGCTGAAGAAGTCATCTACTGCAGCCATCTGTCTACAATATGGATGCTGCTTAAGCTTGCTGCATGTGGCATCTGCACCACTTTCAGAGCAAAGCAAAAATTATCTTGTCATTAACTAGTGAAACTATTTTTCTGTACATATAGCAGTACTAAATATTTCGCCATGCAATCCCTGTAAGTATAACTCATGCAGTGAATAAATGAAGTGTAACGTCATGAACGTCATTGTAACGTCAACATAAGCACTGCAATATTCACTAGAAGCAGGTGTTGTAACCAACCCTGTTAAAATGCTATGGTTGTGCTAATAAAAACCATAATCTTTATGAGAAGCTGTGGCTTTAAAGCCATTCCTGATGTTGCTTTCTGGTACAATTTAGGTTTGCTGAGATAAGGCCAAAACCATATCTTATCTTTCACCCAGAGTGTTTATGCCAGTTTCACATCATAAATACATATCAGTTGTGTGGTCTCTCTCAAGGATTCCGTTTTGTTTTAGACATGAAGGCCTCGGTGCATAACTATTATCTATATTCAAGCCCCTGCAGGAACAAGCGGTTGAACCCTTACAACTCTTGCTGTGGATGTCATTTTAACTCCATGCTGCTCAGCAGACTGACCACCTGTTTATGGCAGACCCTTGCAAAGTCTTAAAAATCTCTGGTATAACATGGGTTGGATTACTTCCACCTCGATTCATTCAAGGGAAGCTTAAGCTTAACAAAACCAGCACCAGCCACAAAATTTTCAGTACTTACAAATACCATACTGATGTAGGCAGCCATCAACTGAATAGTCTCTATTACTGTATGCAACACAGATGATACAAAGGCACGCAAGGAGTACTTAAATGCCCCAAACTGACTACAAGTTCACCATCATCACAATATCCTATTAAAACTACAGAGGATGCAAGGAGGCTTTATTAACGTAAGTGAGAACCACATAAGGACACCACAAATGACCAAATACCCATCAGTTCTTTGAATGCGTGTGTTAGCATGTTGCACAGCCCTAAGTAGCTTGTGTCCCATGGGTGTCCCTTTTTTTTTGTTGGGGGCATCTAGCATTACATCAACACTTAGCCCTTTAAGTTAGTTACACTAAAAGGTCAAACAAGGCTACCTACCAATCAATGCAGTAGCATGTATAGCAAAAGGATATGTTACCACTGCTACACTTAATGTTAGGTGCATACTCTCATGTTTAATGTCGATCTATTACTACCCTGTGCACCGCTGAGACGACCAGTCACACATGCACAGATACTGTGGACATTGTTGGTAAGGAAACACCACAGTCAACATACAAATGACTGCTAATAGTGCGATGAACACCTATACACTGCTTGCCACTAATCCTATGATTTAACATTAACCATCATCTAAAATTGCTTGATTTCTCTGCTTGCATCTACTGATACATTTGTACGTCTTTCAGTAACTTGACTAGTGTTTATTCTTCTAACAGCAGCATGCTTAAAGAAAGATGCACCGACTACAGCGGTAACCTTTCTGCTCTGGTAAAGGTTTATCGCCATTATGCACGTATTTTTTCTTGAGGTTACTACACTGGCCTGAGCACAGAAAGACGGTCCTGTGTCTTCAGTGCTACGAGCTAGCCAAACAGGCTCAATGGACTTTGGAGCTGACGCGTTACTGTAACGTTAGCTAGCAAGCAGGTTTCGCCACCAAGATTTGCTCGGTCATTTTTATACAATTTCCTTTCGTCCTGCATTAAATGACCCAAACGACCGAGAAGAAAAGACAAAAGCGTCTTAAAACGTTTCACGATACCTTCCTGGGCCTTCACCACTGCCGTGGTATGTTGCTGAAAACACAGTCCGTGTTGGGGACGTGGAGAGCTGGGACCAAAGATGGCGTCCCCTCCAAACTTCCACTACTTTGGACACTCATCAAGCTACTTTTCGTGTGTAGGTACGGCAGCGCACACGGTTAATCTTTCACACCGACTGTTAAATTAACCAGCTGGCGTTGCACAGTTGTTTTTACATGGGCACAGCGACTGCCACTGCGTGAAAATGTCTAATTATTATCTGTTTTAGGACACAAACCTCTACACACCTCGGCAGTGCGTCCTGGCTCTGGGGCCACCTCTCCGTCTTCAAGTGGTGTCTATGAAACGTCATACATCGTGTGCAAAATTCTTATCGCGAGGGTGAAGTGTATTCTTCTTAACGTCAATGACAACATGAAGAAAAATGTAAGTAAATAAAAAAACCCGAATAAATAAATAAATAAATAACAGTACACAACACACAGCATGACCCGTGCATAGTTTGGCGTGTAAGTTGTAGACTGATCACTGGAAATTATGATGTAATCAAAGCTCAAATAAATTACATAATTGGTTCTTCGTATCAATAATAATATCAATAATTTGTTGATACTTTGGCAAAATGACCAGACACAAATTATTTGGTGAGTTAGGCATTATAAAATTTAAAAATACCCATGGCAGTCATTTTGACTTAAGTCAAATATTTGAGATACTAAGTCAAATTTTTGACTAAAGTCAAAATTATGAAATAGCAAGGCAATATTCTGAGAGAGTACTTGTAATCTTGTATCAAAATTACACAGCAGACAACATGAAGAGGTACTACATTTGACTATCTCATAATTCCCACAATATCTCATAATTTCACTGATCATTTTCCCAGAATTATGACTTACCACAAGTATTTTTTTTTTTTACTTTGATCTATTTTTGCTTTTCCTTGCATCAGTTGGCTTTCATAATATGTATCCCAACTAAAAAAAAAAAAAAAAAGAAGACATTCATTGAATTTCAATCATTATCACAGTCAGTGTTTTAAGTCTAACGCATGTCCACTGTATTTCCTCCTGTGAATCTAAAGAATTGTTCTCCTCGTAGTCAATATACTCAGTTTTAATAGGTATTAATACAGTGATCTACAACCAGATAACACCATGGCTTTGTTTAACAACAAGTTTAATGCATACAGTTTTGGTGTACACATAATCCTTTGGTAAAAAAGAAAAAAAAAACAGTTATAAGAATTGAATGAATAAGCAGCAAAGTATAAAAGGAGTCATAAAGTTCTGAATGAGGCTATGCATTTGATGTTAAGATGGTGAAGGTGGATATGGCTTCCTGTACTTGCTCTGCATCCAAACCCTGTGCATTGCAACTTTCTTTCCTCTGTTCACTTGTAGTCTCCTGTCCTCCAGATTCTGAATTTCTTCCAGTCCAGCATTGGAAAATAAATCATGAACCTCTTCTGTAAAGACATATATAAAAACACAGTGAGACACCAGGGCTGTAGCTAAGATTTTAGAAATACAGAGGTCATGAGTCCAAGTCCACCTGTCCCCTAGAAAAATGTTGATACAAAAAATGTCACATCTCTTTTAATTATTCAGATTTTTAACACAGTCATATTATACATGTAGTATACATGTAAACTCCAACCAGGTTCCTAAACCCCGAGAGTGCTCTCAGTGTCCTTGATAGTACCAGTGAGCCTGTCAGCAACTATTTAGACCATGAAGAACATGAAATGCCTCTTTCATGGTTCAGTAATACCTTTTGTGAAAAAATAAACACAGGTTCCATCTCCACGTGTGTAGAAGTTCTCTGATAAGCACCGTCCTGTTTGTAAAAGAGAAAAGATTAAAAGTCTTAAACTGTAAAACAACACCCCCCACACACAAAAGAATATCCAGAATATACAACAAATTAGGTGCAGTGAGGGAAATTGTTATATTCTGGGGCAGTTCAATACTTAAAGGCTCACCCTTCTTAAACCTGAGTTGTGAGAAGTCATATCTCCCATAATCACGGAAGAGGAATGTCCCTCCACGTTTCAGGTATGTAGATAGTCGGTTCACCACTCCTTGCATTCTGTCAATGAAATATCAATTAATGGAACAATTATTTTGTATAATAAGATGGGAGCTACTGAAGATCCAAGTAACACCAGCCATAATATAGGAGTGTATTCAATGAGGCTTCAAAATATATAACAAACAGCTAAACAAGCAAAGTATTACAACCTGAAATGTCTTACATGGACAGTGCTGAGGTACCCATGTCAGTGCATTTGGTAATACTAAAGCCTAAAAATTAACATAACACATGTATGCCACTATCCCTTAAATTTTTATATACTTTCATCGTCAACCAAACCACTGTGCAGTTAATATGTTGTACTCTATGCCACAAAACAGTCTGCATTTAGCTTTATATTTAGGTTTTGTAATGACACTCAGACAAAGCCTGGGGAAAGTGAAGGTGGATTGAGAGGGTTACTGGGGTTAGGGAGGGGGGTTGGCAGGTGATAAATTACATCAGGCTCCCCTATCTTTGCGTTGTAACCTTCACCTACCGCTCTGGATGAATGGAGGAGAGCACAAAGACTGCCAGAATAACATCCAGGCTCCGAGGAGGGAAGGGAAAGGGGGCAATCTCCTCGCAAATGTCATGGACAAAGGCATGACACACAGAGTCATCGTAGTCTGGATGGTCCTACATGAGGAAAATAAAGTAGGTTGTATCCAAAACAGTGTCATTAACAGCGTTAATTGCCAAATTGTTATCACTCCCTTATCATATTCTACAGGAAATGTTTTAACTATTCAACTGGCTCTGGGACTGTGACATTTGAACTCGTTCCATAAGTGATTACATCATACACAATATAATTTTAAGCCAGGTTAAAATGTAAATATAGAATGTAATAACATTCTAAACATTATCTTGTGTAAATAATGTAATCTCAATAATGCAAGAATGATTTGTTACAAATCTTAAAATAAATACATGCTATACAGTTTTAGATGATCTTTACTTGCAGATAAATATTGGACTCCCATTGTAAGATGACTTTAATGGCACAATTTGCACACATGATGATTTCCCCATGTCGACACATGATGATTCCATCGCTTGGGCAATATTGAAATTACTTTTAATAATTTTTAATGCTGTTATGATAGGATTTTTCTTTATGCTTGATGCATCGGATTTGAAAAAGAAAAATCCTCACAGGTCTACAGATGAATTTAAGTAGTTTTGACAGGAATCCATTAGCTCTAATAAGACACATCTTCCGTGATCACCCTGACATTTCAGCTTTATGCTCTCGCTCTAATGAGATATTTCTACTGGTAGCTGTAGGCAGTCAGCTACAGAAAATGAAAAATACATCCCATTACTTCAGGATTCAAAGATATTCAGAGAGATTAAGATGTTGCAATAAGATGTTTGTTAAGCCCAGAACAAAAAAGATAATTCACATTCAATTCACCTTTAAAGCTGTGCAAAAATAATGTACCAGATTCTTGTTTCAGTTTTGTCATGTTGATTAATCTATTGACCTGTAGCTGCAGTCCAGAGCTGTGATTTATTCTGCAGTATCTTCATGTATGCACATTTTGAGAGGACACAAATTTCTAAGCTATTAAAATCTCCTAAGAAACATCATTCTGGAAAGCAGAGAGATTGAAGCTAAACACAGATAATAAAGAATGAATGAAATGTAATCTGTCAATCTATGACATGGGTGACTTAATCTGATACTGATTGTAAATACCCTCAAAATATTTCCCCAATGACCACAGTAAGTACTATAAATACAATACTGCCAGACTGACTGAGGTTATATATGGCTTTGGTTGTTTTCAAATGTAAGTGATATAAGTCAGTATTGCATTGGTGAAATGTTAAATGAAACTCAATACAAAACAGACTGTGCATGTTCATACCCAGAAATATTAGAAATGCTTACCTTGACTAGCTGAATGGCACGTGGGGAGAAGTCACAACAGTATAAAAATGCATCTCTTTCTCTGTGAAATAGAACAGCCAGTTTAACAAGTCTCAAAGTCATAACGTGCAGGTCATAAACGTTTAATGACGCAATTTTGTGGCTCTAAAACTCACTTTATACTCTACAAAAAGCAAAAAATAAATGCAGTCTCTGCCTTCCTGGAAAAATCAAATGCACAGAACATGGCAGACACAGGAAGAGAAAACAGTTAAAGGCCATTCAATTTTAAGTAAACTCCCATCTTTATTCTAATGTACTCTTGGCTCCTGATACTGCTTGAAAATGAAGACATTTTGACATAACACCTACTAAGACCTGTTAAGAAGAAGAAGAAGTACTTTGTAATCTATTTTTTGACTCATTTCCCACCTTTGTTCTAGTTTACGTTTCAAATTCAGAATTCAGCTCCAAAAATAATAAAACACTGAAATATTTGTGTTAGTTTGGGATATGCTGAAATAGATGAAATCACTTAAATGCAAAATATGTACTCACTTTATAGAATTAACAATGGGAAACACACTGTTACCAACCCCACATCCAACCTGTGAAGAGAAGATGTATTTTCTTGATAATTCTGCCTAATGAAATGTGGCAAAGCAAAGCTGTCACTGCAGTTATTTAACACTTTGTATGGCAACTTATAGCCTCCTCTTTTTTACATCACAATTATGTAATGGTCCACTCATAACAGTCTATGTTAAAACAATGAAAATGAATATGTGTAAACATTTCTGAAAACCTCCAAGATCCTGAAAGATGCATGTTGTCCGGGGAAAGTAGAGGTCTGTGTAGGATCTGCCTTTTTTTCTAGTGATGCTCCCTGACAGGCCCTCTGACAATCAGAGGTGTGTCTGTGGCAAATGGTGGCACTACTGTGTTGATGGTGTCTGGTTTCTGAGTCCATTCTGGATCCACTAGGTGGAGGGGTTTCCACTTGCTGATCACCACGGTGCCTGGCAGCTGTGGCTTGTTTTTTTGTGTCTGAAGGAAGCAGTTCTGGGAATTCTAAAAACAACCACTTGCGGTCTTTGAAGAACTTATCTTGGTGCGTCTCATAAAACGTGTCCCAGTACTGGTAAGCTTCTGTGTCAAATTTACCTGTGTGGAAAGAATTAAGGAATATTTTTACCATTTTGTTGCCATGCGACACTTTTAAAATATATCTTGGAAAATATTTTGCAGGGATACACTCTTGCCTTGTTCTTTTAAAGGAATTCGTACACAGGAATTTTCTTGTGCCTTCTGCCGTGCATTTTCTTTGTCTTCTTCTGTCCACTGTACATGATCCCTAAAATGTGAAGCATTATAAAGCAACTGTTGATACATCTGTTCAGCTATAGTGGCTCGCTCACTGTCCACTGGTGGAACAATCTTATTTGCTCGCTTAGCAAACTTGTTTCAATACATCTAAAATGTACTTTATATTCTAAATTAAAGAAAAAACTAATCTAAAACATACAAATCCACAGTGTGTTTTGAAGTTAATGAAAATGTTCTTGACTGGAAGCCTAAATTTCAGCTTAATGTTTTTTTTTTTTGTTTTAAAGTGGGCATGCCTGTGTCAAAATCCTGTGATCTCCTTATAAAATATAAACCAGTAATGGCACATCACTAACCACATGTTGTGCTTAAATATGTCATCAGGATTGGTAAGGACCCGCGAACCCAGCGGAGCTGATGGTCTTCCTCCAGTGCTCTTTAGTCTTGTGGACAATCTGCTGAAAACTTTAGCCAAATTGGCTGCAGAGAGGCTCCGGAGTTTATGCATTTAACCTGTAAAAAACGCAGCAAGAGTTACCTTTCACAATGCTTTAACAGTGCACCTATGGCAAATAAGATTCATGGGAGCTGTAGCTGTTTAATGCTAACAAAATAACAGTTTTACTTTTCAATCAGTATTTTGCTTCTGGATATTGTCTTTGAAACCTTATTAATATATTGAAAGGGGGTTTTTAACAAGGAGGTTTTTGATTTGGCAAGATTAATAAAAGGTTAGGTCAGAGAAACCTGTATACTTGACTGTTGCTTTTATGTGAATTGGATCTTTCTGAATTCGTTAACAATTGAAGAAAGGCTCATTTTAATGTCTGCTGCAGGGGCTGTATTTACTTCTTTTCACCTCCAGAATCAGCAAAATATAGAATTTGCCCAAATGTTTCCATACAAATAGTTACTAGATTAGTTTCAATGGACAGCTAGAACAAGTTAGAGCAGAATATATTAAAATCACAAAGTAAATATCTGTGAAATATTATTATTATTTTTAACAACCGTGAAACTATTTAAGGGGAAGTTAAAAATGCTGAGGGGTGGTTTCTGCATCCATGCTCCACGGTGAAAGTACCGGCGGTAAACAGGAGGGCGCTACAGTTCCAAGTTGGATGCCATGCCTTTAATTGTTTCGTAGAAGAAGACGCTTGTAGAAGACTAAAAAAAAATTGTGCGGCGTTAGCTTCTAACTAACGCCACATAAGTCAAAATGCGACATAATCGTCCACCAACTTATAGCTGCCGATAAAACTCGATTGTCTCTCATTTCTGGACAACTCCGCGATTTAACTAAAGCCTATATAGCGGGCAAGGTACGTCTTTTGACTGAAGTTCACGACACATCGAGGCTAACGCTAGCGCTGGGGTGGACGGCAGTGGTCCCAGGAACATGCGTCTTAGTAAACGGTTCTAACGTTGTTAGACTGGAAAACCAAACCGTCCTCACCTGGCTTTGGCTGTGGTGTTGGGGTCACCTTGGGCTGCTGCCTCCTGACATGCTACCAGACCATCCTCTTGCAAACAAAAGTGCCTCCTGCTGATGGCGCCGTGCCGGAGAAACGGGACCGTAAACACCACAGAGCTGTTGAACCGGAGGAGTAGAGGTGTCAGGGATGCTGGGAGTCTGATCCGACAGAACATGAAGGTCCTCAGAAATATCGTCCTCCAGGTAACAGAAAGGGCGTTTAAATATCCATTGGAGCTATCTGGTTTCATTTTTTTTTTTTAATTACTTTTATATTGCAGGACAACAGGAACTTCAGGAAAGTATGGAGCAAGACCTCAAAATCAACAATCACGTATGAGAATGGTAAAATCTACTTTGAGAATTACCAGAACTGCTACAGTTGGTGAGTATGAATAATTTTAATTAGTTGTACTATACACAACCCTATATTACAGTCACAGATGAACAGCAACATCTTTTGAATTGGCATACACCTGTCATATTATACATGGGTCAAATAATGCACTCTCTCTAAATAAATAAAAATGCTGAGGACCAATGTAAACTGTAATTTGTGAAACTGTAAATTGTGGAGATGCAGGAGTTACAAAGTTCAAGAAAAGTAGTTTTATATAAACCTTTTGAATTTGGTGTTTAAAGATTGGCCTTCTTTTCTGAATTTGGTGCCAGGCCTTGTCACTCTCAGTACAATTAAAATTAACTCTCGATTAGAGCTATGGGCATGTTGAATCTGGGCAAAGCCATTATCTTGTGTTTATTTCTCTTTGTGAATGAATACTGTTTGCAATGAAGAGATTTACTGTAGGTGTGGTACAGAGACCAAGATTACTTGGAAAAGAAATCAGACTTTTTTTTAAACAATTGAGGCATGAAATATTCTAAGTGTTGTTTATATCTATGACACCATGCTTATTGACATTAGAAATCCTCCTCTACTTTCAGTGTTCATGCAGAGCCTCAAATTTTGTACAAGCTGCCTAAGAGGTCTAAATTGGAGAAATTTGAAGATGCCTTGCTGTGTCAGAGCCCACTTGTAAGTGAAACTAAAGAAACATCCTTTTTTTGGGTTTGCGTTAGTAGAGCACTTAGCACTGAACTTGCAATGAACAGATTTTTTTTTTTTACAACCCAGTTTCAGACTGTTGTTTTATCTGTCTTTTTGACAGGACAAAACATTGGCCTCTCCCTCTGATCATAAACCCAGCCTCTTGGCTTTGTCAGCCAATAACTGGCTGTATCGCCTTTCGGCTGAAACAGGAGAAGAGCTACAACGGGTTTACCTGTCTTCAAACCATAAGTTCAAGTATTGTCAGGGCTCTGAGTTCGCAGTTCTTTGAGTGGAGATTAAACATTTATTTTCCTTTTTAGTTAATATAAAAACCCTTTTACCTTACTCTGTTGCTTTTGTGTTTTTTGAAGGTATCTTGGCTGGGAGGTTTCTCAACAGACGCTTTACGTTAAATCTGTTCAAAACAAAGAAACGCCGTTAGCCCGACAGGTAAGGTAAATCTGTTTATTTTCTTAAGCGTGACAGGACGCTTTTTACAGGGTATAAAAAAAAAAAAAAACCTAGGATCTTGCTGTGCATGGAATTTCTTGTTTTTTAATTTCAATAGTTGTATGTAAGAAAAATAAATATAAAATCTTGTAATGAGTCACTCAAGGAATTTAGGTATCACTTGTCAAGGGTTCCATTTCCATTATCAGTTAATCTGTTCACCACTCTTTAGATGAAATCATTTAATTGTACAAGATTTCATAGTGAAAACTGCCTATTACAATTTCTCATAGCTGAAGATGATATATTGTAATGGCTTGTTCTGTCTAACCAACAGTCCTAACCCCAAACATATTCAGTTTACAATAATCAGAAAAAGCAGTCCATCTTTACATTTGAGAAGTTTGGCATTTTTGCTTCTTAAATGACTAAAATGCTTGTACTGCTAATCCCAGGATGAGATCTCTGATGCGGAGAAGGGATGGCAGAATTTGACCTTTATCCTTTCTTATTCTACAGGCAGGTATCACTCAGAATACAGTGATGCACTTGGCCATCTTTCATGTTTTTCCCTTGCAAATTGTGGGCACTGTGGAGATCAGCAAAAAGGTATGTGGATTTGTTTGCACACGCATTTTTCAAATGTGTGTGCAGAAGTGATATGTTATCGTCATTGAAATGTAAATCTTACTCTTTCAGGTGTTTGGAAATGGTGTCGCTGATGTTGTTCTGTCTCAAGGTGTCCTCGCCGTGTCTTACAGCAACAAGTCTGTGAAGCTGTACAGCTTTGAGCACATTATGCGTCGGGTGTGTATTTTTTTTTGTCCTGATAGAGAACCTGCACTGTGTTTCTCTAGCTCAATATTTTATTCAATCAAAATGTAAAAACAGCACAAGAAATGCATATTTGAAAGTTAAGTACCTGTGAATATTTGCATACTAAATATTTTGGATCATCTGGCTGAATATTTTCAAAATCCCTTTCTTTATTCTCAGTACATGACTGAGAAGCTAATGCTTGGAGCGCAGAGTTCTCTGCTTGGAGGCAAAACAGTGGGTGAAGCTCCGTTTGGTATCCCGGTAAATATCCAGATCACAGGTGAGTTTGTTATTTTTTTTTATTATTTTTTAAAGATATAAAGTGGTTGTATCTCTACCTACCTTTTTTTTTTTTAAAACAAAGTCAAAGTAAGGCTGAGGTTTTTGTTTTTTTTGTTTTTTTAATTTATCTCACAGATTGCCCTCCTGTGCTTTTCGAGGTGTCCTGCTCTAATAATGGTGTCCAGATTGGAGGCTACCCATGGCACTACATCTACACACCGCCTCATAAAAATCACAAGGGGACTCACCACATCTGTTCACTCAAGGACAACACTATGGTAAATGTAAAGAATCCCCTTTAACCCTGCAGTATAACATCACATCTCAGTAACGGTGGTAATTTGAGCACAAAAAGTAAAATATGCGTGGATATAATAGTTGTTCCCCAGTCTTGTGATTAGACTTAACTGCCACCAAACTGGTCAGAGCCTATTGAAAGTGTCAGGGTAAGAAGGGCTACAGATGCTTTTGACAGTCTCTGTATTCAGCTGCTGAACAGAGCAGGACAGAACCAAACCTGTTCCTATTTAAAACCCCACAAAATAGTACAAGTGTTTTGTTTTTTTGTTTTTTTTTAAACAGATCTTTGCTTCATGTGACGCACAAACTTCTTTTGTATTTTTTTCTGTTTAGGTTATTCCAGGTTTTGTTTTCTTATTTTTTACCAAAGACAATTGTCAGCAACTAAAGCCTGTGTAATAAATTTTGGGGTGGAGTGTCTTCAATAAGCCTTTTCCACATTGATGTGTGGACACGTTGTTGACGCTTTGCTGACTGAGGCACACACATTCAGCTGCACATCTCAGAAAACTTTTTATTAGATTCAAGTTCCATATTGAACATTTTCTTTGTAGTTTTTTTTTGTAGAACTACATCAGGAAACGTAGAAATGATCATGTGCTCATGCTACTGTTTTTTATTGTTACATTGTAATTTTTATACATTAGGCAACAAATGGAATACAAAACATGAACTGCTGCTCTCTGGAGAGTGATGGGATCTTCTTCCATCCCGACGACTCAGGAAGAATCATCCACGTTGGACCTACCACCATAAAGTGAGTACAACACTCAACTTTTACACAACAGCGATGAGTGTGTAAATTAGTCATAGCAAAATTTGCCTTTGGTTGGCAAATACACCAAACCAAAAGAATCCAAAGGCATTAAAGGCCATGAAGTTTTAAAGTCTCTTATGTGTTGTTTGGTGCATATATATTATTGATTTTTTTTTCTATTTATTGTTTAATTATACTGGACATATTCCACAAGGATTTTTTTTTTCTTTTCCTCCAAGTGTCCTTAAAATCCTTGGTGAGCTGAACAGTTGTTTGCCATCAAAGGTAGTTGGGGATTTCTCTATGATGACCCACCGAAACAACAATGTAAGTACGATGCTTGTTTACCTAACAGCTTTCATGTGTTATGGAGAGAATTGTTTACCCTGATCATGAATCATGAAGCCTGTGTATGTACTGCATGGTCACTCTGACACTGGAGAGAAATCCCATGCAGTAACTCTGCCTATTTACAAGAGAGGCACAAAGTAGATAATCTCACTGTAGAGATGGACTGTACACATTTTCATTAATCTCAGAAGATGTTTATGTTTCTGCTTTCCAACCACTGCAGCCTACCTCACAAGTCACTGTCACCTCATCGGGACGCACAGTGAGGAGGAGAGTTCATCAGCTGGATGATGACCCAGATCAAGAGGTACCAGAATAATTACACTTTAATCACCGATCAGTATTTCGGCAAAGAAAATAACTACTGTGCTGCTTTAACAAAAATTTACGTTCACTCAGTCGGTATTGTGTAGTTGAACATACTGTATGTAGAAGATATCGTACCTATACAAACCCAGTCTCATGTACTGTTTGGCTGACATGTTTTATTATGATGAATGATTTATGTCTTTAGTAGGAATCAACGAACTTGAGTGATTTACAGAAATAAAGAATATATTCTTTTAAATAAAGAATATATTCTTTTAAAATATATATCATACTGGCAAAACCTGTAACTGATGTCTTTGATATCCAGCCGCATATCCAAGACGCAGAGAACCACAGCTATTGTAGAGTTGTGAAAGTTCAAGAGAAGAACATATGAGAAAATCTTATATAAGTGGCATAGAACTCCACACACAACTTCACAACAATCACCTTTTGATTTTGCAGACGTTCCGAATGGTGGAATACGAGGATGAGCTTGATCTTTTGGCAGTAGTGGTAACTAACGGTGAGGATGGAGAAGGGAGAGCTCACATCCGACTGCATGACAACCAGAGTGGGCGGTTACAGCGGACAATTGATCTAGTTGAGCCTTGGGATGAGGTGAGTAACCTGACATGATTATACCAATGTTCGACAAAGGCATCTGTGTATGGGAATTCATGTGTGCTCTCACGGTTTGTTTTCAGACTTACCGGCATGAGTTGTTCTTTGACAAAGACACGCTTGTTCATATTGAACAAAAGAACACCAACTTCTGCTGCCATGTTTACAAACTCAAGGCCACCAGAAAATAATTGGTGCAATTAAAGCTGTTGGAAATCATTTAATGCTTCATTTCAAAATTTTCTGTTTATTTGTTTCAAACTTCGGTTTTTGTACAGTTTTTTTTTTCTGTCAAACTCACAATGCTGTTTTCACCCTCTGGATCAGTGTGTCATTATTTCTCTTATGTAAATTATACTTGATAATCAAGTTGGTCATTTCAGTCACTGTATTACTGTTTAGCATGTTCTGCCTCTCACCTGTGAACATTTTTATACTGGTTCTCTAAAATTAAAATGAGATATTTTTGCAACTTTCTCTGAATTTCTGCCTCATTCTTTCTGTTATGCTTATGCAAATATTAATATATTCTTAATTTGATTTGATGTAATATGTTGTCCACTTGCTTTCAAACCTACAGAACTCAATTGTGTTCTTTTATTCCACACATTAAGATGGTGAAACCTGGCTATTCATTCGAAATTTGCAGGTTTCGTACCAAGTTACAGTTGTACTCAACTACAGCTTGTTAAAGGCCCTGAAAACAAATTTCTCAGTCAGCCTCTTACCGTGAGTGGTGGTGTCCTTCATGAAGACACAGCTCTCTGCCAAAGTTGCAAGTGTTGTTTTATATGACAGAATTTTGTCTGTGCTGTTGTCTCTGCTCCTCACACTGGTCTGAAATGGGTGGGGTAGTTCAGGAAGTGAGTCAGAAACTGATGACAGTTGTGTGGTTGTTTCCTTTTGTTACCAGTCCACTGTTAATAAAAGTCTGATGAAACCACACCCGTGACGAAGCAGGGGTCTGTTTTACAGAAAAAAAAAAAAAAGATTCGCAGGTCTTTCACACATATCGCAAATTCACAAATAAGTGTTGCTTGCATCTCACATCCTCATGCATGTGTCGTAATGGAGTTTGTCTTGATTTATTAAAAGTGTCTAAGTTAATAGGAGAAGAAATGTTTATAGTGCAAGTTTGGTGAAGTTAGCTCTGTTTTTGTACAGCTAATACATAAGTAATTTCTTCCCCCATAGCATGAAACATTTCAGTAATGGGTCAAAAGCGATGATAAAAGAAGCTAAGATGTCCAGTAATGTAAGAAAATAGTCAAGCACATAGTTGTAATAAGGGTAAAAACATTACATGAATTAGTTAAATCCACCAGTGTGTGCTATTGTTGCAAGAGCATGTGCAGCTAAGATTAACCATGTCCTCACACACTTTTAAAAGGTTTTAGTCACGATCATCTAATCTTACAGAGAAATACTTTCAAGGCCTTTAAGATTGTTTGTACAAATTTGAACAAACAATCTGAAGCATTGTACATCTTATATTTTAATATTTCCCTCCATGTTGTGTTTGTGTCTGTTAAGGACACTAATAGTAAATTCACCAAGTTGCTGGTTGCTGGTTATTGAAACTGTTCATTCCACTTTATGATGATTGCTGGATGTGGTTTTTGGCGCTGCTGAACTGTATTGCATTATACAGAGAGGTGTCTCTGTAATTCTGCCTACCCCCATTAATATAAAGGGGTTGGACAAAATGATAGAAACACCAGTCCCTGTAACGCAATACAGTTAAACATAAAAAAAAAAGCCAAAAAAAAAAAAAGCTGCAGCCTCTAAATGACCATGAGGTTGAATCAAACACCTCGTTGAAACTGTACGAAAACTGAACAACAACTCTTCCGTTTCTTCTTCTTATTATCGCCAGGTGTGCCTTTAAACTTAAAACCTTATTCACCTTGTGTACACCTGAGGCTCAAACTGTGACTTAACAGGAAAGGAGAAACACGTTTGGAAAAAAGGAAACATCACAAAATGAAAATCTCTCTCCCCCCCCCCCCCCCCCTAACTTGTACCAGACTCTTCTGTAACCGCTAAAGTTACCAAACGTCTTTCCTCCAAACGTTTGCTCAGCTCCGGATCATGTGACCGCGGTCCGTCCTCCTGAAGCGCCCACTTGAAGTTGTTGTGCGTGCGGTCACAGCTGCTTTGTCCTGCTGCTGCTGACACTGATGGCGATGGAGAATTTGAAGCAGTTCCTGCTCGTCCTTTCTGCTGCCGCCGCCGTCGGCTTCGTCTCCATTATATTCGTGTTAAGATGGGTTCTCCACTACAAGGAAGGTTTAGCCTGGGATGGGGGACTGGCGGAATTCAACTGGCATCCGGTGCTGATTGTCACTGGGTTTATTTTCTTGCAGGGAATAGGTGAGAGGACTCCTTCTTTTCAGGGAAAATGGTGGGACATGAGGACTTTGGGTCTTGTTTGAAAGAAATGTAAACAACTAAAGGAAATTCTTGCTCAAGGCAGTCGCTTTTCCATGTGTCTTGGGGGGAGGATACTGCTGATGAAGGCGTCATTATAAAAGCTTAGTACACCAAGTAAACATCCACTAAAACGTATTCAAAATGTAAAGTTTCAACTTCATTAGTGTAATTTAGATTTACTTTAGTAATTATGCTTAAATATATCTAATTTATGCTACTTTTTACTTCTACTTCTCCACCACATTTCAGAGGGAAATACTTTACTTTTTACGTTTATGTGGCAACAATAGTTAGTAGTTACTTTCATTTTACATATAAACTTATTGAGTTGAAAAGCATGATGCGTTATGAAATTAAAGAGCTGGAATAACATACTTTTACTTTTTGTAAGTTAAATGTTGCATCATAGTTGCATATAAGACCTGGTTGAATTACTCTGAATGACCCTGTTTTGCAGCCATCATCGTCTATAGGCTCCCCTGGACCTGGCAGTGCAGCAAACTAATGATGAAGTTCATCCATGCAGGCTTGAACTCGGTGGCCTTCATTTTTGCTGTTATAGCTATGGTGGCAGTTTTTGATTTTCACAATGCTGCCAAAATCCCCAACATGTACAGTTTGCACAGCTGGCTGGGTTTGATCGCTGTGATACTGTTCTGTCTACAGGTAAATAAATTATTTTATTTCAAATTATTTGAAGTAATAAATATGACATTGCTACTAGTAATGAATAGGACAGAGTGTAGAGTAAGGCATTTTCTTTCACACCTCTACACCTTTACCACCTTATTAATTTATCTTTTACGGAGCTTTTATGGTTCAGTTTAATACATATAGTAGGACAGAATGTCTTACACGAAAAAACAAGTACCCTTGTCTCTGCTGGTCTTCTCTAAAACAGTAAGTCATAGTGAATAACAGTCTTGATAAGTGCAGTGTCTGATAAGTGCATTTTTTTTCTCTCCTTCAATGAGCAGCTTGTTCTTGGAGTTGGAATGTACTTGATACCAATTACACCTGTGTCCTGGCGAGCAGCATTCATGCCCCTCCATGTCTACAGTGGTCTGTTACTCTTTGCCAGTGTTATAGCTGTGGCACTCATGGGCATCACAGAAAAACTAATTTTTGGCCTGTAAGTATTTTAAAAAGGAAATGAAGGCTTAGAATACTCCGCAAAACAGTACGATGTTAATCTGCTGCATAACAATGAGTATAACTTACTTTTTTGTTCTTCATGACAAAGGAGCAACCCAAAGTATAAAGACTCACCTCCAGAAGCAATTTTTGTGAATGTTCTGGGAATCCTTCTCGTGGTTTTTGGAGCTCTGATCCTCTGGATTGCCACTCGACCATCCTGGAAACGACCCAGTGACCAGCTCTCGCATACTCTGCATACCAATGGGGGAGGTGAGGACAGCACCAAAGTTGGACCGGCCCTGTCTCAGCTGTCCGATGGAGCTGATGCGGAGGCCTCTGGGGATGTCAGGAGGAGGAATAACAAATTAGATGATTAGACTAACCGATTACAGAATAACTTCAGAGTTTATACTGTCTTCAATGCTGAATGTACATTCACCCAGTCTACACTGGTCAGAGAAGGTCAATATTTGCTGATCTTTCTATACATAACTTTCTCTTTTGCACCTTTAAGTATTTTATTTTGCTAGTTGTTCTTTCGAAGATTTATTGTTCCAAGTGAATGTAAATAATGGTGAGCAACTTTATGAAGAGATTCAGATGATGATGTTGGAATAAGTTTTATTTACAAACTCTGTACAAATAATCTCAGATTTTCTATGCTCTGAAACCTTTGTATTCTCACGTCTGGGTTTTTGAAATATGTTCAGAACCTACCTATATTTCCAATAAATACTGGTAATTTCTTCTTAGCATCTTACAGTCCTTGTATGTTTAGAAGTATGTTAATGTCTAATTACTGGCTGCTGAAGAAGGAAAATATTCATGGAATTGAACACAACCTGTGCTACCACATTAACCATTAGGACTCTTGGTTCCTGTTACTATCCCATATTAATGATTTTCAAATGTAATGTTATAACATTTATCCACAATATTTACCATAACTTTGAGTACTATATCCAGCGAGTTGTGTTGGTACTGTTTACTCAGACTTATTCGGTTTTTCAATTCAAAACTCTGCATGCTTGACCTCAGATGGCAGCAACAAAGCCACGTCAAAGCTAAAATGAGGCTTTTGGACTCTTCCCGGCTTCTGTAGTTGGGCTGGCCGCTTGATTGTTTTGGCTGTGTGTTTGGTGACAGGTCGAAAACCTGCTTTAAGGTTAGTTATCGACACTTTGGAGTCAGCTTGGCTGTAGTGTGACACACGTATAACATTTTTATGCATCTGACTCAATGATTGTAGCCTAAAGTGCTTTATTGAGAGTGCGATCATTGTAGGTGAAAGCTATCCGCTAACAAATAAAGCTAATGCTACATCTCTAGCTATAAGTAATGAGTTGAATGGAGCAAACCACGCTTTCTATTATCCAAGAAACACTGTTAAACGTAAAAGATTACTTGCAACTGTGGTGGTACGAATTACTAATTAAGTGTTGTACAACAAGGAGGTCAGTCGGAACAAGGAAGGCTAACGTTAGCAGCGGCCGAAGCCGATAGGATGCTAGCCTGTTTTCTACGAAACTGGCGTGATGGGTAAAACAAAAACATCACATCAACATGAATCAGGCTTTTAGTGTGAGAGCGTACACAGCAAGCTGATAAGGACCAGAGAAACGAAAATGGAAGGGGATAGGAAGACCCTGTGCTAAGCTATCCGGGTGTGAACGGTGCTTCCAGCCTTAGGGTGGGGCTGTCTTTTAGCTAGCTGACAATGACTGGTCAGCGGGGCAGTGGTTTTAACGGAGCATGTAGTTGAGAAATGTGTTAGCTGTTTGAAGACAGTTCACTTACTCAGCCGCAGAGAAGACAAGACAGAAAACACCGCCGGATGGTTTTGTCAGACTGTTTCACCTGTTGGATGAAGCTGAGCAGATACCTGTGCAAGGTGGTACTGAAGCTGAGCATCAGCTGTCAGGGGATGGTTGGCTTTTTGAAGACTGTTTTCAAAGCACTGCCTTTATGTGTCAGTGCAAAGTATAAACACAGGAAGGCCACTTGTTGCTCAGCTTTTTGTGTAATACACTTAAAACTAAAATACGACCTTTTCCAATGTAGTCTGAGTGTAACACGTAGACAAGCAAATATGTTTGTTTGTTCACAGCTGTGGCATCATGTCTGACAAGAGTGAGCTGAAAGCAGAGCTTGAAAGGAAAAAGCAACGCTTGGCACAAATCAGAGAGGAAAAGAAAAGGAAGGAGGAGGAGCGCAAGAAGAAAGAGGTATGTGTAATAATTCGTAAATGTTTTGAATATTCAGTGATAGTGAATGCAAAAAGGAATGTGGAGAATCAACACACTGAGTGAAAATCATTCTTCAATTCAAATGCAAATTCTCTCCCTACTCTTAATTCGCGTGGGTTTTGGGAGTCCAGATGCAGCGAGAAATCATTGATGGTATTTGCATATGTGTCAAATGCAGTTCAGAGCTTAAGAAAACTTGTAAATGATGGCTATGTTGACAGTCAAACACAAACCGTTCCAAGGCCTTTCAGAAAGACTTCTAAGAACGTTGTAGTATTGATCTTACAATTAGCAACATTTTCAAATAATAATCAATTTATGGCTGGTTTGTATTTGTTAAACTCTCTTGGAGGAGGTCTAGATCAGTTATTTTTCTCTCAAGGATTTCAGTTTGGTGCTATTTATATATTGCATGCCTGTGTATTGTGTAGATTGTACATTTTATATTGATGATCCAAGATGCCAAAACAAAGTTAGCAAGGGAAAACATTTTTCAAGGATTGTTTTTATGATTGGCTATAAGTAGAGTGCATGAAAATGCTGAACTTGGGTATAATGTAATGACAACAAAACTAAAATGGGTGTTTAAGTGTCAGTATTGAGCCACGATGATAGGTAGCATACAGTCTCCTCTCAGGATATGAAAATAAGTCCTGATAGCCGTCTCTTGATATCTCAGACTACAGTTACTGTGTGGAGACACTAGCAGGAACAATGCCATTGAGAGGGGAAAGCTTTTTTTTATTTGGTCTGGAAATGGTAGAGACAATCTACACCTCGAACAGAGGGGCATGGACAAATAATGACGCAAAATTGTCATTTGTTCAAAGGCACCTAAGTCCAACTTTTGGGTGTCTTCTTTTTCCATAAATGGATTGTAAAAGTGTAACTGATCATCAGCTCTTTCTCACTTCACTTGGCATTTTCTGTTCTCTGGTGCTAGTTAGGTTACATTCTGAGGATGTGCAAATGTATCTGGCCGCTAGAAATCACAAACTGATGCCTGATGCCATCAAATGTTTTTTTTTTATTTTTTTATTTTTTATCAAGCTTTTAGTTACTGAAACTTTTATTTGGTGATTTTTAAGTTGGCTTCTTATTCACTGATATAAAATTTGGATAGAAATGTGTTGATTGATTGACTGTGACAAATTTCCTCATTTACTTATTATCAAGCTGAGGTTCATCTTTGATCGTTGAATTCATCTTGTCCCTAACACGTATGAAACCACAGTTTCATCCACTGTTATGCATCGTTATGCTTCTAGGCGGATCAATTGAAAGATGCTGCACTTCACCAGGATGACTCTGACCTGGAGAAAAAAAGGCGTGAAGCAGAGGCTCTGCTTCAGAGTATGGGCATAACCCCAGATGTTCCTGTTGGTATGTTTTATATTACCTGTTGGTGGATTGTACATACTTAGCTACTGTGATAACTGCTTTTAAATCTATAACCTCAGGAAATATATCATATATCCTCTTATGTAGGGTTTGAGTGTGTTCACATTCATACTGGATAAATACAGTAGGAATCGTTGCCGTCTTAGTACAAAGTCCTCCACAGCAGAACAGAGCAGTAGGAGAATGACCTAAAACGTACAGATGTTTTTTTATGGCCAAACAATGGAATGTTCTTTACTGACCAACTCTGTCACATGAATTCAATCCAACTGATCGTGTGATCATGTTAAAGGCCAGAGTGAAGGCAAAAAGCTCAGGTAAATAAGAAGTGAAGATGGCTGTGACAACATTCACACAGTCAATGACTGCAATGTATGTGCAAACAGATATTAAATATAATAACTTTTAGTGTTTGTTTTTACTTACTTCTCTGCTGCCTGTAATTACATTAATATATACAGCACATTATATGCAAACACCCACACATTAAAGATGAAAGCCAGCATTTTAACCCTATGGTCATTCTCATAAGGTTAAAGTATAACTACCTCATTATAGTCATTTTAGATTCAGAGTGCTTGAGTGCAGAGCCAAAAAAAGGTTTCACTTGAATGTATTACACATTTTTTATTGGCTGCCACCTTAAGATTTGTTATCAGAAACTTCACTGTGTAAATATTGTGAAGGCAAAACTAAACAGTGAGGCAGTGAGGAAAGAGGCAAAAAAAAATGTAGTCAATATGTTCTTGCAAGTTTTGACAGCATATTGCTCAGAGGAGGTCGCATAAATAACCTGTGGTTCAGCCTCACTTGAGATAATCATGCATTCACAAAACATATCCATACAAACATCTCTACAATACAAGTGGAAGTGACAAAAGAAACATGTATTTGTAAAACAATGCTAGAATTCACTATACTGCATTTATGCTGCTTTATGGAGTCCATGCAAACCTGAATATTTGGAGCACTGTCAGGTTGCTACCAGCAGGTGGCAGAAGAGATCCATACAAAGACCTGAGTAGGCCTCACAGCAAGCATACAAACTTGGAACAGAAGATCATATTTTTGTGCATTTCTGTGATACTTGTCATTACATTATTCAAACAATTATATAATAAAGACAAAGCCGTGTGTGTTGTTAATGCCTATGTGGGTCGACCTTGCCATCTCTTATGTTTGGTATTTACAATCTGATTTGTATATTTAACTTGCTTTTCTACTAATTCAAGGGTTTACACACATTACAAATATTCCCAGTAATATTGTTGCTGTCAGGAAATGTCCTTCCAAGATTTGAGAACAGTTGTCTAACATTTCAAACAACAAAGCTGCCACTGCATTATGGATGCATTTGTACACTGTTGTGAACAGCTCGGCATCTTTACATTGTAACTGATGATTATTATCTGTCTCACTATGTAGTCCCTCCTCCCATGTCTCCAACTGCCAAATCGGCAGGCACGCCAAGTGAGGCAGGGAGCCAGGACTCTGATGGAGCCGTGGGACCCAGGTACACACACACACACACACACACACACACACACTCACGTCCCTCAGCAAATGTTTGAATCACAGAAACAAATTTCCCCACTTTCAGTACGGGACTTTACAAGAGTTAAAAAACATGCCAAGGTTTGTATTTATAATAATTAAGGGGTGTTTCCCCACTTGAGGCAAAATGTTTAAATGAACTGTGCCTTCTGATCTTAAATCTCCTCAGACGCCTCTGTTTGTCCTCTTTTTCTGCTCATTTATGCTTATGCCAGCAAGAAAACTTTTTCAGTGTCCTTGCTACAGCTTCTCAAGCTGCTTAAATTGCAAATGTTGTTGAACTGAAGTTGAAGTATTTAAAAACAAAAAAATGCCTTCAAGAAGTTTCGACCTGTTTTTGCTTTGTAAGCTTCGCATCACGTTAAACTCCTGATAAAGGTTATAAACATACGTAAAGCCTGATCATATTAAGAGCAGCTGAGCTGAACTGAACTTTTTACAAAGTCTCATACCATTACAACGAATGATGACGAGTTTATGCCAACTGAGTGCATGTTTATTTAATTTGTGTGCCGTTGAATTAGGACGATCCTAAATTAACAATAAAACAGCAGACTGCTGTGATGCCTGGGGGACTTCTTAACCCCTAATTAGAGCCCCTTCCCTGGGCTGAAATCCAAGCTCCCCCAGTGTCCCATCAGGCCCAGGGAGCTGTTCCCCCTACGTGTTGACTCATTTCCCTCACCAGCATGGCCATTTCCTACACACATGGAGGTCATGTTTTCTCCCTGAGGGTTCTCTCTCTCTCCTTCCCTCTCTGTCTACACGACACTCAGAGCCTTTGGTGTGACACAGTTCAGGTTGTATTAGCCCTGCAGGCTGCACATTACACCCTGAGTCATCCCACTCAGAGGGTCTGTGTGTCCATGCATTTTAAGCAGATACATTCTTTCATCTCTGAGCGTTGTGTCGACACATTCAAGCTTGATTTGACCTGAAAAACGACAACAACAACAACAAACATCCAGTTTTAAGCCCGTTTTGATAACAGAGATTTAACTGATTTGTGACCGAGGATCTGATCAGCATGTTGTGTGCCATAAAAATAACTTTATTTCCTCTCCTCATTTGTGCTTGCCTGTTTCTCTCACTAATGCCGCCTTGTTGCTGTGACACTAACCAGGACTCTGCACTGGGACTCTGACCCGTCCACCCTTCAACTTCACTCTGATTCTGAGCTGGGGTACTGGACACTCTCTTCTCTCCTTTCCTGGTCATTTTCCCTTCTCTCAATCTATGGCATGATTACTTTGTTTTTCAGAGTCATTATTCAGTAAATGCAGTCCAGGAAAAGAGTCAAGTCGCGCATGCGAGACAAAACCTTTTAATGAATTCACACTGGTTGTTAAACTAATCTGAAGTCTTTGCCATCCCATGAAACATTCATTTACTTACTTTGATCAGCACAAGAATCCACTTACCACGAGGTGAGAACTGTTTCAAAGACAGATGAGAATGGTTATAATAATAGGATGGTTTTGTATGACTTATCCCTTGTTAAAATCATTACTGTTTTGCTGTGATGCTGTGCAAATTTTGAGTTGTTCTTTGCTTTTAGGCGAGGAACTCCAAAGCTGGGAATGGCCAAAGTCACACAAGTGGACTTTCCTCCACGTGAGACTGTGTTGTACACAAAAGAGACCCAGACACCTGTCATGACCCAGCAAAAAGAAGGTGATTCCCACATAAACGTTTGCAGGTTAACCTTGAAAAACACAGACAGAAGTTGTGCATGCATGTGCACAACTGTGTGCTTCAATGTGTCGGTGTACAGAGAGATTTACAAAAACCGTAGTGGTCCATTAAAATGTACAGGTTCTTTGCCAACAAAGATTTTATTTTGCCGCATGAAGGATGCACCGTTTCTTGACAGGGGTATTGTGAGCTGCGTCAGTGTACAAGTGGGTACCGGAAATGAACAACAAGTGGAAGAGATCTGATTTAACCAAGCACTGAGATGAAAGTAGAGGAAAAATGAGGCCCAGGAAACATAAGAAGTCAGAGCAGAGATTAAATTCAGACAAGCTCCGCACCTCTGAGCCTCATATGCAGCTCTACAACCAACTCTGCTTTGGTATAATTAATGAGCGAGATGAGAAAACCAGTGACAGGAAGGAGAAATGCGATTGGAGGGGCAGATATGAAGCACCAGGCATACGACTGCTTACTGCCTCTGAAGCATGTCGATATGTATGTAATTGCTGCACTGAAGCTTTCATGTGGTTGGACAAAGAGAACATTTGGGCTACCACTAACGTCCACATGTTGAACACATGCTCTGTAAAATATGCAATATATTTGGGTGTGCTGCTTGTTCGGGGTTGATTTATGTAATGACAGATGGTGAATAACGCGCTTGACTGAAATCCTGATTAAGATTTTTTTTATGTTTTTTTCCCCCCCCCCCCCAAAAAGAGATATCAGACCCAGAGGGAGTCTGCCTTTTTTTTTTTTTTTTTTTTAGCTGTTTTCTCAATTTATTTGGATCAGCTAACACATCTTTTTAAGCATCCTTGAAAGCCTGGTTAGGATTTTAAACAGTGTAGTGATTGTTGGTTGCTGTCCGATCAGGTGATGTGTAGAAAATTCTGAGGTGGCATGCGGCGTGAGTAAGACAAAATTGTGTGATTTTGTGGAAAACTATGAGCAGAACTAGTGAAGGATGAAGAGCATCCCTCTGTTCCTCGTCGCTCTTTACTCTGGACTCTACTGGGCATTGTAAAACTGTGTTAAACAACGATGGTTTCTGCCAGCTGTTCAACACGAGGCCCCCTTCCCCTCTCTGCCACTATGTAATCATTTCATCAACTCCCTCGCTTCCCTGTCTTCTCCCTTCACCGAACAGGCACATAACAAAACACACTCAGTGACATTGTGCATTTTCACACCATCACTTCTGGCACTCGATGAGACGGCATCCCCTTCCCAGCTTGCTCCCCTCGGCGCATTTTTGATGTGTGGGGTGGCGTCAGGCCTGTTCCTGTGATTGAGCGATTTATCATGTTGTCAAAAGGAGGCAACGGCGCAGCACTCTCAAGGTCAGCAGGCGGTGGCATTAGAGGGAGCGGCGGCCGTGGCCCAGCTGCTGCAGAACTGAGGGTTCCCACAGCGTCTGCAAGAGAAAGGAGTAAAAGATTTTAAAAAAATTTTGAAAACTTCACCTGACCTGTTAACCCTAAAGAAAGACCCCCTGAACAGTCAAGGAGAATGCATCTTCATTTTTATATTATTTGTTTGTTAGTCGTGGGGATAGTAATGCATCATTTTACCACCACAGAGGTCCTGGACAGTCTTTGTTAGCCTAGTGTGCACTGAAATCTCATCTCACATGCCTGTGACTGTCTAAAAACAACTTCCATGTTGATCATTATTTTCCTATATCTTAATTTTATCTAAGTTTGTGAACTTTGGACAACATCAAAGGTTTTTTTTTTTTTTATCTGTAGATAGTTTTTAAAAATTCGCTGATTTAAGCCATCAGTTTGGTGAATATCTGTGGTGCCGCTACAGTATTCCCTACTGCACTAGTAGGTAATGTGCAGCATCAGTATGCACTTCTCAACAAGAGGCTGTAATTATGGAGTAAGATATTGTTGGAGGTTGAGGGGAGCTGAGGGGTGTGTGTGTGTGGAGTGGTTGGTCTGGTACATTGTTTAAAAAGGCTTGTTAGGAATAAGTATGTAGAGCAGTTTAGTAAATCTAATATTTAATTGAATGTGATTGTTTTAATCACTCTGAATTCAGAGGCAGGTTAAAACTTTTAATCACAAAAGCCCTTAATGGCCTTCTTGTTTCAAGTGCCACTTGTAATTGTGGTCAGCTTTTATGCACTTGATGATTAGTACTGTTAAATATCTATTGTATCCCTCTGTCATACAGCAGCTAATAATTTAGAATGGAAAATTTTGTATGTTGTTTTTATTTATTTTTGCTCCCTCAGTATATGGTTGTGCGGTTGTATGGTTTTAGTTTTAACACCTTTAGGATTTAGTTTTTTTGTTTCCAGTTTCATTTAACAAAAGTATAAGTTTGCATGTTACCTGTGAGTCCTGGTTTTGGATTTCTGCTTACGGTTGGCAGAGATGTGTGTAACCACTGCTGGAGAAGTTGAAAATAATAGACTCCTGTTTCACAGATGACTACACAGTGTTATCGGATTGACAAAATGTGACTGCTAATATCTTTGTTTTTATTTTCCCTGTGGTAGTTTAAAAATTTGCTGCACTGCTACACACAACCGCAGATGCTGTAGGACTTGGAATAGATTGATCACATTTTGAAAACCGGTGCTAGGAGGCACTCTATTTTAGGAAACACAAAGTGACAGTGCACATGTTTGTGTTGTTGTTCTTGTGTGTATATACTGGTAGAGTTTTGTCTTCTTCTGTGGTTTCATTATTGGCCTTTCTGCAACAGAGAAAAAAAGCCCTGCTGCACGTGCTAAAGTCAGGACATATAGAAAGTGGAAGACACCTGCAGCGGAGAGCAAAGGTCATTTAGTTTTATAGTTGTACATCACTGGCCGCATGCTGTGTTTGCATTAATATATTGTCCATTGACTAAGACCTGTGATTACCCCCGCCCCCTCCGCCCCCCCCGCCCCCCCACCCCCCAACCGGCTCCCCCCTAGAAAAGCTTTTATTTCTTAAGTGGTACAAAAGCCATAATTGGGCCTGCTTTGAGAGGAGGTGTCAGTGTATGGGACATCGGTGATTCGGGTGAATTCTGTTAAATGCAAACCCCACCCCTTCCTTTTTCCTCCACCACCCACCCTTGCTAAGCGCTACTGCTCCCCCTGCACTTCCCCAGTGGGGTCACCAGGATCACTAGCTTTTCTCCAAATGGCCATTTTGGCTGGCAGGTGCATTATACCCTTTATTTTCAGATTGTCTATCCGCTCCTAATGCCTGGCAGGTTGATTGCTCTGGCTGCCTCACCGCGGAAAGGGCTGACGAGCACGGCCGGGACTAGCTGAAAGACAGTGATTACTGTTTTCCTTTAAGCCTGATTGAGGCCCTTGAAAGGAAAGATTTTAACCTTCTCCTGTTGGTTGCAGAGTATGGCCGTACATTGAAATGGCTTGTGTCATCAACCGAGTTCTGTAAACTCATCAGTGCACCCAATAACCTTCTTCCCCAAACCTCCATGCGAGAAAGGGGATAAATCACTTTATGGACAAAGTGACAGATGACATTATCATTTAGATTATCTCAGTAGGAAGGAAATTCTGCCATGCGGTGCTGTCATCCTAGATTAACTATAAGGTTCATACCAAGATAAACGCCTGTAGTAACCAGACGGGTATTTCCCCTCTCCTCATGAGTCTGTTTTGTCCTGTTTTTTTTTTGTGTGTGTGTGTTTTTTACATTGAAAGCATAAGCTATATACTGTCTGTAAGAGATGTGTTTTGGAAAAGAAAAGAAAAAAAAAACATGCTCATCTCCTTTGAGGTAGAACCGGTGTGCAGTTTGCCAGCTGGTCTGGCCTGTATTTTGTTGTACATTCTCTGAGGTTGAATAGGAGTTGCAGGACCTCCTGCTTGGATGGTAATTGCATAGGCTTGCCGTTCAGAGAGAAGCTTGTCTTGGGGCAATCAGGCGGAAAACCTCTGTGCCATCCCCATGCCACCTCTGAAGAGCACAAGACAATCCCAGCATCACCATCTGCTTTTGCACCATGCCGTCATCTGGCCAGACCAATGGGACGGGCTCGGGGCAGCTGCTCCACACCCTCTGCCCCGCTGCCCCGTGGCCTAGAAGGGGGCAACCTGCTACTGCGACACAGAGGAAACAGCTACACTGACAGCTCAGCTCTCCATTGAATGGCTAGAGTCTCATTAACAGTTGGGAGAGACAGGGGTCCCTATGACAACAAGACACCCGCTGTGCTGTGTCCCTTTAATACAAATGACAAACTTCCCTGCTTTAGAGGAGCAGGTTCTTTTTGAAAGGCAACATTGTGCTGACAAACCAAACAAATGCAAGACAGAGATACAAAATCAGTCTGTTGCTGTGCCCATAATCACAGGGTGAAGCTTTTATTGAAAGGAGAAAATAATAGAGATGGAAGATGTAGTAACCAAAAAGTATGAAACGTTTGTACGGAGGCATGATCGTCTGTTTTGTGAAAGTTGTTCCTTTGAATTTGGATTTATTCTCTGCTTATGTTTGAAGTTTTGACAAAACTAATACCATAAACAAAATGATTTACACTTTTTTTTGCATGGGAATACGTTGATTCAGAGATTTTAGTTCATGCAGCCCAGCTCTGTGTAGTTTCCAGTTTTTAACCGGGCTCACTTTTTGATCAACAGAGGAAGAAGAAGAGGAAGAAATTGCTCCACCTCAGCCAGCAGTCGAGACTCCGACCGAGAAACCGGACCAGAAGGAGGAGGAGGAAGGTACTTTACTACCAGTGATAACGTACAATTGACATACTCTACTGAAATTGAGCCACTTCTGTTCTTCTTGGAATTTTACAATTTCATATATAATAGTTGATGCAGAGTACAAAGAGGTTTCTGTTCCTGTAAATCAGTGCATCATATTCCACATCATAATGGCCATGAGCAGCAGATATCTTCATTATGTTTCTGTGTGTGTGTTTTCTTTTTTTTTTTCTCTGTACAGTACCCCCCCACGAGCTAACGGAGGAGGAAAAACTCCAGATCCTGCACTCGGAGGAGTTTGTGAATTTCTTCGACCACAGCACTCGCATTATTGAGCGGGCTCTATCAGAGCATGTGGACCTCTTCTTTGACTACAGTGGCCGTGACCTGGAGGAGAAGGAGGGGTAATAATTGGACAGCTACATGTTGTTTAAAAAAAACAACTTGTAATTGCTTTTTGAAGAAGTGTTTTTATTGATTTGTGGTGCTTTGTTTTTCCACAGTGAAATCCAGGCCGGAGCAAAGCTCTCTCTCAACAGGCAGTTCATGGATGAGCGCTGGTCCAAACATCGTGTCGTCACCTGCCTCGACTGGTCCCCCCAGGTCATTTTCTTTTCAAAGCTGTTTCATAATTAAACTAAAAGTTGAGCACATTTCACAGGACACGGTTCAGAGATTGTTTGCAATTATCAAAATGTCAGTCCTAACAATGAATTTATTGTCTTTCTGTATTGAAATGGAAGTAATATGTGCATAAGTGTTGCTAAATGGCTGTTAAAACAACTTAGCTTTACGCAGCCATAATGCTTTATGATTACATAGCCTGAGTTTGACAGCATTTACTTTTAGCCACAAGTCCCTCAGGAAAAGTAAGTTATGTCCCACACAAATTGTCACTTAGTCGGAGGCCATAATGATTTGTTTCCTCTGGCGTCCAAGGTCATTTAATGCATGATTCTGCAATGACTTTTGACAGTGATTGAACACCAACCCTTTGTTCACAGTATTCACTTGTTTAGAGCGATACATCCACACCCGTGTGGTTTGAAATTATGTATTCACAAACTGTAAATCTCAGATCAATTATTAGAAGTAGCAAAGGTTAATGGTTTATTTATATCTGGATAGTGTTTCTGTATTCGTTCTCTGTATATCAGTCGGGCTTAAAGTTTTAAAAGATCCTCAGTGAGCCGCTCTCTTTTAGTCTACTGCCGTGATCTTCTGAGCGCCTTCAGGGCTGTAACTTTTAGTTAAAAGTTATGAAAGAAAATAAAAACGTAATTTAGCAAAGTTTTTCGGGGGTTGGGCGACTGAAACGAGCCATAAATCTTGAAGAAAGGGTTACTCATTCTTCAAGGTATTCAGCAGCAACACACAGGGCAAGTGAGGCTTTTCCACATGGAGCCAAGCCTGAGGGGCATGTCTGCCTCCCCCTGACATTTTCTTTTTTTCCCCCTGTCACCAGTATCCTGAACTCATGGTTGCCTCATACAACAACAACGAGGACGCTCCTCATGAGCCCGATGGCGTGGCATTAGTGTGGAACATGAAGTACAAGAAGGCCACGCCGGAGTATGTCTTCCATTGTCAGGTACATAAACCAGAGCTTCTCTGCTTCGTCTTAACTGGTGGCTTCTTCCAAGACACCACCAACCAACCTCAGCTCAGCCTCTCTCCTGCCTCCTAAGTCCCCACGCCCCTCACCCCTCCTGCCTTCATACACATTGTGAGTTCACAGTGCTGGCATCCACCTCCCCACCACATCCATCCCCAAACACATGTTCCTAAGGCGCCTGAGAAGACCTGTGGTGCAGGAGTTGAATGGAATCCGAGCGCTGCAGCAGGATTAAGTGCGTGGGGCAGGGCTGGTTATCATGTGCATCTAAACAAGGGGCCTGTGTTCAGACGAGCTAGGGAGAGCAGCAGAGCTCCTCCGCTCAGCCCAGCCTTATTATAATGCCTGCCCCGAGGCTCCTTCACCAAGACAAGTTGAGTAGAACCACATGTTGGTGCCTCCAGAGCGGATGTCGATGCAGCCGTTCTGCTCAGATGAATAAAACTGAACAGAAGTGTGAACGCAATTTTCGATGTGCTTCCAAGTCGGTTCAAAATTAGATTTTCCTCATTAATGCGTCAGAAGTTGTGTTGAAGAAGAAAAAAGTAATTATGATAGAGCATGAGTGCACGTAGGCACCTGAAAAGTCATATTCCAAAATTAAATAATAATATTGTTATATTGCTTTTTAAGAACTCAGAGCTTGAGTGATGAAAGTGTTTGCTTCTAAACTTAACTTTGAGACGAAGCAGGAGAGCAGCAGATTCAAGGTGATGTTTTCCACTGTTTCCATTTACTGGCAACTTTGGAAATTTCAAATGTTGCTGAAATGAAACTAGTATTTTGCATCCAGTTGGCCAGACAGTGATTCAGTGCAGTTCTGTCTTGTGGTCAGTTAGCGCAGGGCAAAATAGTTATTGGTTATTTTGACTCTGGATTTGTGTTTCCATTCACTTTCATCAAAAAAAACAAAAAGT
Organism: Toxotes lorentzi; assembly: GCA_037833715.1. Taxonomy (NCBI): domain Eukaryota; kingdom Metazoa; phylum Chordata; class Actinopteri; family Toxotidae; genus Toxotes; species Toxotes lorentzi. The sequence continues at coordinate 11,487,910 of JBBMJY010000007.1, read as the reverse complement.
AAAATTCTGGAACGCTGCAACTAATTCTTATTTTCAGAAGTGGTCTATCTGATTGTTATTTTCTTGATTAATCAAGTTGTTATTCGGTTTGATAAAAATGATAGAAAATAACAAAATATGCCCATCACAGTTTTCCAGAGCTGAAGGTGACGTCTTCTGGCCTAAACACAGCAAAACACCCCAGAATAATCAGTTTACAGTGACATAAACCAGATTATTGAGACGGGAATGAGCCTGATTTTTGAAGATGGAGATGCGTGACGTGGGCATGGATGCACTTTGTTCGATTGGATGTGGCGTGACGACACATGACTCGAGACTTGTGTCACTATAAACCTTTGCTTTTTTTTGTCGCCAGAGAAACTAAATGTTGCCTGTCCCTTTCTCCACCTTTTCCTCTTTCCGACAGTCTGCTGTTATGTCGGCTGCGTTTGCCAAGTTCCACCCTAACGTTGTGGTGGGGGGCACATATTCGGGGCAGATTGTACTGTGGGATAACAGGAGCAACAAGAGGACCCCGGTGCAGAGGACTCCCCTGTCTGCAGCAGCACATACGGTACTGTAAATGACTGACAGAGTGGGATTGTACATCATTTAAATACAGCAGAAGACTAAAATTTCCCCCTCTTTCTCTTTGCAGCACCCGATTTACTGTGTGAATGTGGTTGGCACCCAGAACGCCCACAACCTGATTAGCATCTCCACTGATGGAAAGATGTGCTCCTGGAGTCTGGACATGCTTTCACAGCCACAGGTAACACATATACTGTATATGTGGGTGTGTGGTGGTGGTGGGGGTGGGGTGGGGGTGGGGGGGTATTCATGGTTGGTCAGAGGACTATTTCTGAATTACATAAACAACTTGGCATTAAAGATTTAACCATAAAGTTTAATTGCTATGTTAATCATTCATCACATTTTAAGGAGTAGTTTTTACATTTTGTGTATTTTCTGTCTCTTCGTCTCTTCAGTTACACATTCCACACACTTGCTGTCCCTCCCATTCATGCTAAATGTCAAACATTTTGGCCCGACTCCTTCGTGTTAGCGTTCCAGTTTGGTATTTCCCCCGGCTTCAGCCTTATTTCACCTACAACTCATTTTTCACTTTCAAGGAAATTAACTTTGCTAGCTGTGTCATTTCATCCGTGTTGCCAAGACCTCAATGTCAAACGTCTATTTTTTATAAAGTGTTAGTTGAATTTAGATGATGCATTAATAAACTGCCAAGTGATTTTTATAGGTTGTGCTTGGCAGAGTGTGTGTTAACATAAAGCCTGGGCAGGGAGCTTGTTACGGATGTTGTTCCGTGTTTCCTCTCCTCAACAGGACAGCATGGAGCTGGTGTTCAAGCAGTCCAAAGCTGTAGCTGTCACCTCCATGTCTTTCCCTCTCGGAGATGTCAACAATTTCGTTGTGGGCAGCGAGGACGGCTCTGTCTACATGTCGTGTCGTCATGGAAGGTGCGTACACGAGCAACCGCGGCCAGGAAACTAAAAGTCTCCTTAGGCCCACCTAGGACCGTGTGTCAAATAAATATAGCCCACTCACTTCCCACTGCAACGCAAATCCAACACTTGATCTTCCACTGTTTGAGGTTTCACTCCTGCCCAGTCATCCTGTTTTTCTTTTTTTCTGCTTGTCAGTTGTGTTTGTAAAGGTCGTTCAACATAAACAGGGCACACATGCAGGGGAAACAAATCATTTTTTCCTGCCCCCCCCCCCCTTTTTTTTTCTCTTCTCAGTATGTTTCTCTGGGTGAGAGAGTTTGTTTACAGTCGGCCATCCCAGGGAGAATTAAAACTGCAGTTCATCCCACAATGTTCTCATTTAAGAGACCGGGCCTCCTCTAACGGTGGATGGTCCACAGCAGAGAGAAATGTGGCTTAAATCAGAGCTGCCACTGAGTAGCATGTTTAGTTCCACACTAAATGTCCTGCAGTATGCCCAGAGACCACAGAGAGGGGATAGCTGCTAGGTTTCGCACAGCAGAATCACCTCTGTAATTGGGGGAATAATTTTCCACCTCATTTACAATGGTATGATACTCTCATTGCAGTTAATAATGCATAAGCATCACTCATGCTGAGTATTTACCTCTCTACGTTAATTATCAGAGCCTCAGTTGGGTAACAGCTCTGCAACATGTGGTTGAGGGGTTGCAGGCTCTTTTGCCACCCTGCTGGTAATCACATGATATAAGTAAATGATTAATGTGAATACATCCAGCAGAGGTCCGTCTGTGCCTGTTGCCTGTCTTTCTCGCTTAATGTGACTCCCAGATGATTTAAAAAAAAATAAAAAAACAGGAGTATAAACTGTTAATCCTTTGAATTTCGTTCCCTTCATTCAATGTACGGAAATGTATATTCAAACATTATCACAACTGAAGGTCATTACTCAACATCTGCTGCTTTCAACAATTACACTTGTCATGCTGCTCAGCACACTCACTCACCACTTCGTCTGCGTGCTCTACAGCAAAGCGGGCATCAGTGAGATGTTTGAGGGCCACCACGGGCCCATCACAGGGATCCACTGCCACACAGCTGCAGGGCCCATGGACTTCTCCCACCTGTTTGTTACCTCCTCTTTCGACTGGACTGTCAAGCTCTGGAGCACCAAGGTATGAGCGAGATCTAGGGGACACTGAGACCTGAGAGAAGGTCCAAGAAAACCCGTCTTTACTTTGTCTGGGAGAGAGGACCCCTCCGTATGAAGGAAAAATATTTTTATATTGATTTTCAATACTTGACTTTGTTGATTTGATTGATTAGATTGTAAGAACATAGGCACCTATATACACATAGGTGACTATACATGTATATATGTATGCTATATGCACCTATACTGAACTCCCTTTAAATAAGTTTATAATAAGTTGGTTATTTTTTTCTTCTTTCATACATCTCTGCAGAACAACAAGCCCCTGTACTCATTTGAAGATAACTCGGACTACGTGTACGATGTCATGTGGTCTCCAACTCACCCTGCTCTGTTTGCTTGCGTGGACGGCGTTGGACATCTGGACCTGTGGAACCTCAACAATGACACTGAGGTACTGTAGTCCGCTAAAAGCACACGACACGTTTTCTGTGACCCTCTTAGAAGGAAAACAAGAATTTTTTTTTGTATCCAGTAAGAAAGCCACACTAAAATCTTAATTAGAGATGATCTTCTTCAGAGCATGCAGAGCATGTTCCCTCTCCTCTGATTGTTATTCTTTGGTGTTTATTGTTTTTAGGTCCCCACTGCGAGCGTCACAGTTGAGGGTAACCCAGCCCTGAACAGGGTCAGATGGGCTCATTCTGGCAGAGAAATCGCTGTGGGAGACTCTGATGGACGGGTTCTTGTGTACGATGTTGGAGAGGTGAGCAGCCATGACTCAGCTTTTTTACCACTCTGCCCTGTCAATTTGGCATCTTGAGGATTTAACTCAAAATATGAATTTAGACTTTAGCTTTGATCTTGTGCCATTGCAGAATGCTGTGTTTGAAATTTGTGTCACGCCTCTGTTGCGCCCCTCCCCCACAGCAAATTGCGGTTCCACGAAACGACGAGTGGACCCGTTTTGTCCGCACACTGGCTGAGATCAACGAGAACAGGGATGATGCGGAGGAGCTGGCAGCTCAACGCCTGGCTGCCTGATCTAGTCGCCATGGACACGACGTTTAAGGGACCAGTGGCGCGCTGGTTAAAATCAGCCACGTTTTTTGATAGAAGGAAAAGGTGAAGTTATGATCAGAAAGAAATATGGACATCTTTTCTTATACTTTAGTTGGACAACTCTGCCTTTCTCAGTTAGCTGGACCGTCACGTCTTCCTTGGAATAACACAAGCGTCAGGGCTATCAACCCCCACTAACACGAAGCCATGTTCACAAACCCAAAACGGTCGTCCCTTCTTCAACCAGATGCCTTAAAAGTTTCATTTTAATCTTGATTGTTAAAATCCATACCTGTCTTTATTTACAGCATGTTAACACAAGCCTTAATTTTGAGTTAAGTTTTTCAAGCCAAATACTGTAGGTGAGCCACCCCACATATTCATGAGAAACTCTCGTAGCTGTTTTCTCCGTTTCCGCCAAAGTTGCTCCCAAGCAATCGCATCCTTAAACATCCAGGAATGTAAAGATCTCGCAGCTGTCGTCCGTGTTGTCATCTCTATTCCTTTAGTCTTGATGACATAAATATTCACTTGTTTGTATGATACTGAAATGTCTTTCTACTTCTGTATTGTTCTATAGTACACCAGTTTCCACTTAATCAGTGCGGCTGGTTAGACTTGAGATAGTTGGAATATCCTCTATGCTGTAAGTGCTCAGTGATTTCCAGATCTGCCATATTTGTTGATAGGGTCTGAACAGAGGTGGTTTGTTTCCTGAAGAATCTCGAAGCTTGGTGGCGAGAGTGAGAATGTACTTTTCACACAGTAGAAACAAACAGTTTAAATGATTTATTTCAATAAAATACAATAAATACATTTAAATTATTTCCCAAGTCCCTGGTCATGATTTCAACATAAAACACTTCTGAAAACATCTGTACATCCTCAGGTCTCTGAAATGCGGCCGACACATGCACACCAAAGCTGCTGCACGCCAGAAAAAAGCAGTAACAATCCTTCCATAATGCCATAATGTCCCTCTGTAGAGAAGTACAATATGTACAATAATATGTACTGTGCAAGCTATGCAAAGAAAAAGCAGTAAAGCCAAACTCATGCAGCATTCAAAGTAAGACAACCACTCAATTTAAACGTGGCTCAATAAAACCATTTCGGAGGAGACACGGAGGAGGAGCATGCAGCCCTCGCTGTCATAAAGTGACGGTTTATGAGGCCTGTGGCTCGGTTTTGGACTTCGCTGGCTTGATTGTGACCTCTCCAGAAGGCTTGAACTTGGGCAGGTGAAGACCAAACTTTCTCTCCACGCCGGCAAACGTTGCAGCAGCCAGACGGTAGCCGCCGACATGGTCTGCCGTTACAGAGGGAAGGTCCTTGATCATGGGTTTGGGCGTGGGCTCGGAGCCGGCAGGACGACTGAGGAAACAGAGTCACATTAGGGCAAGACGCACTTCATGGTATTAATGAATGGTTCATTCTTCTTGAAAAGAGACTTACTGTCCTCCAAAGTCAACGTAGAACCATCTTTGCAACAGTTCATAGGTCACCAGGGTTACACCGAACTGCGGTGAGGATCTGAAGACGCGAGCTAATGGAAGACAATGTGGGATTTAATATTTCTCCAGTGGCTTCTAGACAATTACAGCCACCGCAGCGAGCCTCATTTCCCAGTCATGAAACCACTTACGGGACCGTGAGTGTGTGTGTGCATTTACCTCCTGCGCCCTTCCAAAACGCCTTGAAACCTTCCTCCTTGAGGATCTTCCTGAAGCAGTCGATGACTCCACTGTATGTCGTCTGGCCTGCTCGGGCCGCCACCTGGAGCCTGGTCTTGATGACATCAGCAGGGGTCACCAGAGAAGCCGCTGGTACACCTTAGGAGACATTGTACAACAGACATAATGAAGCACTTTCACTATGCACAGATGGCGTCGCATTCTGATAACCCTGCTGCAGCATCACGCAGGCCTCGAAATGGGTAGAGCTGTATAGTGCGATATGATAAGCCATATACATACAGCTCGGCTATTGTGAGGTTAAGTGGATGGAGAAAGGACAGACAGGGGGGAAACCGAAATGTATTCTTTGGAGCAGATAATGCGACACATGGCTCAATAATAACACAACATGTTGCTGTTTGGATGTCCAGAGACCCTGAGCGTTCCAGATGTTTGTTACCTGCGATAGCTCCAGCAGTGAGCAGCTGCAGTGCCCCCAGCCTTCCTTCCTCATCTGCCAGCTTCGCCTTGGTGTGGGCATAAACAGGGAAGTAGATGGCGGAGAAGGGGATGTCACGCAGGAAGCAAGCTTTGGCTCCCTGACAGAAAAAAAAAGGATCATTTTAGAAAAATACATATACACAATGTAACAGGGCTGCTTAATGGGCAGAGGCAATGGTTGAGGCCTGGGAGCTGTCTCATTCAACCTACAGGGGGGCTTTAGTGTTGATGATGGAGCCAAAGAGCCCCAGGCAGAGCTGCAGCCTCCAGAGAGAAATCCATCACACACACACACACACACACACACACACAGATTATCACCATGGACCCCAGTGTGCTGGCTTCTTCTACCCAGAGGAAGTCAGCAAATTATTTTTTTTTTTTTTTTTTTTTTTTTTTTTTAAACAAGCCACACACTGTCTGCTACTCATTAAAATATGGAGTATGAACACATGACTCGGGCTGTAAGTGAACCCACAAGGATCTGGAAAGGAGCAGTAGCAAAGTACAATCCCTCACTAATTTGCTGTTGGTTCTTGGCCACAGTTCCTTTTGCATGTTTAACGCTGTTTTGGAAAATTGCAAACAGTCAGCAAAAGCACTGTTTGATGTTCAAATTTCTGATCCCGATCTCCATTATGTCTATGTACACATGCAACTGTTTGTTCAAGTACAGTAGTATTTCATCTGTGCATTGTTAGGCAAAAAAAATCTATTCACATGTTAATATATGGATGTATTTACACAAGCACTGTATTTTACTTAAGAGTTTCCATTTATCTTACTTTACTCTTTCACTACATTTAAAAGGGAAATATAGTTTTTTTTAACCACACTATGATTTCTCTACATGACAACTACAATGATTTATTTAGCGGAAAATGATTTTACGTATAATTTGATTAACTATTAATTTGATTAACTCAAAAAGTACAATGCATTGTTACAGATGAAAGTACTCAGCAGTATAGCTAAAATTAACTCCACGTCTACCAGCAACCCCATCTGAATCCTGCTTACGTGTGTTTTTGAAATGTTTTTCACATTTAAACTAAGTGGAGATTCTTGTTGGTTACATTTATTCTTTCATGTATATGTTTACGTGTCTGTTTACGTGCCCGTGTTTTTCTATTTTATAAACTTTGCCTCATCACTTCAGGTACTTGTAAGATTAAGAATTAATTTCACCCTCTCTTTTTGACCTTTAATATAGTTTATATGTCATGTCTCTGATTCTGATCTGTGCTTGTGTTCTTGATAATGTGGACATCTGTCTAGGCCTAGCTGGCATAAACTCCAGTCAGATAACTGTTCTTATCTGTTCTCTGAAAGTCAATCTATACAAGTTTAAATAAATGTATCATGGTTATGAGAGTGTGGCTTTCCATTCTGTTTTTCAATGCCTTCCTGGGAGCCTGTACCTCACCAGAATGGGTGTGTGTTTCCCCTCAGTCTGTTATGAAAACTTCTTCCACTGCTGTTACATACACTAAGGTGAACAATAAATAAACTCCTTGTGTTGTTGATATTATATCTCAGGAACATCGGAGAACCTTTCACTGCCCTTGTACGACAGACGTTGATGCTGCAGACGTCATGGTGCTGCAGAGGTGCTGACCTACCTTGTAGAGGCCAAAGAAGCCCAGGTCTCTCACAACATTCAGGGCACTGACCCTGGGCCCTGTGGTGATCTCTCCAGCCACCTGCAGACGGATCTTAACGATCTCCAGAGGATTGGTGAAAATCACCTGGGAACCTCCAGCCTGCAGGATGCAACACGAAACAGAAACAGCTTAGGAGTGGTTTATAAAGAGAGATCTAGGTTTAAGTGGATTTTAAGAGATAAGTGAGGTGACGCGACTGAGAGGTGAACTCGGGGTGAAAATGATAATGATGTGTAAGCATTTTTTCCTAGCAGGAATTTTCAAATTATCTCCATAAACTTCAGCACAAAAGATACGTTTTTTCTCCGTCTTATCTGATGTTGTCAGAGAATGGCCTTGACAGGAGGAGGAAAAAGCAGGCATTGATAGAAGAACAACAGGGGTCAGAACAGAGCAGGCGTCGGGTGAGGAGAAGCCCCGGCTCATGGTTGGAAGGCTCTGACCCTGGCACCAGCCCTCTGCCCCCTCGCTTCCCCTGAGGCACCTCCTGTGGCAGGGTGAGCGGCCCAGCCTGGCCTCGCCCCGCACACTTCCCCAATTCACCCCCATTCCCAGGGGAGAGCGCTGAATCACCCGGACGGCTTGGAGTCCTGGCAAGTGATGCCCCGAAGGCACAGCACCCTCTGACTCAGGCACATTTATCACCCTCCCCAAATCTAATCAGGCCCCAGGATGGCTGGTGGTGACATTCAGGGCAGGGGTTTTATCTGTAAACATCCGAGCAAAGGTCTAAAAAGTGCTCTGGCACATTTAGTCATTTTCAAAGTGGAGGGGGAATATCCGCTGCTCTGAAGATTGATGCGCTCTCTCCCTCTCTTTTATCTTCTTCTGTTCTCTCTTCTCATGGGAGCGATAATTTAACAAGCCATTCCCATCAGATTAACTAAACTAACTAAACAGACTCTAAACTTTCATAAAATAACATGAGGATGTGGGACAGTTGATATAAAGCACATGAATAAATTAGAGAAGGCCATAGTTGAGACATATTTTTAGTAGTTAACAGTGTGTAAAGAATACATCCTCGTTGTCCTGTATTGAGACCTGTGCTGTGACCACGCCTCAGGTATGTGCTGCGTTGTCAGACTCAATCACACTGAGCTGGACCCCGCTTCATCCAGGACCCTCCAGGGCCTCTTCCTCCAATTACACCCTGACAGGGGTCACGACCCCGAAGACCTTGCTCCTCTGTGAGCAACCTGTGGGCTCTGCTCCACAGCCTGCCTGTTTCATTTCACCACAAGTCAGAGGAGATGCAGAGTGGAAGAATTATATCTTTAATCCACTGCTGCACTCAAAAGATTTTATGAGCCAAAAAAAAAAAAAAAAAGAAATCCCAATCTGGAGGATTCAGGGTCTAAATTTAACTTTTGTATTTCAGGCAGCCCTTGTAAGCTGCTGGTAGAGGAGTTGACCTGAGAACAACAATGATAAATCTCTCACACACACTTAATAAATGAGTCATTATTACTGATAAAAAATTTAAATGAGAAGCATATAATGATAATTTGAGTCAGATGAAATTCAAATGAAACCAAAATTTTAAATAAATGACCACAATCAATCAAAATACCACTCTGAGAATTCCCCATAAATATGGATCCAAAATGAAAAGAAATAAATTTGTACTCTACATTTATCAGTTTTACTTACTAGTAACTTTCCAGAGTATGCATTAGAGGTGCTTTTACTTTATGTAACTTTTGGGAATAATACAAAAGTATATACTTCAATGCAGGATAATTACTTGTAATATTGTATGGTTATACTGCAGTACTGCTACTTGAACTTTTCATCTGCAACGATATATAGTCAATGATTTTTGCCAAATAACAAATAGCGATCCAGCCCTGCAGGCACTAAAGCATTTATAATGACATTAAACATCCAAACCACAGTGTCAATCGGTGTGTGTTGGCAGGAATAAACTTTCCATCTAAATATATTTTATGTAATTTGATTTCTCTTGTGCTAACTGGTTGGCGTAAACATTTATCTAAGGCATAGATACACTGGTCACACACACACTTAAAAATGTAGTAGTTACTTCGACTGGTAATAATTGTTAGCACTAACCACCTCATGACAAATATTTCCTCTCATTAATAAGTTTATAACCCACAATTTGTGTTCCTTCACTTGGTTTTGAGTTCATCGTCTACAGACTGAATTTAAAGAATCTCTAAAGTAATGCTTACACATCCACCAGCGAGGATCTCCGCAGGCAGAGGGATGGTATCATCTTGTGTGGTGAACTTGTCTCTGACAAAATCATTCACCTGAAAAAAACAAAAGGGAAGAAGGCGTCAAGAAAAAAAGGCAGATGAGACACAATCCCAATCTTGATAGCGGGGGCATTAATGTTAACTTGTGGTTGCAGTCACATCTTGATTGCAAAGACTGCGTTTCTTCTATGCTCTGTGCATGTTTTTCATTCACAGTGAATCACTCAGAGCAACTTTTTGAACACTCTAAGCTACACAGTGGAATGACTTGCCGTGAGTTTGATAGCTTTCTCCGGGGCAACGCCAATGAGCTGCGGGAGGAGACCTGCAAAATATTATTCATAGATACCATTAGAATACCTGACAGAGAGCCAGACAAAGTCTGGCTTGAAATGAATGCACTTTTTTTTTTTTTTTTTTTATCTTTGCAGAATGAATACATCCACTGACAGCTAGAACAATATAAGCTGCAGGGTTCTTGTGTGCGTAAAACAAACCCATAAATATTTACAGATGTGGCTGATACATCTGATGCACCAAGACACAAAGGTCCCATTGAAATCGAACAAAAGTCCAAAAAATATGACACTGCCGGTGCGTATGGGATCAACATTGTTGAGGCTTGATCCCACTGTTGGTGGGGAACAGAGAGAGCTGTGTGGTCACGGACAAGATCGAGGGGGGAGGCTGGGTGCTACGGTGGCGATAACCGCCATACTGTTTCACCGTCTGTCCTTCATCAAGCCAGATAAACTTCTGAAGGAGCTGCTGAGTGACTGCTGCTGGTATGCAGCCAGAAAACAGCCGAGCGTGTCTGTCTCTGAGTCAATCACCCTCTTATCATGTGCAAGGGAGGAGGAAGGGGGGCAGAGGGAAGCAGATCTGAGTAACAAAGAGCTGCAGTGGTCGAGGTAGCAGTAGATGGCAGTCTTGACTTCCTTCATATGAACAGCCTGCGGGTAGAAGTGTTGTATATCACAAGCCTTCAGCACCATTATCACCACCAGGGCAGAGGCAGATCAGACACTGCTACTACATGAATTCTGCCGGTCATTTTCCTTGGGGAGCTTTCCCAGGTATTGAGATAATGAAAACGCGACCCCTGGGTGTTGCTTTATTCACTGCTGAACAGGGAGGGCAAAGGTTTCTGGTATCAATTAGCAAAACCATGCTGCTGATATTAGCACACTGACAAATCCTGATACAGTTTGTTTTGCATGACACCCACATGTTGACCTGCAAATAGATTTCAGGTCCATACCATGAAACCCGTAAAGGATTACCTCTGTAGAATCCAAAGAAGCCCTCGTAACGCAGCACTTTCTTCGCACAGTCGAAGCTGTTCTTGTACATCAGTTCCCCTACAAAGGAGCCTGTGGAGCGCTGGTTCTGCATGCGCGTCTTCACCAGGTCGATGGGGTACACAGCTGTGGCACCGGTGGCTACAAAACACACACACATTTAATATCACTGATTGAACTCTTTATTTTGTTTTTCGAAAAACAAAGTCTTGCCAGAGTTTTGAGCACCTGGAAAATTCACATTACATTATACATAATGTGAATTCAATACTTTCTGATTAATCATTCTGTCTGTAAAATGATAGAAAACAGTGAAAACGTTGGTTATAATGTTGGTTATACTTTCCCAAAACCCAAGTGGATGTCTTCAGGAAATGACACCAATGAAGGTCTGCCATTTTCGCTTTTGATTAATTATCAAAATACCTTATTAATTTTCTGAGCTCTTGGGCTTTTGAGCTCTTAGACAGTCCTCTTGATGCATGTAGGCATCTTATCACGTTTTTTTTTTGTGTCTTATACAATTAAAGGCGTACAATAATTATTACTCCTTCTGCAGATATGTTTGTGGGGAGGTTGTTTGATAATCCCTAGAAAATAAATAGACCTGTGATTGTGTATAAACTATTACAAAACAGTTAGTGCACACAGAGCGGGAAGTCTGGCAACTGTGTGAAAACTGGGGCAGCAAAACTGCAGCAACTTGCACTGAACTCCTGTTTGCAGCTATACTTGCTATGTCTTGTCTGACATCAAAGGGTGCTGTAATGACTCTTCTCTCAAACATACAGCTCAGTCAGCACCGAGGGTGACAAACAGCTCATTATCTCCACAAAGACATGGCAGCTTCACCATATATGCCTCGTGATACGCATCTCTTTCTACACTTCTCCCTGCCTGAACTGTCTACTGCTGAATGAGGATTGATAAGTTTATGTGTGTTTGTGGAGAGCACACACACACACACAGTCGGAGTGTGTTCCTGTCTGAGGGGCAGTTATGTCAGAAGTTCCTTGTATCCGTTCCTTCCAGTGTAATTAGATGGAGATTCCAGAGAGTGCGGTTCCGGAAGATTTGTGTCATTCCAAAGCTCCGACTCCAACGACAGCCTGGAGCCACCGGTGGCACGGCAGCACAATGCTGGAGCTTCACATCACAACCCCTCTCCCTGCAGCACAATGGACGGCTCCGGGGCCTCAGCGCAACAGTCTGGCCGGCTAAGGTTACCCCACGGGCGGGCCGGGGGCTCCGCGGCAGACATGTCACTCACCTCCAGCGATTGAGCCCAGAGTAAACCTGTAGGCAGACTCTGCAGCCTGGAGCCAGACGGGCCGAGACGTTTCGTGAGCGTGCTGTATAGGAGAAAAAGACACCAGTGGTCAAATGAATATGGAGAAAGATGGGGGGGAGAGATCAGAACACTAACCATGAATCAGCTAGCTATTAAACTATAGCGAACCAGATACATTGTGGAAAGAAAAACGCTATGGAGTACTCAACGGCGGAGGAAGGCGATGGAATGTGGACATGTCATATAACGTCTGATTCATCATCAGCCAGTATTAAATGTCACAGACAGACCAGCTCTGGATACAGTAAATGACTGTGTGAACCTGTAGCTGAGCTTTCCACACATGCTACACGTGGGAGGCTAAAGCTAAAGGTCTTCTTTTATTTTTACAACAAAGTATAATTTCTCTCATATCTACTTGATCTCTGTATCTGTGTTTGATGTTGAAAGCAGAGCCCCTTTGTTTTCACTGTGGTGCAGGGGAACAGATTAGCCCCACATGCCTTTTCCATGTAAAGATTAATATCTACATGAATATTACACAGTCCGAATGAGACTTTGTGTAAGTATGTGTGTGTGCAGGTTGAGGCGGTGAGTAACTTCTCCCAGGCCAGATGAGAAGGGAGCAGAGCAGATCACTCTTTTCCTCTTCCCAGATGCCTCCACAGAGGGTTGCATGCTAACAAGATCGAGGTCTTGATCAAAGGGTTTAAACAATTAGCCTACTTCCACTAAAGGGCAGGCCTGAGAATTGCAGCCCCCCCACCCCCGAGGAATCAAATTCCAGACCTCTGAGCAGTCCCAGGAGCATGAGTGGCCTGAAAGCTTTGACCACAGCCTGAGATAGAGCCATGCTATCCGGTAGAAGCAGGAACTATTTTGTTCTCCTACATCCACCTTGACTCCCACTCCCCTTCAGCTATTAGCAGACTTTGCTAAAGGCTCCTAAAACTCCTCAAGCCTCACACTGATAAAAGCCTCTTATTTGCTTCTCAGATGTGTGATTGCAGCTGATGTGTACGTGCAGCTATACTGAATAAAATGGGAAGAGCCTTTCATGGAGAGGTGCAACGCAACAATCCATTCCTCTTCTATAACTATAATTGGTGTACTTTTATCTGCGAGTTTAAGTAATGTACTTCACAAGGGAAGAAAAACATGGGCACTCTTCTAATTCAGTGACTGAGCATTCTCCCTTTTTCGCTCCTTTCTCAGAAGGAAGCAGACAGAGAAGAGGAAAAGGCTTTGATAAAAGGCACGAGGATGTGAGGTGTATTAGAGGAGTCAATCAGGCTACCTGTCTCTGGGCCTCTGCTAGGTGGTATGGCATTGCTCCTTCCTCCAGCGGGGCTATCCTCTCGATGTCTGCATGGTTCAGCCGCCTTAACACACAACAGCAGGGGAGGGAGGGAGTTAGGCCAGGAAAAAGCAGAGAGCCCTGCATCTACTGCGAGAAGCAGCCAGTGATTAAGATTTTCCACAGACCCTTTACTGGCATATAACTTGAAGTTACTGCAACTTTAATTTAAGCTTATATAAACCACAGACAAACAAAGCTGGATGAGTGCCTGTGGCCCAGCAAGTAAATGAAAGTGGTTTGTTACTCAGTGTTTGAGACACAAATATTCCCCACTGGCCTGACGCTTCATAAAGTCTGTATTCATGTTTTATGTTTGTCTTGTAAATCAGCCAGTGGAGCAACCGTTGTTAAACTGAATAAGCAATAACTTTATCTTTACAGGCAATAAACAGACCTGTAACATACTTCTTCCATTCATGGTGGAGTTAAAAAAAACAACACAGTTCTGTATAAATGTTATGAATACAGTTAGTGGATTTGAGCAGCAGCAGAGCCTACTTGAGCGACTGCATCGACAGAAGCAGAATAGTAAAGCCGGCTGATGTCTATGTATTCACTTGTATCTTTGTTTTACACCTTTAAAAGCGTCCCTATCTCATATGTGTAGCACAATACAGCTCAAAATATTCTGTGAAAGTCTATATATGCTTGTAGATCACTGAATATATTAATAATTCAAACACATAAAGGAGATAATGTGTGAAAGACCCCTTAACAGCACTGGTTTAAACAACAGCACTTTTAACAGGTTTTCTCAGCTTCTCTCTACATGATATATACATAAAGTCATACTGAATTGTGTCCCGTGTATTCACTGATGTTTAAATGGACTCCCCAGGATAAAACTGAGATATTCAGAATCTTACCCAGAGTGAGAGTGGAGACCAGAGAGCTGGTACAGGATGTCAATCTCCATCGGAGTGATTTGACCAAACTTATTGGCTGCATGAACAAACTCCTCTACGAGGCACCAAAAAGAAAAGGAAATGAGATGATGCAAACAAAACTCCAGCCACTGTAGCCTCAAAACATTAAAGTCAGAAAGGAAATGGAGAGGTTAGCCACATCAGGTGTTTTCTACGGTAGGCTAGTATTAAATAGTATTTGCAAATACTGTTCCTTGTTTGCTTTGGTGTTATTGTGGATGCGAGATGCTAAACGGGATGTTTAAGGAGATAGCAGAAAAATATTTAAAGCCACAAAACTAATTCTGTATGTGCTTTATATTCAGTCCTGCTGAGAAGTTCCATTATCATCAGGTGGTCTTTCTCAACAGAAACCAAATGGTAGTTATTGAAGGAGGGGAAAGAGCTGGTTATCCACTTCCCCCGCAAAGACCTTCCTGTCAGGTCCAAGGATCGCAACCTTCAGTTACAAGCCTCTCTGATCTTGAGTACTGCAGTGAAATAGTTTCTTGTGACTGGCAGCTGACATGTGAGTATTTGCAAATACTATTTTTCCATAGTCTTCTCTTTACAAGGGGAAAAAAGTAAAGGAAAGTAAAGGAACAGTCTACAGTTGGCATCTCAATGGAAAACACAATTAGGAGCAGATGTGACTGACAGTACGACTATGAGTTACAGATCTACACGTAAGGACTGATGTGATTACCAGGTTATTTTCATTTACCTTTGTAATTTAGTGCTACAGTAAATGTTCCCTGAGTGCTCACTCACACCACTCTGTCAAGAAAGTACAGCGACATTTCATATCACATATGAAATGCACACATGACTATTTCATTGATGTCAGGAGACCCTCCAGTCCGTGTCAGGTCTACCTTTGGTAACAAGTATGTCCCTGTGTGTGCCGGCGAGGGTGCTGTAAATCTTGCGGACCAGCTCCATGTTGTTGAGGAGGGCGTTGAAGGCATTGAAGTAGGAGAAGCTCACCATGTGGGAGGTGCTGCCTCCTGCAGCCTAAAGAAAGATCCAGAATTTGTCATTTCTTGTTCACAGGAGGACTTCAAATTGATTTTTTTTTGTATTCTTTTAAATCTTCCTGACAGCAGTTCTTTCAGATACACATTACTAACACGGATGCCAAATATAACTGTAGTGAATGAATCCTAATTCTCTCATGCTTCTGGTGCAGTCCGGTGAAATTATTATTATTTTTTGCAACTCACTGAAACCAGATTCTCCTCTACAAATGGAGTCAGCATGTGGTGTCTGATGGTGGCCATGATGTCGCTGAAGTCCAAGGCAGTGATGGTGCCACTTTTATTCTTGTCTTTTTGTGCAAAAGCCTGGCGGGCATGCTCCAACTGCAGCTCCTGCAGCAACACACACACAGAGAAGACACACATCACAAGCCGTTAGCTGACAAAAGAAGCAAAGCTTGTGTTCCTGCAATAAGGAGCATCGCATTACAGGTGAGCGGTGAAATGGAACTTTTAAGGAAGAAAGTATAATAATATCAGTGTTGGACAGACGTGAAAGTCATCAGATGTGACAGTGTCAGACACTGGCTTTTGTAATCACCACTGTTTCTACGGAGACTAATGGAAACCATGTCCTGAGAAGTCTGATCCCAGAGCCGAGCGGAACGGCTGGTGAGACGGTCGGCAGGTGTGTCTGCCTTGAGATGATTCAATATGACAACCATGCAATCAGAAGGGGATGCAGGGGGAGGCTGACCCTGGGTCAGTGTCTGCTGTCAAGGCTCATCGGGTATAACCAGAGGATCACAGAGCAACGTCACCGCAATTTTCAGCTGTTACTTCATCTTTACACTCCGGTCCTGATAACCTAATCAGTGGATTGTTGCTTAAGATTAATTCTCACAATGTTTGCTGATTATATTGTTGAAAACCCATGATGATACTTTGTTGCTTTACAAAACATCAGACTTTGCAAGCTTAAAAACCTTCTACCTTGTCTGCACTCGCTGAGGTTTCAGGTCCGGCCAAATGCTGCAACAACCACAAGGTGGCAGAGCCAAGGCTACGTGTAGATTTAAAAACATCAAAAACAAATCAAAACTACGCGTAAACTTTCGCTTCTTTGTATTTTAAGTAATACTCAAATTAAATGTGCTTGGACGTGACAGAAAAACAAGACAATAATAATGACAGATGTGAATTAAATCCTGCACACAACGGGGTCTTTGGTGTAGCGGTGGGAAGCCCTAGTCAAGTATGATAAACCACAAACTGCTCTGAGGGATCCCACACTGCAGTGGAGCCACAGCACTGCCTGTCTAACTCTTGGACCACCCAGATTCTGCCTAAGACCACAGCCCTCAACTCCAAACCAGGTTCCTCCCTGACCGTACTGCTGCTGCTGATTTACCAGTGCAGAAGCCTCAGTGAGATAGGGGCAACAACCAATAAAGCAAAACAATAGCACACGCTGGGCTACCGCAAACCAACAGAACAGCCGAAGAGAAGAAACACTGAAGATGCAACACCCCACCACAACTATCTTCTATCTTACGAGATCATGTAAAGTTTTCAGACCCCGTCACTTTTTTCACATTTTCTTATGTTGCAGCCCGATGCTAAAATTGTTTAAACTCATTTTTTCCCTCATCAGAGCAAAAACCATGTTTGCCTGTTTTTGGTCTTCATGCTGAACTAAGCTAACCAGCTTCGTATTTACCATATAGACATCAGAGTGGGATCAATCTTCTCATCTGACTCCTGGCAAGAAAGTAAATAGGCTTATTTCTCAAAATGTCAAGCTGTTCCTTTTATTGAAAATATAGGACTGATGCTTTTCTGTGATTCAAAAAGTATACCTGCAGAAACTGGGTGAACTCTGCATAGCTGAGATCCTTGTTTCTTTCATGGCCGAAATGTAGCCTGATGAACTCACAGTCCCAGTTGAAGGGAATGTGGTGATGAACTGTGGTCTGGCTGAAGATGTCACGTACATTCTCTGCAAGAGTGAAGACATGAGTGAGCAATAACAAAAGTCAGAGGGAAAAACATGCAAGATGCAAGTGTAATGTCCGTCTCACATCCTCATCTGTTTGTCGAGAACCTCGTTAAAGTAGAGGATAGAGTCCATTTGGACTGTGAAGCTGAACGGGCTGTTTGACAGTCCCACTCCTTTTACATTTTGAGGGCTTTGAGTCCATCCAGGACATTTTCTGTATAAGCACTGCTCTCAATTTCAGTCACCTTTATGGAGGCCCATTGCACAGAAAGAGCATAGCAGCAGCTCCTTTGTATGACTCTGCGCTTCTTGATTTATGGCATGCTGGATTCATTTCTCTTCTTGTCAGATAGAGCTGGCTATAATGTGATGTTCCACACAGCTCGCTCGCTGTCCTGCCTTGAGACGAGACTTTAAAAATCCAAGCAGCTGGTATATGTAATACTTTACAGGCTCCAGAAGCCCAGAGAAGAAAAACGTGGCTACTGCTACATTTATTGACAATGTGAGAACTGCATTTGCAACCCAGAACATTCAATGTTACACTCAAACTCACCTTGAGCACCCTTTCTTGCTATAGTTTTTGGCACTTTCCATCACCGTTGTTTTATACTACTAAGCAATGGAAACTACAACAAAAGGCATCTTAAATACTTTACATTATGTACATGAAGTCAGCATCTTTAGTCAAACAGAGGTATAGTGATATAGGAGTATAGGTGTTTAAACTACACTCTGTATACATAAGATGATGCATAGTCTCCTGTAGTTAAGCTGGAAGTACACCCTCACACCAGTGTGCTGACATTAACCACCATGTACATACCAAATGAGATATTCCCTGTGCCAGTCTTGTCAAACAACTGAAAGGCAACTATGAACAGGGCATCCGGGGCACATAGAACTGATTCAAAGGCCAGAAACTCCTGGAAAGAGATCAATCTGTATGGACAAGAAAGAAAGAGTGCTATCTGAACAAAGGACATATGCATCTTTTGCAAAACTACAAAAGGCAACAATAACACAGCAATCTATTCTGCAAGTTGAATTGGCCAGAGGAAAAAAAAAAAGCCAAATACTGATGAGGAGAGTGACTGAGGTAAAGAACAGCAAGCAAATGCAGTAATATAATACTAAATCTTTTTTTTTTTTAGCTGAGCTTCAAAGTTCATTCTTGACTTCAGAAACAGCAGCTGTTAAAAAGGGAATTTATCTCAATGTGCATTTAGTAGATGTTCTAGAGCTTTTGATCAGATCACATATTCTTCATCAGCAACTGGAGTTTTCCCAGTTGTGACCAGAAATTTTAGATATTCAAATTTCTGTGTTTTCTGAGCGCTTTAAGGACTTTCCATCCATGAAGTTGAGCTTCTAAGTTCATTCTATTGCACTGCAGAATTAGTGCCACCCATTGCTTATCTTGATGAACCAACTCCTAAATTTCACATAACAGTAGTGGATGAAAATATGCATAAATTTACATTTTCTTTTGCTGATTTTCTGAAAATTTGGTTAACTTTTGACATACACTTGGATGGACTAGTCCCTCACTATCACCTCTTGAGATACAAAGTGGTATTATGAGACAGGACTGGCTGGGGCTTGCTGGGGGAGCATGCTAACTTCACTAGATATCTCTGCAACGCAACTCATAGACATCTTTGACATAATATCAAAACTTTTTTTCACATTGTGTCGTTAATCTTCGTTTTTGAATGTTTTAAACTAAAATACTTACATTTTGCCCCTTTAATAATAATGATTAACTCTGAAGTTCACCTTTTTGGCCAACATGGACAAGCAGTTTTTCAAGTGCTCAGAAAAAAAGTTGAACTTGAACATCTAACTGGGGCCTTGATATGAATTTTTCTTCAACCATTCTTCAGCTATTTACGAAGCCCTTATGAGTCACTTCCCTTTACTGCACTTCACTCTAATTAAAGGTGAATGTATGTGCAACTATGATCAGGTGCTTCAGATATATTTGGCTTATCTTATCAGTGGATTTTAAATCAGTCAGCAGTAAGTGTAAAATTAGCTGATAAAGATGGTTATTTACTCCCCAAACATCATTAGGTTTAATCATTAACCTACACATGGTTTTATGTGGTGGTGCACAGCTCCCACTGAATCTACAGAATATTTTCAACAGAAACTTATTTAATATTTAATCAACAATTAAGTCTTAAACAGACAAGCAGGTGGGCCACCTGAAAGAAACATGATGGTACACAGGTAATGGGAGTTGGGCATCAAAGTGACCTTTAAGATTACTTGCTGCTGTGATTAATTTCCAAATGTTTTGTTGACTTGAGGGTTCATTAAGAAACTGGTGAAAGAGGAGTAGACAGTTTGCTTTGTGGTAAATACACATTACACATGGATGGAAGTCAATAGCGCCCCTTCTCAAATTTACAGGAATTTGCTTTTGTAATAACAGTGCAGGAACATATCAACAGAAAAGGTATGGACATAAGTACACACTACCACCTAATAAAGAATTGTTGTGTATGCCTGTCAGTTACGACTGGCATGCCTGCTGCCTTTGCATCATAACTGCCATTCATGTACTGTGGTATTGTGCTGACAGCTTGTAATCTGCAATTTCCAGTTTCACTTGGAAACTGCATTGCTCTCAGGACAAGCTGCAGAAGTGTAAACACCATGGAAATCTCATTTTAAATATACAGGTGATTTTAGACCATGATCTATGAATCTACAAGCATTAACATATCTCAGTGTAACAGAAGACTTCCACAGCAACCTCCTTAATATCACTGTGAGTACTCACCCATCTTTAGTGGTGTCAGCCACTCCAGCTATCAGCTCCACAGTTTTGGGATTATACTGAGGTTGTGTATGCAGACCCAGGTAACTCTGTACAAAGTCCCTGGGGGTCATGTAATGCTCTCCATCCTCCACCACACTGGCATACTGCAGAAGTGACACAGACAAAGCTGTAAAATATATGGATGTTAAATGTGGATCCACACATGGATTCAGAAATTCCATTGTGTGCACAGAAAGAAAACGATGTGGTGACTGAACACAATGAGAGGGAAAACAACAATCAATAGGTGATAAACCAACAAGTCTGTTTTGCTGTAGCTCTGTCAACTGGTATCTCTTTTCTTTGTGACAATAACATTTTTGTGTTCACTTTTCCATACCCCCCCACACACTATTTTAAATCATACATTGCTGTGCTGCTGCATCTCATTGTGACAAAAAGTACTGAAGTAAATGTCACATATTATGCCATTCACTGTGATAAATATGTTCATTAATGTATATAACACTTAATAAGGAGCTGGATGAAAAGGGTTTGGAGAACGGTGTATACAGTACTATTTGCTCAGGGAAGTACAGGCTGTCCTTTCCAGGAACACCCAGTTCACACTCACACAGTTATACACATTCACACCTGGACGCTGCCCAGTACAATTTGTTGGCAACTGATTAGCTCTAGTGAAGCATTTGGACGTTTAAGGCCTTGATCAAGGGCACCTCAGGGATGGTTAAGTGGTACTCTTTTACTTTTTCCACCCAAATTACTGTACAGGATACAGTGTCTGATAAATAATGTTTAGTTTTGGCTAATCTAATGTTACCATAAATCAGTTTTGCTCATTGATTTGCAATGGTCTTTAACAACCAAAGGCTCTAGCTCCCGTCTTAAAGGGGTACCTCAGTATAAACGTATCATGGTATATATCGTCATATTGCCAAAACCTACTCTAAACTGATAAAATGCTCAGCACATGGTGACAATAAATCAGTAACTATCACCTTGCAAGTGTTGTGTTGGGACTTCAGTTGACTGAAGCAAAACAAGCACAGTGCAAGCAGCAGTGTGCTAAACATGAGATCCCCGTCAGGCTTTAAGACGTAAGGTCATTTTTAGAGTCTGGTTGGATTTCAAGTTGGAACAGAGATAGCTCTGGAAACACAAGCGCCACATGAACTGGCAACAGAAAGGCCACACTCGTGGGTCTGAGCCAAGCTCGAATAGAGAAAGCATGAGATAAACAGAGAAGGAGTGTGGGAGGAGACCTTCACCCCAAGTGTTTTCAGGGCTACAATTCAATGCACTCTGCTGAATTAATGTTTTAAGTGAAAATATTAATTCCAAGCAATTTATTGCCACATTTCTCCATCACATGATTGTGTATCCATTCACCCTCACAGTAGGCCTCAAGTAGTTCTTAATCAAATTATACAGGCAGTCAGAATGAGCTTCCAGTAATTAACTCTTCCACCTGAATATGCATCACAAATTACACAGCCCTCTTATAGCAGAGTCAAGAGATGTGAAGGGACCATAAGGCGATCTGTAAGGGATCAGAGTCCCTACTTTCAGGTACAAGTTTACACTCCAAACAAGACCTGTGGGGGTAAACAAACCTACACACATATGCCAGGCATTTGTGTCTTTGAAGGGAAGTGGACAGAGCATGATGAGATATTTAATGACATGCTGATGATCAAAAAACACACACTACACACACACATGAAGTCAAAGCAGGGGGGATTCTCTTGTTGAAGCAGATCCAAAATTAGTCGAAGTATTTGTGTGACCTTTACTGAACTATGTGTCCCAATGGACACCACACAGAAACTACCCAATGGTTGCAACTGGTCAGTGGACTTACACAGTCTAATACACAGTCTCTATATGTGTTTGTGTGTTGCTATGTATGTTAATGCTCCAAATGTCTTGGGTTCTGTGAGTAACAGTCTTACCTTCAGAAAAATAGTTTTCAAGTCATGGGGGTCGCCTCTTTTTGTCGTTTGCACCTAAAACACAGAAGTTGGCATTTGTTACGAGGAAAAAGTTCACAGTCAGAATATTACGATGATGTCTACAGTTTAGGCTTCAGCAGACTACTCTGCCATATGTTCAATCGGTTAATCAATAAAACTGAAGTTCAGACTGTCAGTTTAGCTTTGATTTTTACGCAGTCAGCTCAGCGGGATCGATCCCAGACGGCTGAAACTACATCTACAACACCCCGCATGCGATGCTCTCTTACACCAAAATAAACCCGCTTCAAGCCAAACGTCTCTGATATATACATACAAATGCAAC
The DNA here is from genome assembly GCA_037833715.1 of Toxotes lorentzi. NCBI lineage: Eukaryota > Metazoa > Chordata > Actinopteri > Toxotidae > Toxotes > Toxotes lorentzi. Next base: position 11,465,256 of record JBBMJY010000007.1, on the reverse strand, counting down.
AGAGGAAAGATATTACAGCTGTCTCTGCGAGGCCGGCAGAGATGCGCCTATGCAAAGATGCAGGATTAAAATAAAGTGGGGGGGGGGGGGTCCGCTGCAATTTCAGACAGAAGCTTTAAACCCACGCGTCCGCCCAGACAAGCTGTCCTCCGTGTCCGACCGCGGGTCCTTCAAGGCCGCTTTACTGCCTTTAAAATTAATATGTGATAAGAAATATTGACGGAGTCACCTTGACCGCCATGCTGGGTGTGACGTCAGCTGCAGAGGACTGGCGCAGGCGCTGGGCATCGGGATGACAGCGGGCATGGCAGGACAGACGCCGAAATATATTTAGCCAAGTATTGTCCTTTTCTGTCTGCGGGACGGCGTGTCAGCTGAGGAGCCGCTCGGAGAGATGCCCCGGAGAGAGCGCTGGAGAAAGTTGGTCAGCAGACTTCCTGTCTGCACGGGTCAACCGAGGACACGGTTCACTGAGCTGCTCTGATGCAGCCTGCACACAGTATAAGACGACAGTGGGATATACACTGGTATGTGCAGTAAACACATACAGTAACATGTTCAGGTACATATATAGTAACATCTGCAGCAAAATATACAGCAACACATAGAATAATGTGTGCGGTAACATGTAAATCAACATATACAATGACACATACAGTAACATGTACAGCAACAGATAAAAGTCTAAACGACTGTAGTTTGTGCACTAACATTTAAATCAACATATGCAGTAACATTATACAGTGACATGCAGTACTGTGTGCAGCTACATGTAAATTAACATGTACAGCAACACATGCAGTAACATATGCAGTAATTTAGACTGTAACATAGGCAGTGACATGTACAGGAACTCTGCCACAGTTACTGTACTGAACCACCCTACAAATCATGTGCTCAGATCTGGACATGACAGTGTGTGTGTGTGTTGAGTCTCTGCTCTGATTACTAACATAACGTTCATCTGGCAGACACGTTTGTCCAAACTGACTTACAGTTTTTCCCTAAACCTGTGAAGAGCAATTTAGGTTTCAGTGTCTTGCTCAAGGAGCAGCTGGGGATCACACCACCAACCATATGATTAATAGCTAGCCCGCTCTACTACTTGAGCTACTGCTGCTTTCCTCCATGTAACACATCCTTGCCACTGATCGAGCCAATTCAGACACAAACTCTTGAATTAAAAAAAAAAAATCTACCATTGGATTCACTGTAACAAAACTCTTGAACACAACAACATTGTATTCCCGCCCTTTACTGTGGAATCCTCTCATCCTCCTGCATTTCCAAAAAAAAAAAAAAAAAAGTCTAAACGACTGTAGTTTGAAGTTCAGAGATCAAGCAGCATGTACTGCCTCCATGCAGACACAATTTGTTGCCTAAGGACTGTAAAAGGTATGGTATTGTTCAGGAAAGGGATAATCTAGTGCTGACAGTGTAGTAGAGGTAAAATTACAGTGGCTTAAACATGACTGGGTAGGTCATTCATTGGTGCACCTGGAGGACAGAATAGCTGAGGCTGGGATGATAGCACAGCATTACCAGGGCTCAGAGGGATGCTCTGAATTGAACTTTCTCCCGGAGAGTCAGTTTTTGTTTATTCTATTGAGATATTGCTGTTTTATTTTATTGAGATATTGCTGAATGTGTCCTAACCACATTCTGTATGACAAGTTTCTTTTTTTATCATTAACTTGTCAAAATCAGGCAGAATTTTGTTATCACAAAAGTGTTGTTATTCCCACACTGGTACAACAGTAATCGGAGGAATGAGCTCCCTTTAAAATACTTTAAATAATTGATTGATTGATTGATTAAATCAATTGATATTGATAAGAGGAAGAATGTTTTTTTTTTTATATATTTATTTAATATTTTAGGTTCCAAACGTAACTGTACCTTCACCATTCTTGGTCCATGATCTTGGTCTTAAGTGCTATGAGCTGCCTCAGCATAATATAACAAGAATGAAAGTGCAGACTGATACTGTGATTTCTATGTAAGAATACATTTTTTAAAAAACAGATAATGATATGTGAGCTGATCTTATAAATCTTATAAAATATTTCATGCTTATGTTGATTTATACTTTAAAGAATACACTTCACATGATTTGTAATTTAAAATGTATTAATAAAGTATTTTTGTCTTTTACACAGAGTAATGTAATTAGCTTTAAATTACAAAGGGTACTTCTTAGTGTATAACAAGCAGCAGCCATAATGGTGTACAGATAGACCTCTTTGGTTTATCCAGTTTTTAGCATGTCTTTTAGAGTAAATGTTACTTATCTGCCAATGATATATGTACTATTGGTCCAACCAATTTAGTCTAATGCAAGATCTAGAAGACAAAACTTTGGTCTCTGAAAAACTGTGATGAGTATTTTCTTTTAATTATTAAAAATTTTATTTGCTAAACCACTTGCCACAAGCTTCTTTTTTTCACATTACATAAGTAAAATATTGTAAACTAAAAATTTTAAGGGTCGTGTTGTTGAAATTTGAAGAAGCCGTTACAACGAAAAAAAAAGACTACATCCTGTTTCCACGGAAACACAAGGACCCGGAAGTCGTTCTGATTCCGCGGGTCTTTTGGGACAACACAGCTCTGCAGAGTACACAGTACAGAAATGGCGGGTAAGTAGCTAAACGCTATAACGTCTTAATTGTCCTGTCTTTGTTTTAATGCGTGCTGACCGACAAACGCACGTTGGTGCTGTTTTAAGCCCGCTGGGGTTGCAAATCAGCTTGTGCTCTGTTCAAAACATAGCGAGCTAAGCTAGCTAACGCTACTTTGCAAAGGCAGCAGTGGGGGCCTGCCTGATAGCGACAATAGCATGCTATCAGGCTGTAATGGCATGCTGTATGTCTGTGTGTTTATGTAACGCTTGGATTTCAGGTCGGGTGTGCCCTTTGAATGTATGGACGGTTGCTGGCAGATATTTGTGTCCGCTCTGATGCGTTTTCCCGCACGACAAAATGTTTACTTACTGCTTACTGTGCTAACTAGGGATGTGTCGGTCGCGAACGAAACGGCTCTAAGAGCCGAAAGAGCCGGCTCTTTTTATTGAGCCGAGCCATAAGAACCGGCTCTCTTAAAAGCGCCGGAATTCCCATAAATAGTGCTAACAGCTGATGTTACCTCATCTGACCAAAACACCTGCCTCTGTCTTACATTTTGAGCACATTTGGTAGTCCATTTTGAGAGATATATTCGCATAAGAAAATGACATACTAAATTTTAAATATTCCAACTATTGGCTCATCTTCAGAGAGCAGATGAAAGTGTGAAAACACAGAGTTTATACTTTTCCCTCAGGTTGTTGAGGTCCCAGCAGAGTTGATGTTCACCTCACAATCCTCTGTGTTACTCCATGGAGAGCAAAGATGGGGTTAATGCTACAACAGATTCGGGTTAAGGGGGTTATAGAGTCTACAAGAAGTGTCTGTTCACCTTGGGCTGCCTGTGTTTTCTCTTGCATGTTTCTTATGGCAGTAGAGCAGCAACAATAAATGAATCAGTTGCTCACCAGAAAATTAAGTGGGAGCTATTTTGGCAGTCAATTTATGGTTTCTGTTGTATTTTCCAGCAAAAACACCAAACATTCAGTGCTTCCATCTTCTCCAGTGTGAGGATTTGCGATTATCTTTGTTTTATATAACTGGACTGCTGTTTTGACCAAACAAAACATTTGGTTACGTGATCTAAAATTCTGGGAAAGTAAGTAAGATTAAAAAAACAAAACAAAACAAACATTTTTCAGTATTTTATGACATTGTATTGTATTATATCTGCAAACTAATAGATAATTCAGTCTTCTGTAGCAAAGTCATTTCCAGTGCTATTTAAAGCAGGTTGAATCTATATTGTCTAATGAATAATTTAGTTTTCCGTAGGCCTTTATGACTGACGGAACTGTGTTTTGATTCATATCAGAATCTAAACTTGTAATTCTGTATCCTGTTAATTTTAGTGCGATGTCCAGCAAGCAAGGGATTACATCGCCTTAAGATGCTGCTGACATTACAGTATACGTTGGAAAGTAATAACTTTTATTTGCAAAAATTTACACCACTGGCATTGCACACAGTTAAACTCCAACCATTGTTTTCATTATCAATTAATTTGCAGATTATTTTCTTGAATAAGTATTTTATCTATAAAATATTGGAAAATAGTTTTATAAAATGCCCAATATAATCTTCTTAGCCTAAAATATAGTCCTTTTTTGTCTGACCAACAGTCCAAAAGCCAAAGATATTCAGTTTACCATCATTGTATGAGAAACCCAAGCATCAGATGCTCACATTTGCGAAGGTGGATCCACTTTTATTTAAAAAATGACTAAAATGATCATCTGATAATCAAAATATCTGCAGGTTCATTTTCTGGTCACTGCAACTCTACTCTCAAGGTGAAACTGAGAATGGATCTTTAAAACAACTAATGATAAAAAAAACTGTATGTTTGCTCAGGAGTAAATACCATGGAGAAAAAACTGGCTGAATACAAGTGTGACACCAATGAAGCTATATGCTTGAAGCTTGGTATGTTTATTTTTCTTCTTTTATTTTATATGCCTTGTAAATGAATATGGTTAATATAGATATCCTGTATGGACAATGACTGAATTTTTTTGCCTTAATTAAATGAACCACAACTTCTATTCCTCTCAGTTCGCTTTCCGGAGGATGTTGATGATGATAGCACTACATTTCACCCAGAGTACAGCCACCAAATATTTGGAGACGAGTGAGTATTTTTTTGGTCAGATTTGTTTTACAAAGGTTGATTTACAACTACAGACTTTAGGGTGTCACATACTCAAGTTGGGGAGGGGGGATAGCATGTGGTTGTGAACAGTAGCCTGTCTTGCATGTTATTTTAGCCTCACAAAAAGCGGCAGAGTCACTTTATTGTCATAATGTGGTACACAAGCTAGGAACTATTATTGATCCTTAGCAGGACTAAATTGTAGGCAGTGACACCTGTGTCTGTGTGTAGGCTTACAGCAGTGTGTCGTTATGCTCTAAATTGCATTTCCAAATTAGTCAAAACTAGGATTGGTTATTTTTGCACTTGCTGCAATCAGCTAAAAGGGAACTCAGTAATTGGGGCATTAATTATTTCAGCAAGCATAATTGCTAGTAAAGCTCAATCACACAGTTGCATAATGATGAAATCTATTTCGCTATAAACTGCCAGCGATGTGGTGGTGAAAGAAACAATGCAACACAGTGAAATATGTGACCAAAACTACAGTAAACATTTATGATCCAGTCCAGGTGTATATTTAATAAAGCTCATTGAGTAATAATAATCTGATGTTTTTGTCCTCCTGATAGAAACTCATCCTAGACTGCACTTTACACAAAACAGCTATTTTACTGATTTCCCTTTACAAGTCGTCAAGTTTTTGGTTTTTTTTTAAAAAGCATTACTTTACAAGGATTATCAATCATTTTAATCACTTTGTCTGCAGTGAGGTTGCTTTTGGATACAAAGGTCTTCAGATACAGCTGTTCTACGCCGCTGGAAACCTAAGCACCCTCTTCAAAGTGAAATATTCCTCAAAAGTGACCGAGACGTTTGATTGTGTGGAGGTAGGACGTGCATTTCTTTATTCTTATTGTTTAGAAGCTGTAGCTCCTTTCATTGTGACCATTATGTTGTGGCAAGATCACTGCTTTCTCCCTGTGTTAGCCATTTTCTAGCGTTATTGTGAGAATGATGTTGTGCTAATTGTTTATCATCATCTACCATCTCTAGTTGACCAGTATGAAGAAAATATGCCTTAAACATGCACAAACATTAAACATTTTCCAAAAGTTCCTCCATTATCCTTTATTCAGGAGGTGTTATGGGTTAAAAAAAAAAAAAAGAATTGTCTAGTCTGTAGGCGGATTTTGGGGTTTGTCATGTGTTTTAAGTGATGCTGAATCATGAAACTGGTACCAAATGAATCTCTCATCAACTTTTCAAGGTGATGATTTTGCATTGTTAAAACTCTCTGTGTGACATCACAGCTGGATATTTTAGTCAGGAGCTGGCTGAGAAAACAAAACTTCAGTGTCGGACTGTAATTCACACAGTGGCTGATAACAAGAATCCGATGAGATGCTGATGTTGCTAACTTTGTAAAAAAAGACACTTTTTTTGCCACGTGTATATCCGAATATGACGAATAACGGTGAGGAAAAGGACACAAGACAAATTTCAGTGAGATCAATAATTAAAGACAAATTGAAAATATACAGCATAGCTGGAGTCTGTCTCGACCATGCTGTCTGTGGACTCTCTGAAGGGGTCACAGGGTGTCATGGCTGAGAGACACTGTGCATTAGATAGTTGGTGACTGAGTGCTTCAAAGTGGAAGATGGTTCTATGGTCTGAGACCAAAATTGAGCTTTTTGGACAGCATACTAAATGTTGGTTATAATTGGTACAAGCCAAGCACTACACATCAGTAGCACAACACACCAACCCCACTGTGAAGCCTGTTGGTGGCAGCCTCATCCTGTGGGGATGCTTCACTGCTACAGGCTCTGGAAGGTTTATTAGGTGGAGGGTAAAATGAAAGCAACAAATTACAGAGAAATCCTGGTGGAAAACCTCTTTTAAGAGGAACACAAGTACAGGCAGCTTGTACAGATAGCTAAAACTAATGCAGTCTAACACAACAACCGCAAATTCGACCCTCATGAATGTTCAGCTTTCGTTGAAACTGCTTTAGAGAGGTGTTGATTCAACAGTATGATCAGTTTGGAGGCTGTAGTTTATGGTGCTGTAGAACTGTGTTGCATTATGATAAGAGGTGTTTCTAATATTTCGTCCAAGCCTATTATATCATTGAGAATAGACTAAATATTAGAATATCAATACAAAGATTTGTTTTTACTTTGTCACTGAAGGGTCCTTCCTGTATATCACTACTCACCTCCAGTGTGAGTCAACATTGTAAAATTGTATATTTTATTGGTTATCTGAAGGAAGCAAAAAGACTGTTGGTATATTTTGAGCTCAATACATGCCCTTGAATCTTAGTAAATCGAATAGAAACTTTGATAGACAAACAGTAGGCGGGTTTACTGAGTGGTTGCCTCCATAATTGTATGACAGAAGGCCTGTGTGATCAATTATTTTTTTTAAGGGGAGTAGATCATAGACTTGGTGGGTTTGTGGCAGTTTCTCGTTTCTTCACGTACTGAAGTAACTCTGAGCCTCTCTGGGTGGGGACATTATTCCTGTAAGAAATCTCCTGTTTTGTTAGACTAAATCTCATCCCACCATGGTCCCCTGTGTCAGTACACTAATCCTACTCCTCCCTGTCGGAAGAGAAGGGTTTTAAGCGGTTTTGTACGCGGGGTCTAACATGAGACATTGATTTTCAGAGGTTTGTGTGATTGAATCAGCAGGAGGAGTAATGTGACACGGCTGGATAGCTTGTATATACATTTCCAGGAGGGTATTGTTGTTCAAGGCATCAACAATCAAAATCATAGAGGTTGAATATCTGTAAACTGATCTTCAATAGGTTTATATTCCTTTTTTTAAAAAAAAAAATTGAGACACCTTGTTTATATAATGATAAATTTATTAATTAATCAGCAAGATAATGACTTGACAGCTAGTTTCAGTGTTCCTCTGAGGGTAGCGCTGCTTAGTATCTACAGCTTTCTGCCTTTTTGTAATTGCCAGATCTAAGAATTTACATATCAACAGCCAGTATTTGGACAAAAACGGACAGTAAAGCAGAATACTCGTCCTAGGTTCTCCTTCTCTGAGACTTCACAAAAGGCCACTGGCAGCTTTGAATATTTCCTGAAGTTGTCAATGCAGCAAATGTGCAGAATGAGTGCAAGAATTAGCCAGGGCCCCCATTGAGGTCGGATGATTCAGCTCTGGGACATCTGTCCTGTCTGGAGCTGGGAAGGGGGGGCTGCATACTGGACAATGTGGCCTTCAACTGGTGACATTGGGAGCAGTGGTGTAACCTATAAACTCAACAGGATTTGGTGTTTCTGCGGATGCACTCAAATTATGAAAAACCCCATATATCAGTGATGGTTCCTTCCGATATGAGTGATGAGCACCACGTCACTTTCATCTCTGCAACCAGTTCACTGTTTCTAAACGTAAAGAGAGCCATTAGACTTTTAGGGAACATAGTTTGAAGCTGATATTCAAACTGAAGCCTGACGGCTGGCTTACTGTCGCTGTGTGCCACTACTTAGTGTTCAGCGCTGACCCCTGAGTGTTCACCTTGTTAAGGGTTTGAGTGCAGCTGGTGTAGAGGTAGAAAGTGAGGGGAGCAGCAGAGTTCAGGCTGCATCTGAAGAGTGTTTGTCTCTGAGTGCATGTGGACGGTCGGGGTGCGGTGCAGCTGGTGAGAGAAGAGAGCAAGAGACGAGGGGAGGCAGAGATGGAGTTTATGCAGCTGCCACGTTGATACAAGACTCTCATCAAAAATCACCTTCTCCCCTTTAAATCAGCCAAAAACGCGTGCTACTGGACCTCTCACAGAAAACACTGATATTAGTGCCAGACCCTTTGTGCACACGAGCTGCAAACTGAAGGAAACTGCTGAGTGCTGGCAGTGGTTAAATGTGGATGTGTAAACATGCTTTAACTTAAAATTTTAAAATTAATACTACTAATAAAATCGTAAACTTACTGTGAATCTTGAATGTGGTATGGTCCTTGAAGAAGATTAAAGAGATGAAATAATACCAACACAACAAATTAGATAGTTTATGCTCCCTTTGTGCTTATTGTTAGAAATCAAAGACATTAACAAAGTGTTCTAAAGGTAGATTGTTAAGTTATATTCATGCCAAACTCAGGCATCTATTCTGGAAGGCTGTGCAATTTAGTGTCTAGTATGTAGAAGAGTGCCTAGGACAAAGGGACTTGTTTGTCCATGGCCTTTTAAGTATGCTCCTTGTTCCTTAGAAATGTGGCTGAACAATTACAATGGTTAAGAGGCATTCAGCTGCAGGTGCATTACTTCCAGTTAGATATTAGCTGATGTCTGAAAGGGGGGGAATTAGCAGTATGTTGTATTAGCCTTTTGTAGTGCATTTTGCTCAGACCTTCTTCATTTCCCAGTTTTCAATGCTGAGCAGCAAGGGTCTCTGTGCCGAAATAATGCCCATCACACATGTAAATGGTGTGAAAGGGCTGCTTAGCAAAGTGTTCTCATGTCAATCCTTGTGGAAATGGATACAATGCAAACATTACAGCTGAACTAACCACACGTTGTACTGAGTAAAAAGTCCAAGGGTAGGGCCTCTTTGTCTCTGAGGCTCTTTGAAAACGCAGGGCCAAATTCATTTGATTGGGTTCACTTGGCAGGATTAGAGGAGAGGCCTCTATTATGGATGCCCAAAGGTTTGTTAAGTTGAGATCAATTCATAAGATTTTATTTCCCAGTGAGAAGCAGAAATGCGTTTATTGTGGCAACTTCATCACATATTCATGGCTTAACATAAGTAGTAAATGTACTGATTTAAGTGGTCTTTTCAACGACGAGGGGGAGGGGGCTGCTGTGGTCTCTGCTCAGCTGACAGTTTTAATTGCCTAATGGTTTTCTTTTCATTGGCACAAAACATGTATGCTTCCAGTTTTATTTTACAGGTTATTTTGCACCTTTTTTCCCCCAGATTTTCCTAATTTAAGAACAGTAATTTCAATTAACGTGATATCTGTGTGCGCAACATAAAGTATATTTAAAATTATAAATTTGTTTGACAATACAACATCACTGGTCACGTTTATGGGAATATGTCTTACAGACGTATACTCGAGTGTCTTTTATCAGCCTGATCTCTTTGTTGCATTACTAAATTCGTTCACACTGTGTTATGCAGCCCGATGATGTTGAAGGGAAGATCCGGGAAATCATTCCTGCTGGGTTCACCTGCAACACCGACGACTTCATCTCACTGCTGGAGAAGGAGGCCAATTTCAAGCCCTTCGGCACCCTGCTTCACGCGTACACAGTCCACAGCGAGGAGGCAGGAGAACTCACATACCAGATTCACAAGGTACAAAAATCACTTACTGCCTCATCTGAGCAATTCAGGAAGGCTTTTGGATTTTAATATCGGTTTTTGCAGTTGTTGTTAATCAGATGGAAGAGATGAGATTTAATTCTTAAACCCTCTCAAAAATTGGCTTTTGCCGTGTTCGCCCCAGGCTGATATCACCTGCCCTGGATTCCAAGAGTACCACGAGCGCCTGCAGACCTTCCTCATGTGGTTCATAGAGACTGCCAGCTTCATCGATGCAGACGACGATCGTTGGGACTTCTTTCTTGTGTGAGTGCCCTCCTTAATTGACATCAACCCACCCACCCCCCCCCCCCACCACCACCACCACCACCCCTCTTGCACCCACCCCTATGCTGAAGCCTTTATTGTGTCATTGAAAAACAAAGCCCCCCTTTGAGGCGCTTGTGACCAATTACCAGGCCAGTTTGATTATATTTCCCCCGTAGGAGAATTGTTGATCAGGCAAGAGCTTCCTTTGTGCCAAAAGCCCTTTTCAGATTTTTCAGGGGCAAGAGCTGAATTGAATACTGTTGTCTTTTGAAACACTGAACAATGTCTTAACAGTAAAAAGAGCCTCTGCCAGTGTTTTCTTTACCCTGGCACCTATTAATACTGACAATGGGGAAAATGGACTGAAGTGATTTTGAGGAGCTCAGTCCCTCCTCCAACCCCTTCTCTTCCTCTAAGTTGCAGTACTCCAATTAAGTGCATAATGTATTCAGGTTGTAGCAGGTGTACCAATCGGGGCCTGGCTGCTCTAACATGCTGACGTCGGGGGGTGAGGGGTAGGCACGAGAACAGAGAGGCTAAAATGGTCAGTGGATGGGAGTGTGCCTGTAATTGACCTGTTTGCCTTTGTGTTTTATCTGCAGATTTGAAAAGTACAATAAAGATGGGGAGACTCTCTACGCAACTGTTGGCTACATGACAGTTTATAATTACTACGTGTACCCAGACAAAACCCGACCACGTGTAAGGTAATTGCTGGGGCAGCACGTGCCTTCCCATTCTTTTGTATGAAAAAGGAGTGGAAAATTATACATTTCTTTATCCTCTTCCCAAAGAGCCCAAATTACTGGCTTATATAGCCAACCATTCAACCAGATTTTGTTTCATTACCAAACCAGGGTGATTTGTATCTGAAAACAACTTTATAGATAAGCTTTTGATGTGATTTGATTTGTTGCATTGATGGATCAGTATAACAATCTATTATTTCCTGCTTTCAATCAAAGACTTTCTGTTCCTGCTCAGAGTAACTGCTCAGATGCCTCGCAAATTTGTTTTGTGAGTAGTTTTGTGCAAACCTGTTTCCTCGTTGGTTTTATGTTTGCATTTCTCTCTCTGCCTTTTAACTAAACAGCCAAATGTTGATCCTGCCTCCGTTCCAAGGAGAGGGTCACGGAGCTCAGCTTCTGGAGGCGGTGCACAGATTTTATTGCAGCCTGCCCAAAGTGCAAGACATCACAGGTAAGCGTCTGATTTCTTTAAAAATGCCATTTACTATGTTGAAGAAGGCGTGGATAAACATTTAATCTAAGATCCCCGTGTCACCCACGAACAGTTTAAATGATTTTTCTCTGCAGTCGGTGGATCCAGGGGGTGAGTTAGTTTGGAGGGCTGGCATGTATACCAGAAGTCGCTGAGGCTCTATTGAAACTAGATGGATCGAAATAGTTGCTTTGCATAGAGACAGAGGATGAATACTAAAGAGGCATCCCAGCTCTCTTCCTTTCAGAGAGGAATCCTTTTCAAGAAAGAACTTTGTAGTTGTAAAAATCTAGCAGTCGAATAGGCAGAAGGTTAATGGTTCGTCTGGCCTTGAGTAATCTGTCTTCACTGTTGTCTGCAAGTAACTTTTTGAAAAAGTTTTGAAACGCTTTTAAATACGTCTGTTTTTGTTGGCACAAAAATCCCTAGCCTGCTCCCCCAACACACACACACGTATACACACTGACCACAATATTAACAGTAACGTACTAAATCACGTCAGATGTGTCACGTTTATTGTAAGTGATTTGGAAATCATCACAGCAACATTAACTCATTTTAGTTGTTTTATGATGCTTGTTTCCAGCTGAAGACCCCTCTGAGAACTATGTGAAGCTGAGAGACTACGTGCTGGTCAAACTTTGTCAAGGCCTGCCATCCTTCGCTGCAGACAAGCTGCACCTCGGCTTCTCAGCCGACATGATCGAAGAAGCACAAGACAAGTTGAAAATCAACAAGGTGCTGCATCAGGATGCAACCGACGATTGCTCTTTTTTTTTTTTTTTTTTTTTTTAATCAATTAATCAGTTGTTCGACCAGCAGTCCAAAACCTTCAGTCATTCATTGTACAGTGATATGAAACAGAGAAAAGCAGCCAAGTCTCACAAGAAGAAGTTGGAACAAGCAAACGTTTGGCAAAGAACTTACAGTATTCCCATGTTTAGCAACTTAGTTTGCTGCTTTGCCCAAAAAACTGTTTGACTTTATGCTGGTTCATTTAGCTGCTTATCATAGCATGCAATCTGTGACGTAAATGGACAAAATGGTGGCGTTTCTTAAGAAAATTTAGCTTTTCTTGGAACAGATGCGCAGAGGCATGATGTACCGTACGTCCTGAATAGCTTTTGACTTCCTGTAACCATTGTTCTGGGAAGTATTTCAGGTGACATACCGGCATGTATTAAAAATACTTACATGAAAAATCATCCCCCCCCCCTTTTTTTTTTTCTACAGAAACATGCGAGGAGAGTGTACGAAATCCTGCGCCTGAGAGCAACAGACATGAGCGATGAAGAAAAAGCAAGAGAGTACCGTTTGGAGGTGAAAAGGAGGCTATTTGGACCATACAGGGTGAGGTTTTCATCATCACAGCTTCAGAGCAATGCACTGTGCATATCAGTGTGGAGAGGGTCCAAAAGTTCAACCAGAGTGCGATTCCAAGTGAGAGATTTCCTCGTGTATTCAGTGAATCTGAATGTCAACTTGTCTGTGTTGCTGTCAAACAAGAATCCAGTGTGCAGTCTTCCACCTTTTGTTAGCATAACATTACAGCTGCTGATTGAAGGAAGCAAAATGGCCCGTGTACGGCATGCACTTGATTGGCTTACAGCTCTGCATTGTCACAGTTTATTATGTTACCTTTTTTTAAAACAGCAGAAAAATTGATCTTTATTCCCGTGAAAATTGATAGATTACTCGCGCCATATTGTTAAAGCCACAATAGGGCGCACCAGGCGTCTGTGGTTTTGCTGCTGCTGGAGCTTTTTTCTTTTCAGGCACGTCATTAGTCGGGATTTGCATTTCTTTGGGAGAAATAATTTTCGTGAAAGTGTGTTTGAAGCACTTTGTCAGAAAGCTGCTGCTATTCAGAGTTCTGTTGCTTTGCTATTGCAGCTCTTTTTGAACTTCATCAGGCAAACGGTGCAATTTTATCAAATCGCTTTTTGTTATGTTCTCATGGTTTTCTGGGCAAGTTTTCTTTGAGTTTCAGAGATATAGTGTAACAGACATAAGCCTGGTGAGCAGAATATCATAAGCCTCTCTAATTCTGTTTCACAGGACTTGACAGTGGCAACTACTAGCTAGATCTGTGTGCACCAGTATAACACACTACATCCTGCTGTCTTGCGACATTTTATGTTTGAGCTGCTCGCTCTGACTTTGCATACCAACCATTAGAGAATCTGCTGTCAGCAGGGTAACCACATGTCTCAAAAAAGGCAGAATCTGACGTGGAAAAGACCTATGTGGTGAAGAGGGAAGTAGGAATTCCTTGGGAGAGTGGCAAGGAAAGATCTGGTGGCCAGATGCAGGCCGTTTTTTTTTTCCCCCTTCCCTGAGGAGATTTAGCGTGTAGTTAGTTGAATGGCATAGGCTGTGAATATGAGGCAGATTATACATTTCTGAACCCCCCCCCCCAAGTGACTGTGTCTGCATGCATATGTATGCAAGCAGGAGATTGCACGGGACCAAGTGAACGCGTACTTGTCTGTCCAGAACCTTTCAGCTCTCTGATTTCACTACAAATGTTTATACCACTGTCTACTAAGGCATTCTTAATAAAGGGTATATAAATTGTACCGTAATTCATTCATTCATTGTTAATAAATACGTTTTTAATTTTTCAAAGTTCAGTAATAAGCCATTCGTAACATGTACCAGGTACATGTTATGCAATGTAGAAAGAGTCCTTGATGGACGTCCAGCCACTCATTCACACATTCTCACTGTTCTGTGTTTATGCTGTTTATTTTGTGCAGAAGAATCAGAGGGAGCTGGCGAAGATGAGGAAGTGCCTGCGGCCGGAGGAGCTGGTGTCCCACATGGGTCAGATGGACACTCAGACGCAGCACGAGGAGCTGGAGAAGAGTTATCAGGTTGTTGTGGAGGACTACAGGAGAATCATTGAGAGGCTTGCAGCTCAGGCCTGATCAGACTGTGAGATACTGCTGGCCTGGAGTGCACCCTCTGAACATACAGGTGGTCTGCCCGGTCTGTACAAAAGCCCACATTTTCACAGACTTTAGCTGCAACCGACAGGAAACAGAATCACTGTTCTCATTCAAGAGTGTTACAAACGTATAGGGACTGGTGTAGCAGTGATAGGTTGCAGTGGAAATTGCCTGTCTGTTTCCCAGCTGATGTTGATACAGTAGAGGAGGAGAACGGCACAGCTGGAGGGTGAGACTTCCTGTTTGTCTCGTGCGTTTAATCACATTGTGTGAGATTAAATATGGAATATTTCACAGGTGATAGGAGGTCCACTACCCTGCTGAGTAACCCTGCTTCTTCTCCATCACACACTTTTTAAAGCTCTTTTGTCAAAGCAATTCCCAGTGTGTTTTGAAGCACTTCATACTGAAAATTAAAAAGAATGGTTTTGTATATTGCTCAAATGGTGTGATTCTTATTGTAGAGAGGAGAATAAAACTGAGCGATTCAGTATGTTTTCTTTTTTTTTGTCATTAAGGTTTTCATTCATTTTAACGAACTGAGATCGTACGTTCTATGTGCATTTCATCTGGACACAGTCTAGCATAATAATTTAGAGATTTTAATAAATAGGAAGAAAAGGAGACACGCAAGCAAAGACAACAGAAATAAGTAATATCAGTAAACCGTAAAAGCAAACGTAAAAGGCAGTAGTAGTAGATAGCACTAGATGAAAGGTCAGGGAGTTCGTACAGTTCATCCTCTGGGAACCATGAATATCTGTACCAAATTACATCCAGTAGTTGTTGAGATGTGCAAATGAAAAACAAAAATGTCGACCTCATTATGGCACTAGAGGAAGTCAGACAAGTGCAAGTGTCACGGGGATTTGTCCTCTGGGGACCATGAATGTCTCAAAACTTCACAACAACCCATCAAACAGTTGACATATTTTAGTCCGGACTAGAGTAGTGGACTGACCGACACAGTGCCATGTTGCTACCACAGCTAAAACTGAGAAAAAGCTATTTACCACATTTAACCTTTACCGACTGTGCAATTCAGCTGCAGACCATTCAGTTAGGTATTACGGTTTGTCAGTTTATTCTGCACACTACCTATTTATTCTACCTACTCGTTTAATTTATAGAACTGAGTCACTTAAAGAAAACCTCTTACTACCAGCTCAGCCCTGGCGATAGTAGTGATAAGTAATCAAATACTTAAGTAGAGCTTTGTGGTACTTGTACTTTAGATGCTTGAGTAACTAAGGGGACAATATTACACTTTTCACTCCATTATGTTTATTTTAAATATTTAGTCTTTAGTTACAGCGCAGATTCATTTTTATAATACAATATCTAATCAACAAATAATTTGTGAACTGCAGTTTTACTCTTGTTACCTTCAGTATTTTTTGATACTAATAATTTAGTACTTTTACTTGAATGCGTGACTTTTATTGGTAGCAGAGTATCTCTGCACTGTGGTATTTTTTGTTCGACAATGTTTTATCTGTTCTTTAAGGGTTTTTTTTTTCCAGTACCAGCACCGAGGGGCTTTTCCTACAAGATTAAAATGTTCTTGTTACATTGCCAACATTTGTTAAACCCATTATAAATCACTTTAAATCTATCTATCTATCTGTGTATAATTTTATTAGAGATGAACGCAACTTCCTTAAACTCACTATCTAGATCTCTTCACCATGATGATCACAGGCCTCTACATAATCTAGTTAGAGTATAAATATGTTTTTGATAAAATATAAAACACTGATTCAGAAATCCACATCCCAGGAGAATTTAAGAAGATTCGATCCATATTCTCTTAATCTTCCCTGATAAGTCAGAACCCCACACTCCGCCTGGAGCTGTAAACATTTTCAAAAATTCCCTTTATCAGTTAAATAAATTATTCTTTCGTTTTGGCTAGCACTGCAGTAAATTAGGATTATTGCCATATTATTGTCTGGAAATGTTTAATTTCACTACTTCATTCTGCATTTTAGACAGAATACTGGGGTGTATGTTCTTTAGCATTTCTGCCTGTTCTCATATCCTCCCTGATCATACTCTTAAACTGATTAAGATGGCATGAAATTGCAAGGAAACCTGTAGAAATTGAACAGTTCACCTCTCAAATGTCCCCTTAAATGCAGCCCGTATCTGAGGGAGACAAACTATAGATATTCATATAGAATTTGAACTGTTTCTAGCTCGTCCAGCTATCCTGATTAATGCGTTTCCCAGTATGTGTTGTATATATTTTAGCCACTGTAGGGATGTAATTTTGTCCAGGCACCCTCTCGCAGCTAATGCAACTTCTGATTGCTGCTGATGTTGAGTGTTACACTAATGAGTATTATGGTTTTCAATTGAAAACCTTTGTGCCACAGTATTGCCCCCGCTTGTGCAGATCACTGTGATGAATACCCATCATACTTTATGATACTTTAGCACATTGTCACTAAATGAAGGCTGCCAGGTCAATTTTCAATTTTTTCCCTCTCCACTTGAAACAAGACAAAACCTTGGAACCCTTCACATCTCTAATTCAGATTGATTGAATCCACTCGTGGCCACAAGGGGCCTCATCTCACTGTAGTTTTCTCTGCTTTTTCTGCTGTGAGTGCACATTTCGCATTGCACTGCACAGACTCAGCCGACTGACCTGCTAGTGGGAAGTGGCATTATTGTTTATTAGGCTCATGAGCTTATGCGCTGTCTCATTAATTCCACTAGTTGTACATGACTGTTTAATAGAGCTATCGTTGGGCTTTTATGCATGTTGACGCATCTACTCCAGTTCTTCACATATCTGGGGGACGAAGAGAGCGAACTAGCGTGCACGTGGACCGTTTGGATGATCTGCAGGCCTCTGTGCAGTTCCCTGAAGGTTATGAAAGCCCTTTTGCTGATTCAGACCACACAGTTGAGTTTACAGAAGCTTAATTATTCCCCCCACACTTCACACACTGAGTCTGTCCTGGGCCCTCATGTCCCATTGCACCTGTCTGTAAATACTCAAAGTAAGAAGGAGATTGTTTTACTTACAGGAAAAGTTAGACATTTTGGGAAATATGCTTATTCACTTTCTCGCAAGGAAGTGCGTCAGTTGACCGATAACCAGCTCAAGACTCCAAGAAGCTAATTTGTCGATTTTGTGTTTTTACACATTGGTTTTTGATTGGATTAAGCAAACAAGATACTACATTTTAATTAGAGAGCTTTAAAGGAACTGGTGGGTGGATTTTGTTCCTTTTGGACAGAACTGATTCCCCCTGTTTCCTGTATTTGTGCTAAGCTAAGCGGCCTCTGGCAGTTGCTTCATACGAAACGTTCATTTTCTGACATTATATAAACCAAGTGATTAATTGATTCTTTGAGGAAAATAATTAGCAGATTAATCATAGTGAACAGTATCCTTACTCGCAGCAGCACTTTTGATATGATGCACATCACAAGCACTCAAGATGCTAGATCATATCATACTGCTGATACTGTTTTGACTGTTTTTATTAGCCTTTTGTGAAGCACTATTTTGGTAAACAACAATCAGCAGTTCACTCTCTTTAGATTTTTTTTTTTTTTTACTTTGTCATTGTTCGTTGTCAATCAAACCTGAAAACGACACAGATTTCAGAGCTGTTGCATCAAGTGCCTTGATCTTGAAGTACAGTACATGTCGGTGTTAAAATTGGTCTCTTTGGCGTTTTAGACATCGCAGAAGAAAATAAATTTAGAGCTATTCAAGATGTCAGGTTTATATATATATATATATATATGTATGTATGTATATATATATTATTTATTTATTTAGTTTTTTTTTTTTTAAACAAAGCCACATCCAGGTTGAGAAGTGCAAAATTCAACATGTCTATTTCAGCTTATTCCCCCTCTGCAGTTGATCAGCTATTCAGGTGCAGTGAATTGAAATCTAAAGAAGGCAGTGCACTTTCTCCCAGAGTCGAGGCTATTACAGTGGATCCAGCAGTGGGCCCTCAGTAGCTGCGCTTTTGTAAGGGGGACACAGTCTGTCCATTATTGTTGTGTCAGAGTGGAGATGTGGGAGGTTGATTTATGTCTGAAACTCTCATGGGTTTCAGTCTCCCCTCTCTCACTTTTCATATCTCACAAGAAAGGAGAAGAAAGGGAAGAACCTCCATTAATGGTTGTATCCCCCCCACCCCACCCCCCCGTCATGTTTTAGCATGTTTAATCATGCAAATAATTTAACTTACATTAAAAAGAAAGAAAGGCTTAATGCCATTATTCTGCGAAATGACAACAACAGTATCAAACTTGACTTGAATATTTGGTTTCACCTGTTGGCATTTCTGCTACTGTTACCTTATGGCGCCTCCACCTCTCTCCACCAAGGCAGACAGTCAGGGAGTTTTGGACTGGAGCCCAGCTGTACTGAGGGACCTGCAGAATATGATACCTGTGTGGAGGAGCTCCAGCGTCTTAGCCCCCAGGTTCCCAGGAGAGAGCCGGGCAGGAAAGTTGGAGAACCCCCCCTCCTCCACACCACACCCTCCCACCATCACTGCTTTTCTTATCGTGTTCCCATTTCTTTTGTGCTCCTTGGTTACCCACATACCCCGAGGCCGCCGAGCCCCCTCTTCACCGTCAGCGAACCTGGCCGGTCCCTTTTCTCTGCTAAATGAGTCCTCTTTAAGATAATGTTTGATGCACTGACAGCCAGAACCTAAACACTGTAAAAGAAACCGAGTTTGACATCTTTTAATTGTGCTTCAGAAAGCAGAGATTGTGGTTTCGTGGACTGCTTTCAGATCATGCTGCTGATATGGTAATTTGCCCAAGTGAAGGATGTGATGAAACTGGCAGCGTTGATAGTTTAGCTGTAGACGTCCCTGGAGTCCAGTCTGCTGGTTCTCCTCTCCCTTAAACGTGAGATGATTCTTGAAGGAGTGCATACTTAAACGGCATTTGTTTCGGTAAATCACCTTTAGCCTCAGTGACTGTAAAAATAGCAACAACAATTTCAAAAGTTTGACTTTGGTCAGAATATGTTTTCACACAGGAAATCTTTAATCTCCCTCAATAAACAGACACAAGTGTTCATTCTGATTTAGAACAAATGGCAGATGTGCATGAAATTAATATGTTCTGTGAATGCCAGTTTTTTTTTTTGTTTTTTTTTCCATTGCAAGATTCATGATAATTGATTTCCATCTGTGTACGAGCAGAGCACATGGTTGTGATTACATCTGTCAGCTAAATGATCTGGCATCATGGTGCACTTGCACGAGCGTGTATTAAGCCGGATTTCTATTCAGATGGCATGAAAATAGATCAGCTAGTGTACATAAAGCACTGGATTTTGTTATCGTGATTGACAGTTAGTGAACAGCCGCATGACAAGACTTGTTATTTTTGTCACAAGTGATGCATGTTTGGAGAAATAATCCATCCCTTCATTACAACCCCATAAAGAGGACTTATCTTATTGAAATATTGTCATTTTGCTACCCTCCTCTTTCTTTGTGTTGTCCTTTTTTTAAATTGATTTGAACAAATGCAAATGACCCTATGCTTTTTTTTTTTTGCTTTTTTTTTTTTTTGAGTCACCATACTGCATATAAGCATCAATGACGGGAACCTGCTGTGGCATTTGGTTTTCATTTACTCCATGTGCGGTGCTAAAATATGACATAACATCTACCAGGAAGTTGGGCTGTTTGTTGAAAATCTGTGGAGGACTAATTTTTCAGTGTGTGCTTTAAATAAAAACGAGTTGTGAGTCATTAGGTGGAAGAATGGGAAACATTTATATGTCAGTGTTCTGGACAGCATGGATAATTTAATTGTGAAGTTATTTCTGTAGAAGAAAAAAACACAAAACAACAAAAGTGGGCTTTACGTTTTTTGATCTGCACATGAATGACCTGTTATTTCTCAAGACTGACTTTTCTTGTACTGCAGGGGCCCGCCTTTGTATTAATCTCTTAAATGAGCCATGCTGTGTGGAGTTGGATGAACATGTGCTTTTCTAGATGTAGTTTTCTTAATAAAACTGTCCCATTAGGCTGTAATTGGTGCTATCTGAGGCCGGGACGGAGACGTGAGGGGAGGGGAGCGAGAAGTCAGACTGAGATGGTATCGGGGTCGAGGAGACAGGAAGCCTCTGTGTAATCTTGTCAGGTTGGAGATCGGAGCTGCGATCAAGCCGACCGGACTGAACTCTGCTTGTCTGTTGCTGGACTGTAGCTTCACAGGGAGTGTACTGAACTGCTGTGAACTGAGCTTATCTATGCTGTTTGCACAGGAGCCTGGACTTCACCTGGGTGTTTACATGTTGGATCATTTTCAACTTTGTATATAAAGCGAGCACAGTGTAATGATCAGTGTATACATGGGGTATCAGAAGGGATCTGTGTCTAGTTTATGTCAAAGCTCAAGGGAACAAGGGATGGGTGGCTTTGCTGAATAACTCCAGTAGAAGCCAAACATGTGAAGACAGGTTGTTTCTCTGCTGCGTTAATGGGAACAAACGTCCAGTGAGATTATGTGCCGTTTTAAACTTTGCTATTTTTTTTTTTGTCTTCATACCTGATATTTTCAGGTTCAAATGTAACACAGAATCACAAGAAGTGATTAAACTGTTATTTGACTGGAGGGCAAACGGACAGGGAACATGATCCTTTTAATACTGACTGATTGAAGTAATAGATGTAGACAAAAAGCGGTATGAAGACCTCTAAGGATTGATTTTGTTCTCGATTCCACTGATGGCAAAATTAAAATCAGTAGCAAAGGCCACTCAGTTGAATTAAACAAATCCATGTGAAGTATATTTTTACTACACTAACACAGTAATGGATATGGTGGTGTGGGTGCATGCCATATACAACAGAATGAGAAATGCTCTGTAAACCTTAACTGTACACAAGAATCAGGGGATAGTGAGAAGACTGCTATTACATTACACATATGTCACTCACAGTACGATAACAAAACACTCCCAGGACCCTGGTCTGAAATGCTGCAAAGCTCTCACAGTGTTTTTTCCAGCTGAACCAAAGCTTACTAAGTAAATAGGAATGCTGCACGCAGACACACACTGACATTTGCCAGATGCTCGACGCTAATTAGGGCCAAGTATTCCCCCTCGTACGGAGTGTGTGAGAAACCATAAGTGCACCGCTGGCCGACCTGTAAGACCTGGCTGGGGCGGAGTTATGTGTTTGTGCTCTGCACATAAACTCTGCATTCTTATTCAGAGCAAGAATTTGTTGTTGCGGTTTTCGTATAGGGAGGTGCACATGAATCCCAGTTTTCTTTGATGTAAGTTTGTGACTAAGATCTCTGTTAATTTGGAATCCAAATAAACCATTTACAGTGTATTTTAGTTGTTGACACAAGTGCAAAATCCAGTAAAGCCCAGGGTCTCCCAGAAGCTGCAGTTAGATGCATGAACAGATATTGCTTTGCCTCTTGACTCTGTCATTTAAGATACTTCCATTCTTGCAGTTCAGTGCTGCTTGTGTGGGTGAGCCAGAGTCCTCTGGCAGGTGCTGAGAAGCAAAATGCTTTCGCTTGTAGCTATTTTCCCCCAGTGAGCAGTTTACCATCGACACATTATCCTTTTCAGGTATGACATTCATCATTTATCATTTAGCCTCCACGTTTTCAAACCTGAGCCATCATACCACCTACAAGCCTCCAAATATAATCTATCCATATCCAAAGAACGGACCCTCCCTCCTGCATAATAACCCACTCTGCAAACCCTCCTCCACCCCCACAATGGTGGTGGCGGCGGCGTACTAAGCAGGAAGTGAAAAGAGACCTGAAAGCTCCAGCCACCCACAGACCCACCCCCTCTACCCCACCTCACCCCTCTTCACCCTGCTCTCCCAGGCTGCAACGTGGCTCTGTGTCCTGGCTCCTGTCCAGGTTCTGGTGGTGTGATGGGGAGGGTCACGGTTTGCGCCTGACCCTGGGCCTGCATGTTGGATGTTGTTATTATTAGTGCTCCGTGCCCCCCGGGCGGGCAGTCCCCAAAGCAGGAGGAACTGTCGGGCTCTGGAGAGGCTCTGGACCTGGAGAACAGCTGTGTGGGTTAGAGGCTGCTGGGGCCCCCACAGTCCCCTGAGAGCACCGCTGCACCGGCCCGCCAGGAGGTACAACTGTTTTTCATACTTCATTGTACACTGCTGCACAGCAGGACCAAGGCATGTTACTGGATACACTGCCTAATGTGCAGGGGATGGGCACAATAACAGGATGCTTGTAATATAATGCAATACGTGACACTGCAGAGTTTGACCTCAAAAATTACCCACAGAGTTGGGGTGAGTGACAATATAATATAATGATAATAGAAATATAATAATGACAAAGCGAAAACAGAATTCTAGAAATGTCTACAAATCTATTAAAAGTACTTCGTTGTAGTACCTCTGGCAGAGATCACATCCTCGAGTCTTCTCGGGTATGACTACAACAAGTTTTGCACACCTGGATTTGGGGATTTTCTGTCAATCTTCTCTGCAGATGCTCTCAAGCTCAGTCAGGTTGGATGGTGATCGTCTGAAGCTGTCTTAAGCTTCCCAGTGGGTCAGTGGTTTTTAATATTATGTTGTAACAGGTGCTCCTGTCAGTGTGTGAGCTTGCAGATTTTATACATTTATTTGTGAATTTATACCTTCCTCCTAAAACCAGTTACTAGTTGTGTTGTGTGTATATATAGATATATACACATACACAACATTCACAATACACCATTTGACCACAATGGTGTATAACTGCATAGCTCACATGTTGCAGACATCAGTTGCTCTGTGAATGAATCACAGCCACAGGAGGGCAAAGGGTATTTAAAAGCCTACCTTACCTCTCTCTACAATCTTAATTCTGCCCATTCTTGGCAGTTCTGGAGGGGGGCCTTCTAACTGTGTAAATAGCTCTGGAAATTGCGTGTGGCCTTTGACTGTCTGTGTAATTGCAAGCCTCTTGCAGTATTTTGCTTGGCAGTCTGAGAGGTTAACCCCTGAGGGCTGGAGGCCTGAAGCTCTCCGACTGACTGGCAGAGGGCTCCTCAAAGCCCCACTTGTTCACCTCCCAGCCTGGGCAGCTCTAAGCCGCCGCTGATCCTCTTCTAGACGAGAGGGAGAGTGGGAGGCTGTCGCATTCAGCGGGGGCTGAGGCTCTGCAGGGTGAAGCCTGGAGTGTTATAGGCCCACACAGACACACCGAGCACAGGCTGCCTGGTTGCACCTGGGCAGTCAGTAGCACTTGTAGCTTTGTCACCCCTGAGAGACAGCACCAGCACTAAACTGGCCATAATCAGATTATATGGAGGCTGCTGCAGTATGTGGTTGATCAGTACCCCAAAACCTTTTTTCCCATATTCCCATGAAGCTGTAAATGTGGATTATTCCTGTAGTTAATGATGTGCAGATGGATACACTTAGTTTGGTTATACTGAATGAGTGTTTGATGCAATAATGCACTTAAATGTCAATTTATCAATTTATCCAATGTATCACCGCTAATTTACAAAAAGGCTCATTACAAAGCCACAAAATGCATTTGGCAGCATTGAAAACAATGACGAGAGTAAGATTAGCAAAATAAATGTTGAGTATTCAAACATGGCCAAAAATAATGTCACATTAAATTGATTTGATCTAAATTCCACACATTAATTCTGTATTTTGAAGGGTTTCACATCCCTCACACTGTTTATTTTGAACTTCTTCATCTCAGAAGTATTCAGGGGTCAAGCTGGGGATTTGTGCAGAAGGTAAAGTCTAACCTGTCTACTGTGATGGATGATGTAGTCATATGAAATGGTCTGTAAAGATGCAGCCTCTTTCAGAGTCACAGCAGAAACTGCAGCGAAAAGACAACATGCATAGTTTCCTCCCTGGATTCCCACATTGTTCTCGCCAGCTCTTCTCCCCCTGGGCCTTGGGAACGAGTCTCTGTACACTCCAGACAAAAGTACACAGGCAGAAAAGAAATATCAAGGCACAAAAGCTCTTTATGTAATGCTGTCAAGTTGTATTGATTTTTTTTCCCTGTATATTTGACAGACAACATAAAATCGTTGCTTCATGTCATGTCAAGCTGGGCCTCGGAGATCGCATCAGCTCTTCCAGTATCACTTGATTCTTTGGTAGAAATGCTTCTTGGACAAGACATTGTGGGGAGATGTTGACTGTGAGTGATTCATTTGTGTGAACTCTGAAACATGTTTGTTGCCTTTACACAGTGACACATATAAAAGCTGTTCCACAGAAAGTCAACCTCAAATTAGTTTTGTGACTTTGTGCAGTGTGTTGTACAGTATCTGAGGCCTGGGTCTGTTTTATCAGTGAGACAGCGGATGGATGGATTCAAGGTCCTGAGCAGGACTGGGGTGCTGGTTTGTTTCTGGCTTTTTGAGATGGAGGATCAGCAGCTGTGTAATCAGACCTGGTTCTGACCCTACCTGTCCGGACGTTCCTCTGCACCCTCCATCATGTTGTGTCACGCACACACTGATGAACTGCTGGTCGCGTGCAACCTCTGAGCTTGTCTGACCTGCTGTCTGATTTAGTGAGGATATTCTACAACTGCCGGCACTGTAGGACCTAGTAGGGAACACAGTACATTATTGTTTTCCCATAACATTCATTAGGTCTTTATTTAAACTCCCACTGATTTACAGTTGACCTGTGGCCACTCAAGCAATGCAATAAGTAGAAAGATAGCACGATAAATAAAGATAAATACAATTTTGTGGTATTTGTATTAAGTTTTCAGTTTGGGTGGGAAACAGAAAAGCTATGATGCCTTGATTTTGCGTATTTTTACACTAATTAGCTAACCCCAAAAAACTACTGCCGTGGTAGTTTCCTGCGCAGCACTGGAAAAAAAAGGACAAAATGCAGTACCTACTGATAAACTGTGTTCTCTTACCTTTATTGTTTTGTTTTAACGGGTTTGTTTGCAGCGTGTATGTCTATAGAACCCTTGTGAAAATGTATATTTAATGAATATCATAAATGAATCTACTATTTAATTCATTTAACCACAAGAGATTTGGACTTGGACTTTGCTAGGTTCAAAGGGTGAGATGGCAGTTACTGCTACACTGATAAGCTAGTTATCATTAGCAGGAGTTTTGCTTGTTTTTCTTTTCTCCTTTGTGAGTTCCTTTAATAAGCCACTGCCTTTAATTATGCAGAATAATTGAAACCAACTAAAATGCATATTTTTCCATTATAGATGATAACAGGTAGGGGAAAATCTGTATGTGAATTTGGTTTTAAGGATAGCTAAGGCTAGCCATGGCTTCCTCACCAGCTAGCTTTCACTTGATTGCTGCTTCGGTTGGTTTTTAGCTTGGTTTTGTTGGATATTGTACTTTGATACTTTGGTGAAATCATCGGTTTATGACTTTTAACAAAATATTTTCACATTGTAATACTGCTACTTTTTCTCTACATGTAAAGTATCTGAGTACTTCTTCCATCACTGCCCTCTGGTAAAGAACCACATCATCTGCTGGCATTGTTTATGTGACTCACTGAGCTGTATGTGGCACCATAGAAGAAGCAGCCAGTGTCAGACATGTGGATGCTCGGTGGTCCCTGTTGAGAACACTAAGCTCTGTATTTGCACTCCTCTCTCTGAGGATAACAGCCTCTCCAGCCCAGGTTAGGAGAGGGGCTCCCTGCAGCTGCTGTCTCTGAGGCTGATTAGTGTGGTGATGAGCGAATGAGGGCCAGGGGAGCCATGCACACACACTCTGAAAGGGTTAAGCAGCCGGTTAGGGAGGAGACCTGCTCTGTGTCCAGGATGTTGAGTGCTGCAGCGCGATGGTGTGCTGTTACACTGCATGAGGCCTCGGCTCCACTTGGATTCTGATTGGGTCTGTAAGATCACAGCCACCCCCCTCCCTTCTCTCTGCCAACCCCCTCCTCCCTGAGGGTTTCTCTCTCCACATCCTCCCTGCTGATTATCACCACTGCCAGAGCTGACTCTTGCACTCCAGCTGCTGTCCACACTCTGGCTCTGGGGCTAATTTAACCAGGCTGCATGGAGGGAGAAACTTTCTCACAGAGACCTGGAGAAGCTGAGCTGCCACACAGAAAAGCGCCTCCCAGGGTATAGTTTGTTGCCTTCTGCAGAAACCTCCATCAAGCACTGCTGCTGCTCACTACAAAAAGAGCCGCAC
Source organism: Toxotes lorentzi (assembly GCA_037833715.1). Taxonomy (NCBI): domain Eukaryota; kingdom Metazoa; phylum Chordata; class Actinopteri; family Toxotidae; genus Toxotes; species Toxotes lorentzi. The sequence goes on along the minus strand of JBBMJY010000007.1, from coordinate 11,438,581 downwards.
TGCTAACACTACATGCCCTCCCTTCAGGTTTTCCTCAGTGAACCTTTTAAACAATATCCAGAATTACAAATGTTCAGAGCAAGGTCACAGTCCTCTTTACTCGGAAAAAGTTCATCAGTGCAAAATAGACAGCGGAGATTTCCCTGTCGACTGACGTGTTGCTCTCTGCAGGTGTTTCCTCTGAGCAAAGCCAGGGCAGAGTTCTGCCTTCACTGTCCAAAGGGTGACTTTCAACAGTCATCTTCAATGTGAAACTCAACCCTTAAGCTCCAAATATAAGACACACATACAGCATCTGAAGAGCTACTGTATATCAAAGCGTTTACGTCACAATACGGCCAGGAATAACAGAGGTCTGAGTTGGGAAGATTCATCCCTTGACAACTTCTTTTTCCAAGACAGATGACTGGGGCTGGAAAGTGAGTTTGAGTTTTTCCCCTGAATTGCTATTTCTGCATTAAGGTACTTCAAGTTATTGTTATTTAATAGGCTTTGAAGGCTGAATAATTCACATAAACATGGTCGTAAGACGGAGCTTCGAAAACGTCTATTTGACTTTGTGAGGCTGTGAGGGAGAAAAACATAGTAATTGACCAGTTGAACTGTGACTTTGGAGCAGGACAAAAGAGGTGGATTGCCAAGAAGACAGGAATCAGAATAAGGACTTGCCATAAGGTTTTCCAAAAAAAAAAGAAAAAAAAGGTGAATTTGAAATTAAGCTTGCAGAAAATGTTTATCTACATTGAATCTGGCTTATCAAATCTGTAATTCATGTACAAATAACAGATCTTCACGCTAAAAATACAGTTTCTGCTTTTCATGGGAAATGTTATGGTTAACATTTTGTATTTAATTCTGTGTGACAGTCAACAATTCAAACAATATGCACACCGTAAACATTGGGTATATCCCATGCCCTGGCATATGTCCATAAGCCACTTGGACACATTCCAGCAGCTCTCGGAGTAAAACCTTGTCTTACTTGTGAGTCTGTGCCAAAGCAGCATTATATGAGCGCTGATGGGGAGAGTCCTCTGTCAGCCCGCGGGGGCTCCAGTGTCTTACTGCCGGGCCATCCTGGGTCGCACAATTGCACAGAGAGGGCAAGACGCTACGCCACAATCCCAGTCTCTCCCACCCCCAGCCCCGCCATGTTAAATGGGAGCATTGTGACTGCAGACCTGCTCTCATCTTCATGTACACTTTTCTTTTTTTTTCTCTCTCCCTCTCGCAGTACATAATGACCCCAGACTATGTGACGACAGGCATTGTATCCGACTGGGCTGACCACATAGAAATTAAAGATGAGGACCTGACTCAGAAGCAGCTGCAGGTCTTTTTCTGCTGCATGGTGTCACTGGGTCCCTGAGACGTTTAAGGTGTATGGGTATAGGTTTGTGTATGTGCGCACATGTGTGTCTGTTGCTATATTTATTAAATCACTTTTCACATCCTCACTCTGTGAGTGGCCTCTCGTGTACTTGCAAACATTGAGACGGTAACAATTGAGGGCAGTAACAATTGATTAAATCAAATTTCTGCCCAGAGCAAAACTTCAATTATGACATTAGACCTGTAATCTGATTGTTTCAATCACATACTGTGGAAATTGTCATTATGGTATATCCACAATATTAATCCCTGTAATTGTATGTATTTACATCATTGTAGACATGCTGGGAGGTGGTGCACATGTTAAGCATGTGAAATGATTTCCATATGTAATGTAGTAATTGTGCATGATTTGAATATGGGTTTCCTCAACAGGTGCATGGTCACACATACATTAAATACGCTGTAGAGACTGCAAGGTGAAAACAGCCTGCATCCTTTATTTCAAGCATTAAAATGTTTCAAATAAGCTGTTCAGAAAAAGAAAAACTCACTTTTATGTTTTTCTTTTCCCTCCACAGAATTTTCCCTCCATCAGTCTTTGCGGTGAACAATGTGGTCACACTACACCTGGCAGGTATTTAATCTCTCGCAGTCATTTTATCCGGGAATCCCCCTATTTCTCAAATATGAAGTGCAATTTAGAAATCAAACCCAGCAGCACTGAAGATCTTTTTTTTTTTTTTTCTCCATTTAACTAAAACGCTTCGAGAACTCACACAGCCTATACCGTGCACAACAAGATAAGTCCTGGAACATTTCCACAAAGAGAGAGATGATGTTTTCTTCTCAAAAAGGTGAAAAACAATACACATTACAGATAGGCAGTTTGTACATGGGTTTGTGTTACATACAAAATGTCCTCTTGAAAAATACACCTGGAAAAATACTTGTTATACAAGAGTGCTGTATCAAATGTGGTATGTTTTCAGTACTTAGTGCTAGTATGTATTTTTGAACTCTTGGAAAATAACTGACCTCACACACTTTGCAGCTACTGTGTATGAGTGTGAATTCAGCACTTTGTACCAGCTTTGGTGATCACGCTGCAAAGTCAAACTGACCACAGAGATAGCATCTCAGGTCTCAGGAGGCAATTATAAAGAAATTAACTCAAATTGTGGCTAATTTTGTGTTGTCTACTATTTTTCCGTGTTTATTTTGAGCAAGGTTTCTTGGAAACTCCCACTTTTTAATTGCACCAAATGCTTATTTTAGATTTTTTTTTTTTTATTTTTTTTTTTTTAACCAGTCTGCCTTTCCCCTGGCCTGCAAAAGGCTACAGATGCTATCAACAATGATTTCAGTGTGGCTATTTCTGCCTTATACACACACACCTACACACACACACATATAAAATGATCTGGTGCATGTATAAATAATTCACATAGGTCAAGCTTTGATCCTCTGATACAGCCTCTCTCATTGCCAGTAGTGGCAGGAAAACCAGTAGATTGAAAATGAGGAATGCATCAAGGGGTGTGCTGTTTACTTGTAGCACGGGCAGCTGGTTAGCCACCCCTCTGCCACTTTACACCCCCCTCCCTCGCTTTTCAATTCCAGCCAGACCCCAGGCTCGACTACTAACTGGGGGCTGGAATATAGTGCACTGGGGATCAATGCGGCCCTGAGTGAAATGTCAACTGTGGCCCTGTGATGTGTCAGGCTGTGAGGGAGTTGTAATGGCTATTGATCCACTGTGCGCTTAATGCAGAGCTGCCCCGCCACAAAGCGAGCCAGCTGCAGCAGAAAGATATATGTATGAGATGAGCTAAAACTGAGAAAATAGAAAAGAAAGAGCCCACAGTTTTGTCCCCCTCCTTCCATCCCTCCCTCTCTGGCTGCAGATTGATCTTCCTCTTCCTGCTGATTCTAACTGGGGTCTGTCATTATCTTACTCTGTCATTAGGGGCTCCATTGACAGCCTTGGCCTGTCTGTGTCACTCTATTGAGACAGCAACACTTTTCCCATGCAGCGTTCCCTACATTTATTAAAATCTGTGACAGCCTTGTCTTGGCTTTCTCCATAGATGGCTGAGCTTCAGGCAGTGGTGCAGCAGTGTAATTGGAACACGAGGCTCTCTGTCCCTGGCTAGTAATATCTCTGAGGTACAGCTGTAGGTGAGACTGGTTTATATCAGACTGTTGGCTATGAAGAACAAAGTCAGACCACCTCTGTCTGAGGGTCAGTGTAGTCTGTGCTCCCAGGGGCAACGCCAAAGACCCTACATTTATACCTGCATCTGTGAATCACATGTGTATGATCAGGAGTCTTCACACTGCAACTGTTAGGGAAAAAAATAATGTTTCCAAAATGTAAGGTTAAGGGACTGTAGGAAAATTAAGGAAGGGGAGGGGTCAAAAAAGATAGAGGGTTATATTTTTCTTTTTTTGGTGAGGGGAGGGTTTCGGGAATGTTTTCTCACCCCAGAGTTAGATTTTATTTTTGTTCTAAAAAAACATGTGGGCTTTGCCAGATGAGGACAACAATCATGTGTCTGTATTAAAGGTTTACTCTCCTCATCAAATCAGCTAGAGGCTAATAGGATGGCGATGGCAGTTTTTGACAGACAAAATAGACATGGAACTTTGGCTGAACTTTGCCCTCACTTTATTCTGTATCCTGAACAGAAACCTGAACGACAATAGAGTTAAATGTGTCAAAAAATATTAACTCTGTCATATAAAGTCACAGTGACAGCTCTTTAAAAATAAGGATAATTAAAATAGTGCCCACCATTTTGTTATGTTAGCCATAATTTTAGAAAGTGCTAAATCCACTGATAATTTTTGATTTGGCTGCTGAGTGAAAATGACTCCTTTCTTAAGTTTAAATTAGAGTAACCATCTCAAATTCTTTGTCCATTTTTAGTTATTATTTGCAGTTATAGTGGTGTTGTATTTTTTTTTTATTTATTGAGAGGAAGGTGTTATAAGTCAAGAGAGCTGGAAGAAAATATTTATAGTTCTGGGGTTTATAGTTCTCCTTCCTCCCTAATAATTTTCCCTAAGTCCCTAAGGAAAGCAGCCCTTTTATTTTTGTCATGACCATCACACACTTTGGATTTTAACCAAAGGAATTTAAAGGGTTTCATCAAACCAGAGATTGCAGAATTATTTAGTTAAATACACCCCCCCCCCCCCCCAAAAAAATAGGCCAGAGTTGCCTCCAGAGGCTTTAAAATTTGTTCAACATACAATACCCCCCATGCTGAGGCCCTCACCAGAGGAGCATGTAAAGGTTAAACAACAATACAGTCTGTTATAAATGACCATAGTGGCACTTTTAATGTTTTCATAAGACCAAATCATCATGTTATTTTAGTACAGAGTTTTTGAATTATGCGCTTCAAGGCATACTTCAGTGTTTGGGGATAGTACAAAAATTACTGGGGTGGGGAGGGGAGCTTGAAACCAAAACCTTCCCATGTGTTTTATTTATATATATATTTTTTGGATCCCCTTCTTGACTTTCCAACACCCTTTCTCTGATATCTCAAAATAATAATACATTATTGAGTTGGTGAAATCTGTTTCACCATTGGTAACAAAAAGTGCCTATATAATTAAAGATGATGCAGGCCTATTTGAACCTTAATATGTTAGTGGAGCAGTAACTTTCACTGCTCCACCAAGACACACATTTGAAGTGGAATTGGTTATTGCCACATTTATGGCACATTTTTTTTCTAAGCAAAAGCTTGTAAATGATCACTGTTGTTGAAAGTTACGTGTTGTAGCCTGACAATCGAAAAAGCCAAATAACCCTCATTTCAGCAAAAAGACAAAATACACTGCCCACCGCACTAATAATTTTTACACTGTCCCTGACCACCGACTAAGCTAAATTTTAGTTTATAAGAATGAGGTTATGCCCAAACATCACAACATCTGCAGCTTCAAAGAAACGGATTTGACAAGCCTCTTTGGTTCTGTGTCAAAGTGACCAGCTTAAATATTGTGCTTCAAGATTTCAATGTGAAAAAGAAAATGAAAACAATAAATGAAAGAGCCTGTTAGAAACAACCAAAACAGTTTTTATTCTTACAGTCTTTACATAACCTAAATGTGTGATCACATGATTATTGTTTTGTTGTATTTTCTGCTCCCGGACTATTACTGTAGGGTCTTGACAACTTGAAAACATTTCTGGAGGCTGTCAGGAAGTGCACAGTGGGGTGCACTGAATTGAGATTGGTGGTTTGTGGGCATGTGTGCGTGTGTGTTTGTGCACTACACAAAAGCGGTGCTGAGTATAGGCTGGTGGTGGGACCAAGCTGCTTCTCCATGTTGCAGGAGGCACAATCAGGTAGGACCAGGGGGTCTCTGGCTGTCTTGGCCCCCGTAACACACGGGGCTGCTCAATGGGACGGAAGTTATTGGGGGGTTGGGGTGAAACTGATGACATGGTTTGTGACAGAGACTCATCATTTGAGTGTGATACAAGTATTTGAGCAGCAAGGCTGTAATGTTGCTCGGCTTGTCTGGAAAGATTTATTCCAGATTGCAGTGCCTGAGGGGTCAGCAGCCATACATGTGGGAGGTTTGTGCACTAATGCACTGTTTGGAGGAAGAGGTTGTGGACATAACGAAACAACATGCAAAAGAATCTGCTGGTGGACGAGAAGAACAAAAAACAATCAGCTCTATCTACTAGCAGACCAGTGCTAAAAAATGTAAATTATATTTTTCCCAAAACAAGGAGTAAACAGAGCAGATAGCTCTCTTACAGGACATAATTTAGTATTTGTTTTCATGCAGATGTACGTACATTGGACACTTCCTAAAAAATACAATGAATTTCTGTCTCTACAAAAGTTGAATTCATGGCCTCGCTCCTGCCTGACAGAAAGAAGCTCTTTTATTTTTTTTATTTTTTTATTTTTGGTAGCGAGAGGGAAGAAATGTTTAATCCAACACCCACTGTGAAAGGAAAAAGTAATGCATATCTCACTATCTCGCCTGTCTCCCAGCGAGATGAAATTGAAATTTTAATGCATTTTAGAGTTTTCCCCTCGAATGGAGAAGCTGATAGACACAGGGATGTCATATTTACAGTATGAACACCCATGGTTTAATGCACTCTACAATACTGCCATCTCCAAGTTCTTTGGAACAAAACATGCTCTTGAACATAAAGGAAAGGCAAAGAACAAAATTATTCCTCAAGCTTTCTATCAAGCTTCTGCATTCATGGCAAAGTCTAAAGGGCATGTCAGTCCTCCTGCCTCTGAGAGAGGTAATTATCCTTTTCCTGTCAGAGAACAACAAATGATAGCCAACTATGGGGGTGCATTTTCAGGAGCTGAAATTTGTCAATAGCAAGGAGAAGGGGTTTTAATTTTCTGGCAGCTGCATATCTACTTTTATCATGTTTTTTTCCCAGTGGTCATTAGTTGCATGTTTTCTTTCTTTTCACATGAGCTTGCACAGGGTAGTGCTGTTTGTTTATGTCCATGAGCCGCTGAGGGTGTATTTATGTGCCCTGCATTAACATAGCTATTTATAGTCCTACACTTTCTTACAGTCACCTTTTTTTCCTGTTGTGACCATTTCACAGATTATATATTGTCCAAGTAATTTCCCTTTCAGCATCTGTGTTTTTTACCTTTCAGAGAAAGCAGTGAATGGAGGGAAAATTATCACAATTACTCATATAATTGAGCCGTCTTTGTAGCAAGTGCAGCTTCAGTAGCCCTTTTTTTCCATCAGCCAAAATGGTTTCATTATATGGGTTTTTCATATTCCCTGACACAGGGCTCTGCTGAGGGCCTGGCGCGTGGATGAGATGCAGGATGAACAGAGCGAATCATTAAGGTCACAGTAGGAATAATTATCCCAGCTATGGAAAGAGCATCTACAGCCTTTTTTCTCCCCCGGCACAAATGCAATGTCCACGGCTTTTAGTCACAAAGAACTTTGTTACAAATGGAGCTTCCACCTTCTACTTATACAAAGAAGAGAGGGGGAGAGCAAGACTTGTATCAACATGACAATTTTCCATCATTAAGACTAATGACAGGCACAGACTGTGGGGATCAAGGGGAGCACAAAAAAGAGAGGCGCATTCAGGTGTTGGCTGAGTGCTGACCTCCTTCCTGTCTTTGTTGGAGACTTAACTCTTAACAAAAACTAAAAAGGGGTTGCAGACTAAAGGCGCAGTGGCAGCTGAACGTCAAGCAGGCCAGCTCTCCAGATTTGCATGTTTTCCATTTGCTGGGAAAATTAATTCAATTAGGCTCACATGTAAAGATGTTTAATCAATCGTTGTTTTAGTCTTGGTGAAATAATTCCCCCAGTTTATAGCTACGTTATATCGACTTTAATCCTGCAGTCCAGCTCTCGCACATCAAACCGTGAGTTTATTACATTTTGATTTACTTTAAAATTGATTTTCTGAAAAGTTGATGATTTCATGCCCAGATCTTCACTTAACAAGTGGGATGCTGTAACATGTGGCAAGTATAAAGCGTCAATGTGACACTAGTTTCTTTTACAGTTTAGCTGAATTAAGTAAAAGCCATATTTTTCCAAGTCCTTTCTCCCCAGTCTTCTCTCAGGTAATTGGTCATTTTGCAGCCAATTTCGGGCAGGTTGGATGCTTGCTGCCATGGCCTGACCCCTGCTGCTGCTGTAATGGGGGACAGCATTTCTACCAGTTCGCTGGGGGCTTTTCCACACTGTGACCCCAGCTTTCTGAGGAGAGAGCTGCTCTGAACACTGAAAGGGGGAAAGGACCTGAAATATGACTTCTCAGCTCAGACTTCTCTGCAGTGGCCAGCTTTAAAGTCCCATTCCACATGTGTTCATTGTAGGGTCCTTCTTTTTATCCACAGCTTTTTGCAGTTAGGGATGTTATATGCTGGGAAAGATAAGACTTCCTCGTCTTATCATTTTTCATAAATGTCCTGCTTCTGCGTGAAGATAAAAACAACAATAAAAAAATAAATATTACAGCAGATACAGAGTCTTCAGAGCAACAAGTCCAGTGTGGAGTCCCGGGAGTGTTTGATCAGTACATCTCCAACAGATGTGATGCAGTTTCCTCTCAGGGTCATCAATGTCTAAAAACAAACAAGACAAACATTACTTTCCAGCACAAATCAACACTATTTCATGGTTTCATTATTTAATAGCCATAGAAAATATTCTACATTGTTTTGGCTGTTAAAACAAGGACTTTATTCTACTTTGTAGTGTGTGAATAATAAGCATGAACTGCAATCCTACTGTAAAGTAATTGAAAACAGGATTTGAACCTGCCACCGCTCCCAAACTGAGTGACAGATCTTTTAATAAATAGTGAGTCATGTTTTCTGATGTTTATAAACACCCATTTAATTAAAATCACTCCAGAAACACATAAATGTTTTTAATTTAGAGGTCAAATTATTTGAATAAACTTTCATTCATATGGGAAATGAAAATGACTGATGGGGCCCTTAAAAATAAATAAGAATTGTTTCTTACTATAATTTAATTTCAGAAACCTTGAATTTATTACACACAGGTAATAAATTTGAGTTATAAAATCTGATTCTGACAAAAACAAACTTGCCAATAATGTTTTTACTAAGTACAATACATTATTGTGAGACAGTAAATGTGGTTTGGACTGTCTGGCATTTTCTAAAACCAATAAAAAAACTTAACACATTTTAATTTTCTTCCTGCATCTCTCCTGGCCCTTATGATAATGCAATCAATTAACCAGTATAACAATCTTGTTTCTCAGATATTATGATTCGTTTTTTGTTTACATATAACTCAGTAAACAAAATCAATTCACATTTTGATGCCACACTAAACATGAAAATAGACACTGAATCGAGTTAATTGTAGTGCATCTAGTTGGCGTTCATTGACGCTGCAAATTACAGGATGGCAGCGAGCAGCAAAACCAGACAGGAAGCAGAACAAAAGGCAATTTCACTTGTTTGATCCACTGCCTTTAAAATGTGAAATACAACCTTCATATAGTCTGACATTTCTGCTGGAAGTCACTCACCGAATTACATTTGCATTTGTAGCTGAGGCGATGTGGTAATAATGTCCATAAAGGGCAGTTTGAGAAAGGACTGAAAGGATGAGCTACTGTATTGATGAAAAAAAAAGAAAGAAAAACTGAAAAGAAAAAAAAAAGGATCACAGAGTGTGGGAACAATTTATTTTTTGTTATAAAAGATGTGAAAATTGAAATGTTAATTTTACGATAAGGCTTTTTGTGTGTAACTTTTCAGGTGCAGACTCATTATTTTGATTCAGATCACCTGAAATGGTCAAATACCATCAGAAATGACAAAGCTGAAGCTGGAAGAAAAAATATCTCAGTCACTTGAATACGTCCTATAAAAACAAGTTCATGTTTTAAAGCAGCAATATGTCTCCTTCATGAGGAAGGGAAGAAAAACAAACAAACCAAAAAAAAAAAAAAAAACACAGTTGCCTGCACCTCCAATGACAATAATTAATCAGTGCTCACATGCAGAGTCTGCAGGCAGTACAGGGAGCTGAGCCTTCACACAGCATGGACACACAGTTTACCAATGCACCGCGGTCGGGATAATATTTGGTGGTTGTTAAAATGTGGGTTGGCATGGTAGTTGAGGAGGGCTTTCTATCACCGGACTGAAATGAAGTCTGTGACATCTTGGCCTGTTTACAGGGAGGCAAGGAAAAAGAAGGGGGAAAGGGGGGGGGGGGGGGGGGGGGGGGGGGGGGGGGGGGGGGGGGGGGGGGGGGGGGGGGGGGGGGG
>JBBMJY010000007.1:11404834-11418836 GCA_037833715.1 Toxotes lorentzi | reverse complement strand
TATCTATCTATCTATCTATCTATCTATCTATCTATCTATCTATCTATCTATCTATCTATCTATCTATCTATCTGGAGTCAGCTTTAATTGAATAGCTAAAATAAAAATCTAAATGAAATAGTTTTTCCTGGCTGCAGTAAATTTAGTTTCTGGACGTGTGCCTGTGTTTTCCAGTGTTCCCAGTGTGTTTTCCTGTTGCCTACAGGCCCTACATGAACCACATAAATAGTAATGTAGGTCAATCTGCTCGTCTTCAGAGATCAGAGACTTGACTTGTGAGACGTGAGAAATGTTTCCATGATGTTGTAGCTCCAGGCTGTCTTGGACCGAGTTCCTCTCTCTTTTTCTCTTGTTAGGCTGACTTCATAAAACGTCTGGAAAGCGGCTCTCTGACTCCAGAGAGTCTGAGGATCCTGTGCTCATTCATACCCACCCTCATCTTCCCCTCTCGCATGCCAAGGCGTGTTGTTGTGTTGCCTCCCCCTCAGCTCAGCCTGCGCCCCGGGCCTCTGCCTGCCTGTCTGCCTGTCTGCCTGTCTGCCTGCCTGCCTGCCTGCCTGCCTGCCGGAGGCCCAGCTCGGCTAATCATCTGCTGACGGAACCGGGTAAAATAAATGTAACTTGAGACAGCTGAGGAATTATCTTAAGCTTGTCCACGCTTGTGATAGCACCCTAAGACGCCCGTGTAATTACAAACAACATATTATTACTTAAGAAATAGCCTTTAATCAGTGTAACCTTTCAAGTAAACGTCCGCCTAGCTTAAGTCCAACCGTCCTAACTTAGCTCACCGCTAGTTCTCGGTGGTTGCTAAGCAACACAACGGGTGGTTAGCCTAAGATGCTAAGCGATTAATTTTTGTTAGCAGCTACAGGTGTGCATTTGTCCGATCTTTTTCGACGATTTTCTCTAAACCATAATCAAAATACAAGTAAATATTATGTTTAGGCTATACAAAATCACTGTAACATATTCGTGACTGCATAGAGCCTTTAAAGAAATCAAGGTGTTTCCCTTGACTGGTTAAATGTGTGATATTAAGCTAAAATCATCACGTCTTCTGTTCGTTTTCTGAAACAAAGATTTTTGACGTGGGAAAATCCTTCAACACTGACCAAGAATTAAACGTAGGCTTAAAAAAAATAGCACACCTAAATTACTGTTAAATAAAATAGGCTAAAATAAAAACCTATGCCTATGCAGGAATATATTTGTTATTAGGACCGCTGCATAAGGAATAAAACACAAATTCTCCTCAGCTTTACAATGCCTGTTAGGAAAGAAAAGGAGAAACGCGTCTGCACAGAAAACATTCTTGGAAAGTAAAAAAGGGGATGCATGGCATATGCACACAAAACATTTTTATTTAAATAACGTCTGGCCATATATGGAACACTGCTAAAATAAATAAGACAAAAAATACAATTAAGTGTGATACAAGTAAATCAGAGGGTAGGACAATCAGTAGCTTACGGTGGTTAATGGATTTGCACCAATAGCCTAAAAAAAAAGTGAAAGCGTCATGGGCTATCAAAAAGCTGTGGTAAAATATTTACAAACGTGGATTCATACACTTACCCCCCAATATATTCAAATCAACTAATGACATGAGGAATGGATAAAGATAAGCTGTTTGTTTTTTTTATCGCACAACAAAATGAGGTCATATTGAAAAAGGCACGATACAGTTAACTTGTGCTACATTTGTGACAGGTTGTCACATTTTGCAGGAATGGCAAAAAAAGTGACGTCCGCGTAAAAGTGGGCTTGCGCCCAGGCTGTGATTGCTTTGGGTAATAGTGGTTCATTCATCCCTCGACATAAACAAAATAAATAAATACAAAAATAACTGTAGAAATCTGTGTCTACCATTTGCCAGCCGGCAAAACCGGCAAGGTCCATGAACCTGTCTGGCTCCATTAACTTCTCCTAGATGCTTGCGTGTAAAGTTCGCATGGCGCACGCACGAGCTCTGTAAAATGAAGGTATTGGCATTTTTCTTTTTTTTTTCACCAGTATTGTCCGATTTAAACCCGATGTTTTTTTTTTTGTTGTTGTTGTTGTTGTTTTTTTTTGTTGTTGTTGTTGTTTTTTTCAGAATATTGTCCCAGCGCTTATGGCGGAGTTGTGGTGGTGCTGGACCAGAGGAGGCTGCAGATGCGTGGTAGAGTTCGTGGTTGAATACCAGGAGTAGTTTGCCAAAAACGATGAAGGCGCAGTCGTGTTGGGAGGGCTGCTGCTCTGAGGTAAACTGGAGTTGACACTGTTCATTCTTTGAGTCTGTGGAAAGTCCCAGGCAGTAGTTGGTGGAGACGTGCAGGGGGGAGATTCACTGGAACCAACATGTTGCTCTGGGGGGATTTCTCCACTTTTCCACAACTTCTTGAACTTGGAGCGACGGTTTTGGAACCAGATCTTGACCTGAAAAAGAAACAGATATAAGCATAAAATTAATCAACCGATATTTTCCGACTCAAACCACTATTTGACGCCTTTAATATCTTTTCACCTTAGACATAGAATTTATATTTGACAGTGTATGACCCCATGTCTTAAATGTACCCACCTGTGTTTGCGTAAGGCCCAGCGAGGCTGCCAGCTCGGCCCGTTCTGGTAGAGCCAAATACTGCGTCTTTTGAAACCTCCGCTGAAGTGCAGCCAACTGGAAGCTGGAATAAATGGTTCGAGGTTTTCTGACCTTCTTTGGTTTTCCATTAACCATCCGGATTTCTGGCTCGCTCTCATCTTTCTCTGAAGGAACATTCAAATGAAAATGATATTATGCATGAGGGGTTTTGCAAATTTTCAGTGGTGCAGAGCTGCATGCATTTTTCACTGACATCTGTTTGTGTTTGGCAGATGTGCTTATTCCAAATTATTAATTTGATTTGACCAGAAATAATATTGTTGTGCAGAGGGATAAAATCAGGCGAAATTTGCTTGGCAGTTGTGTTTCAAATAAATTAACTGAACATTCACCATATCGATGAATGCGCACCTTTGTAAGACAGGTATATGTCCGATCATTTCTGACCAGATAATAATTATCTTGTCAGTTATATGCAATGCATGATTCCACTTGCTCCTCAGACATTTCATGCCATGAGCAAGTTTAGAAGATTTGTCTCAAACAAAAGCATGAACATCATCTAAATGCATTAAAAACATTTAAGAGCCCCCTTACCTGTATCTGCTGGAGTAGGTGAGGAGTTGGAGCCGTAGGAGCTGTATGCACCATAAGATGAGTTGAAACCAAGGTCGTAAGACTTCGCGTTATATGGCACAGTGCTCGTGGCGCTGCCGTGGTACTGGTAAGAGCCGAGCTGGCCAAATGGAGACCCAGCGCAGTGGCCAGGCTGCTGGCTGTTGTAATAGCTGCTGTCCGTCGCCGTGGACACGGGCAGAGTCGGGGACTCCTGCGATTTGTGCAAGCTGTGGTAATTGCTTGAGGTAATCTGGTTCGAATGCATATCAGTATTTAAGTTTTCAAAAACCCCAGTCATCTTCGAGTTGGAGCGGAGCAGTCTCGTAACCTGTGCGCAAAAACCGCAAAATTGCGAAACTGCAAGCTGAAAACACGACTCAAATCGTGGACTGATGATCCCCTTTTCGAGAAACAAAACGCATCCCCGTGTAAACTGTGGCAAAATCAGCGGAAGGTGTGTCCCTCTCACAGTGGCCTGTGATTATCTGCTACGGTCGGTGGTGGGAGCGCATTTATGAGAGAGTGAGAGGGAGAGAGCTACTGTGTCTGAGGCAACCAATGAGTAAGAGCTGCACCACTGACTACTCCCCACCGCGTCCACCCTCCATTATTTGTTCAGGTCTGCATGTCCCGGTTGTCTGCAGAGAGTTTTCCATCAATGCATCTCAAAAGAATCAGCGAAAGGTATCGAGACCAAATCCGCAGAAACCCAAGAGATCTGGTCTTCACCCAGTAACGCAGATTTAGTAATTCATCCCTTTGCATAATCACACATATAGCTAGAGAAGATAAAACACGACCAGAACATATGGATGAAATGTACTACACGTCATTAAGTTGGTGCAGCGAATTAGTTTTTAGTGGCTTTGCGGTTTGAGGTTAGCCGTCTTCATTTGAATTTTACGCTTGTCAATGTAACAGATTTATATAAGGTTCCAGTGCCAGTTGTGGTGGAACCACAGGCCTTTTTTGTGTACACTTGATTAAAATCTTGTCTCAAAAACTCAGAAAACTATTTGACACTAACAAAACGAGGCAGAAACACAGAAAGAGAGTGAAACAGGGAGTTAAAAGTGATCTTGAGGTGTTGATTAAAAAAAAAAAATCATGCCCTGTGGATGAAGCTGAAGGTTGAAGGCTGTCAGGAGACTAAAGGAGAAAACTACAGCGCCCCCAGGAGTTGGAAATCTGACCTACAGCCATTTCCCCTTTCTCTTTCCCTTTGTCTGCATTTGGTGGATAAGATAGGAGAAGATTAACCGCCATAGAAACCGACTCCCTTCAACCAGCATGTGGAGAGTTTCACAGAAGTGCGTTTTATCACTGCAGCTTTACGTGAAGTCCAACGTGCTGGTCGTTCCACATCCTAATAGCTTGTCCTGGAGTACAGAAGTTGGTGCCATGACAGAGACGTTGAGCTGCCTGTTTCTGTCGCCACAAGATGGCAGCATAGTTCCTTTTATTACACCTTACATCGATTTGCAGTTTGTTGTAATGCCACTGCATCAACTGATCAGGCTAACATGCAAACTGTCATAATGTGTTGTGCATATTCTATCAGCAAGAGCATCACAAAGCACTCCATCAATGTCATCATACAGACAAATTTCAGACAGAACAAGCATTTTTTGAAGGCACTATTTACCAATGGGGAATGCAGTCAGAGGCTATAATGGTGCTGCAGGTGGCAGAACCCCCAGATCTCTCTTTGTTGAAGCAATGAGCGCATCTATCAGTTTCCAACAGGTCGTACATCTAATTTTCCCAGATGTCCAGGAGGAACAAGATAACAATTATTTAGAAGACTTGGACGAGGTTATTGGAACCTAGAGGATGACCACCCCTGGTCATCCCCTGGCAAGAATTCTCAAGTCAGAGTCAGAGTCAAAAGTTAACAATGGAAGTCATGCAAACAAATATCTTCTCTAATTAGGATTCTTTTCAAAGGTTTAGTTGGTGCGATTGTTTGATGGCCTGTGAAATTTGTCTGAAAGTCTGAAAGTATGTTTTGTTACAGTTTTCTGTGTAAAAAAACAAAACAAATAATATTGGACAGCTTTTTGTGCAAACTTCTTCCCAGTTCAGAGACCTGTCAAGTAAAATATTCAGATATTTCATGAGGAAAATGTAAACAGCTTCAAAGTCAACTGAAAGAGGAAAGAGGTTCCTCTAGAGAATGTCTAAGTCATCATATTTTTAGATAGTGGTCAGGGAGGATTTCACAACACAGTCCTAAGATTTCACAGTCTTAGAGTTCACAATCAATATCAGAATGTGCCAAAACATTCATAACAGCACAGACTGTAGGGCAACAACTAGGCAACATAGCTCTTTTCATTCATTTTCTTTCAGCCTTAGCAATAGATTGTAGTCAGTGCTGCTCATTTTCTTGCTGCATCAATCTTAAGTTTTCCTGTTGCCTTGGTGGTCTCTGTTGCAGTTGCAGAGCAGCTGGTGTTGCAGCATTACAGTGTTCAGTGACATGGAAATGATGCCACATGACAGGACACAGATGTAAGCAGCTTTTATCAAGCATTCCAAATGACCATTTATACAGAGACTTCTCTGGACTTGGCTCTTAACACACCAATCACACAACATATAACGTATATGTATTCAGTATCTTTCCTTTCAGTTCATAATGTCTAATCTTTCTGTGATTGCAGCGAGAAAAAAAAAAACAGTTTCAGTAATTTAGCATTTGAAGCACCCATCCATTATCTGATATTTCTTGAATGCTAGAGAAGGTTGAGCAGTTGATTCACATCATTAAAGATGATGTAAAAATCACAATTACATACTATCAGTTTAACTTGCAATGTATAATCCTTCATATACTGATATTTTCCATTACCTTTTACATGTGTAATTGCGTGCTCATTCTAGTTGAGTGGCCTCAGGTATACACCAAAAGTCTTCCTTTCTAATAATCTGAACAAGATTAAAACTATAATTTGTGCATCTTCCACACAGTGGGTTATAACATAACATTCCTTAGTGTTACGTTGACATGAAAAGTTTGCAAACAGACAAGAGAATGACCATCTGACACCTCGTATTTGAGAAGTTCTTGTTATGTATGGTATTTATGGTCTGCATAATTATACTGTAGACTATTTCAATCATTAGACATTAGATTCCAGCCTAGATTAGATTCCTGCCCTCAGAAAGGTTGGGAGGAGGAAACTACTCATAAAACGGCACAGTGCTGGATGATATTGACATTTTGTCTTGAGGAATCAAAGTGCACAAAAAAGGAAGTCACTGAGAAAAAAAACTCAATAACTCTGACATTTAGAGTTATTGATCTTGAGTGTCTGTTATCTTGTCTTTTGTTGTTGCAAAAGATCAAAAAGCAAACAATAGCTGAGATTTTTTTGACGACTCACCATGAGGTGAGTAAGAAACACTGATAGAAGGAATCAAGATAGCACTCTGCACTCACATGACCACACAATGTCTACTGCCTGTTTATACTGGCAACGACACAGTACAAATATATATTACCCAGTACAAAAATATATTTTAATACAACTGGCAATAAAAGAGAAAGGGCAGAGGGGGAGGACAACTCCTCGCCCCGAGAACGCATGTTGCACTGAATATTAACCATTTTAGTTAGATACAAATTGCTATTGATTTGAGGACATGGTCTGAAATCCTAAACAATCCAGAAGAGATGTTCAGTAGAGTGTGTTCTGCATTATTGTTTTGTGCAGAACAATGATAATCATGATGATGTTTTAATGGTCTCTGCAGGAAAATCGGCATTCACATCCCATAAACATTTAATGCCAATATGTGTGCATGTTGGCATTAAATGTCCTGATTAGTGGATGCCACAGATTCTCAAAACTAATGTCGCCCCCCCGGTTCTGACTGAGGATGGCTGTCTTTGGTGCTCAATGTCCCATATTTTACCAGGGATAATGACATGTTTTGAGATTGAGAGTGAATGAACCAGATATCAGACTAAAACCCTCAATTTAGGCATCTGCTTTTAATAGAGGTACCCAGGTAAGGGTAGGCTTAAAATATACTTATAGCACAGAAAGTGTGACATTTTGGATTGGGTATGTTTTTCCAAATTGGGAATACACTTGCCTACCACTTTAAACTGCACTAATTTTAGTAGGCAGACATACATAAAGAACATAATGTTATATTTAAGTATATCTTAAGTACAACTTCAGTGGTTCAAATTTAACTCAACTTAAAGTATACTAATTTTGAATTCCTAAACATACAAAAGTATATTAAAAGTATACTTAAACATACTTTAGTATATGTAAACAGACTTTATTTTACTTGGGTGTCATAAAACGGATCTAAGGTGTTTTTCATTATGTAGTGTACTCGGGGTCAACAGGCACAGTAATGGTCCTGCTGTATTTAATGCAGGAAGGTTTCTGGCTCAGTAGAGTGATTTGGCTGTTGTTGGATTCTCTTCACTGATCTCCTGCTGGGTCTATTGGAGCATTCATCACCTTGGCAACTCACCCTTTTAGTCAAATCACATTAAGGAGTTTTTTTTTTAGCTTTGGCTTAAAAGTTTGAACACCTCCATGAAATGCTTTAGAACACAGTGTGTAACAGTAGGTGTTTTATTTGTTCTTCCATTGTTTCCAAATGTTTTAAGCTCAGCTTCTGCATGCGCTTCTCGCAAACATGGAAATGATCTACCAACTGTTTCTTGACCTCTCGGCCTGAAAGGTTGAGCCTGTTCTCTGTGGCTCCGGACACGAGTGGAGTTTAAGTTGAAAACCTTTAGCAGGGTGTTCGTGATTGAGCATGTGTTTCCTAAGAATTAGTCATGGTGGCTTTTCCCCTGACTAGAGGTTATTTTTAACAACAAAGGCTTTAATGACGAGTGCTGGTAGACAATAACAATTGGAAGGAAGTTTTCAGTTTGGAGCTTGTAACAGATGTAAGGTTAAAGTTTGATGCCCCTCAAACTGGAAGATCTGGGTTAAAGATCAATGGTATGCTTGGTTAAACTACTAATAAAGTATATTTTAGACTATAATCTTTAACACTCAGAAAGAGAAAGACAGAGGAGAAATGATCTGTCCGTTGGCTGAAAGCCCTTAAACCTATTTTTATGGTTTTTAGGATGTAGTTGAAGCATTGCATTGCCTTCAGTGAGATGAGAAAGTTCTAAAGATTCTTGGGTTTATGAGAAAAACATTAAAAACCTAAACACGATTGTTGTGACAAATGATAAAAGGCCATTCTTTCGCACTAAAGCAAAAATGATTTTGCACTTTGCAGGACAAATGAAGGAATCCCCAGAATTCCCTGTGTCATCTGCACAGCCTGCCTGAGAAGGAATTCAGAAAGGTCTGTGAGGTCCCGCTCCCTTTATTGTTGATTCAGCGGCACACCCCCCACCCAGGACCCATAAATGGAAGCAGTCCATTGTGTGAAGGGAGTGGAGCAGATTTACTGCGGATGGTCCCTCTACAAAGGACCACGCCACTGTCACAACAGGACCAGGATCAGCTTTTCCCACTTTCACACAGTATGATTTAATGCCGTGCTTCACACAGCCACTGATGCAGACACAACTTCTACAATCACTCAGCATCCATGCACCTCAATTGTACAACAGCGAGAGCTCTTATCTTTCCCATGTCTGGATACAGTCACTGCTATGATGATTTTATTGGTACTTACTTTCAGCATTTCCTGCAGGGACAGAGTTAGTTGTCCAGATTACAACACAGACATTCATTTTCGTTTTACTACTGTGCTTTGAGTCCAGAAGTCCAAGATTTACTGTATAAATGTCATTATCAGTTCGCTTGGATGTATGTTTTTTTTTTTTTTAATTTAAAGTAACAACATCCTACCATTGCTCCATGGTCAATATGACTTAATTCCTGAGCAGCAGACTTAAACACATGGTTTAATTTTGATGTGATGATCTTGAACTGAAGATTACTCTGGTCTGCACCTGTGTACATTCTTAAGAAATGAATTTCTTTGCACACCAGTGGGCAAATTGCCTATGCCAACTGTACATTTTGTGCATGTTTCCTTGCCTCTCTGATAACTTGTGGGTTTGGTTTCCTCTGCCAGTTCCGTTAAAGTTGACTTCATTTCACTGGAACTTAAGGAGCTGGCCCTTGTATCTCACTAGGGTTTGAGATTCAGAGCTTCTAAAACTTAATAATGCGAATTGTGAAGGTGGCAAATCAGTGAAATCCAACCATCCACACTACGGCCACTCTCAGCATCTCTCTCAAGGATGGTGTGAGTTGTCTAGATGGCAAAACAGGCATTAAAATTCTCAGAGGATTGCTAAATCAGTATAAAATTAAATTACTTTTACATGCCTCTGTGTGCTGCATAAACGTCATTATCAAGATTGGACCTAAATTTAAGTGTTACCAAAGTCTTAAATTTAAAGTAAACAACATCCATCTGTTTGCATTGCACTGTAGCCATGCCCACAGTTTTATGCCTTGGCACACCATGTAAATTGCCAGTAAATTGCCTGTGCCAACTGTTCATTTTGGGCATGCTTCCTTGCCTCTCTGATAACTTGTGGGTTTGGTTTCCTATACCAGTCTCTGTTACGTTGACTTTGAAACTTAAGGAGCAGGCCCTTCTGTCTCAACAGGATTTGTGTTTCAGAGCTTCTAAAAACCAAACAATTTCAGCATGAAGCAAATGTGTGTAATCCAACCATTAACAATAATCGGACAGATGCTTCTCTGAGGAAAACCTGCTTGCACAAATGAAATTAGATTTAAAAAGGAAAGTTTAGAGATTGTAACAGCTGCAAATATGTTTCTTGGCCCCTGGAAGTGAGGCTGCATAGCTGAAAGGAAAGTATATATTAAAGGTATTATTTATATCTTTGTTTAAAGTTGAACACTCCAGTTTTCTTTATTTGATTAAGAGGCAGATACCATGAGCAATACTTCACCTTTAAATGATTAACTTCTTCCTATACTCAAACCAGTGGAACATATATGTGGGTAGCATTAGAAAAAGGCTCCAATTCTCTACCCACAAGTGAAACTTGATATCTTCACCACTGATTTAACCGGGGGGCCAAACAGACCTTTCTCAAGTCAGCGTTCATTTTGTTTGAACAAAGATGCAGCTAATCTGTGTAGAAAGGCCTCGTCACCTGCAGGGGTCCACCTGTTCGACCTGCACCATCTCTCCAGTTTCTCTGTTCCCACTGACCTGAGACAATGCAAGGCCTAGCAGGTTCACCTCCTCTCATAGCTCATGTTACAAAGCCACCCAGGGCAAAAGTGGACATGAAAGTGCTGTTTATATGGTTGGTTGAAGTCAGGTGTAGGCAGTTACACACCTCTTTGCACACAAGGCACAGATCATACTAAGCAAGCATCAAAAGAGCAACTGAAACTTTTTTTTCAGATTAGATTTAGATTTATCAAACCTAATAACATAGAAGATGTGATTTAGATGCCCTGCTTTTTAGCGTAGACTATATGTACTGTAGCGTTCATGATATAATGTGCATCTGTTCATTTAAAAGCTTTTAATTTCTTTTGTTTGGCTCATCAAGATTACAGTGAACGATCAAGATTAGGCATACAATCGGTGTTAATCAGTGTTTAATTAATGTTAATAAGCTTGACAGCTTTAACAGGTCACAATATGTTTTTTTATTATTCTAAAAATGTTAATTCTATAAGTTTTATATTACCATCAATCACATTTACCAGAATCTGTATGTACACATGCAGAGGACTGACGGTACTAACAGCCTCACATCATGTTTATTAGATAGAGAGTGGTTTGAGTTACAGAAGTAAGGACTAAACAGAACAGGTCTAGATTTAGGAAACTGCACAGGATTTCAAAGTGAGATGTGATAGGGAAATAGGACAGAGAGCAAAAACCGGAGGAATGCGGTGGAAAACTGATTACTATGTCTCAGCTTTTAAAAAGTGACATTTTCCGAACTGAGAGGCCAGAATGGTCTGGACGTCTAGCGTGGAGGTGAGGGATCGTTGTTTACCAGAGAATCTGGGCGACGAAGCTTCTGATGCATCTGTTACCAAACCTGCAGCAACAGAGATGCCATTCACATATCTTACACTGGAACCTCCCAAGTCATTTGCTGCAATTCGGAATGTGGTTAAGACCCTGCCTCAAACCCCCCACCCCAGCCTCTGCCTGCCGACAAACACGAGTACAGACGCATTCGCATAGACACTCAGGGGGCTTTCTAACTTCAACAATGCCCACATTGTGTTGCATTCTGTCGAGTAATTGTGGCCCAGGCTGGCTCAAACTTCACACCACCACCAAACACCAGCATATACACATTGGGAAGCGAGAGGGCGATACAATGAAGCTGTTCTTGCAGGTTTGGATCATGACACAAACTGGCTCATATCACTGATGCTGGAGGGTGGAAACCTCCAGCATCAGCTTTTCAGGAACTGAAAAAACTTCTTAAAGCAGTTTGTTCAGCTGTTTGTGAGCAAATTTCTATTACCGGACAATCATAAAACTTCCTAATTTCAGCCGAAGTACAAGCCTTCGGCTAGTTAAAACATATCATCAAAAGTGAATAGATACCTAAGCTTTTGACATGGGGTCAGAGTTGGGACGTTCTTAGGCAACTCAAGATCTCTCTTTCATGACCACAAAATCTTTCCTGTATGGTGATTACTTATTTATGAACCCGGTCCTCAGCAGGTGTTATTAATGTAAGCGCACATTAATATTTTATTCCAATTTTTATGGAAGGATTGGAAATTGCCCCTTTTTTGTTTCGTTGTTTTTAATACAGATAACACCTCAGGATTTTTACTAGAAATTCTGATAAAAGACTGAAATTGCAAAACTCTTACAACCTTTTAGTGACCTACAGCAGCCTGTCTCCTTGTCCATCTGAATTTGGGAGGTTTACAGTATTTGTCCATCTGGCTGACACACCTGACTTGATGTTTATCTTCTTCCACCAAACTAAAATAGCAACATAACCTTCATTAATTTGTGACTTTTTAAACATGGCCTTTAAAAGGAAAAGAAGGAAGCTAGCCTCTAGATGAAAGCTGTGGTAAGAAACATGCCAGTAGATTTTGGGAACTTTATTCATATACATTTTACCAGCAGCTGTCCTGTGATTTTTCAGTCTCTGACCTTGTTTTTAGGGGACGTTTAACCTTTAAGTGATAAAAAGTGTGGAGGAAGATCAACACTGGAACATCTAGTTTTGGTGTGATGATCAGACGGCATTCTTCTAATTATATTTATGTTTCCTTAACACAAGGTCTACTTTGGGGTCATAATTCGAATTATCATGAGCTGAGAAACACATAAAATATAGACAAACTTGTCAATTATGTAAATTTAAATATACCTCAAGTCTGTTTGTCTGGTCAAACTGACTAAGACTGTCCTTGTGCTTTAACAGGCGGCCTCCTGTAGCAGTGAAGTTTGCTCTGATGACCGGAAGGGGCGCTTTGGAGCAGAATCGGAGAGCCGTCTGAGAGAACAAGCAGGGATAGCTTTCAGTCAAACTGCACCGGGCTGAACGGTGAGGAGCAGCGGGGTCAGCGGCGCTTAACTTTGGACTGCCGGACACAGCTGGACCGCGCTGCAATGCTACTGCAGGGAGGACACACCGCTGTCTATGCTTCACTTTTATTTCATCTTTTTTTTCTGGAGCCAACATTGGTGCTCGCCTTCAATATTGACACCAGGCATGTCATCATGAAACGCGGAGAACCGGGGAGTCTGTTCGGGTTTTCCCTCGCCATGCACCGGCAACTCAACCCAGATAAAAGAGTGTAAGTGATGTCCTCAGCACGAACTTCTCCACTGCTCTGTTTGTTTGCTTGTGTGGTTGTTGATTTAAAGTGCAGCTCTGTTATGAGAGACACCTGACGGCACAGGTTCAGGGAAATTACAGACATAAGTAAATAAAAAAAAATCTTTAAAATTTAAAAATCTCTAACATTATTTCTTATAAGTTATATCTGGGTTGTCCTGGGAAGGAAACACCTACTTCATTTTAGGATTCTGCCTTTGCAAGACTAATAAATAGATTTTCACTTATAGGTCGTGACTGCAGCAGCCTTCACAGTTTACTCTAGTCACAGTCTTCTCGTTTCTTCTCGGATGATGCGAGTTTTTGGTTCTACTGTCTCCCTGAGATGCTTTGAATGTAAAATGGGAAGCCTGAGGACAAGAAGTGAATAAACAATAGTTCAAACTCTTATGCAAATGTGTCTGTAAGGTCAAACTGAGGGAGCACTGAAAGGAATGATGTACTGCTACAACTTTTAATCTGATGATAAATTTATCATTTAAACTATTTATCGAGAATGTTGTCAATAATTCTCACATTGAAACTTCTCAAATGTGAGGATTTGCGTCTTCTCCCTCTTTTATAACATTTTAAACAGAGGATTTTGTGGTTTTGGACTGTTGGTCAGGCAAATTTAACACTGGTCACATTTTTTTTTTATATTTAATTGACTAAAATAGTTGATAGATGGATGATGAAAAGATTTGTTAGTAATTTCCCTGGTTAAGTGGTAAAAATGAACTTTTCTTAAAAATGATGTTTGTAGATTTCAGTTCATCAGCGGTGTCCTTTTAATGAGTGACTCTTGTTGGGCTTCTCTTTTAATGACTTAGCAGGTGCGTTTTCACTCAGTGGTTTTACCGGTCAACATTGACATGTGTGCAGCACTGAGATGGGATGAGTTTATGACTTTTTTAGACTTAGACTTAGACAGACTTTATTGTCATTCAGGTATACAATGTATACAGAACGAAATTTCGTTGCATTTT
>JBBMJY010000007.1:11322522-11404734 GCA_037833715.1 Toxotes lorentzi | reverse complement strand
GTGCAGTCTATGGATTTAAGAATTTAAGAGTTTAAAAGTCTGATGGCGAGGGGGAAGAAGCTGTTCCTGAACCTGGTTATAATCATTGTAGTTGCCTTGAATGAATATTAATGGCTAGTTGACTGATGTAGCCACAATCAGATATTTCAGGCATTTCAGTCATTCACGTGTACACAGATGAGCCAGGTCAGATCAGGTCAGTTTTCAGCTTTTGCCAAAATTAAACAATTCAATTGTAAAATGTTCCTCAAATGCAAGAATGCTGATGCTACACACAGCTACCACATAGCCAGGCTGATGCAAACACCACTGCAAACCATTTCCTTTGGTTAGCCCTGAGGGTGCAGAAAAAATGTCTGTGCAGTGAAGCTGATCATCCTGCTACACACAGAGTGGTGGCAGTAAAGTGAGGAGAAGGGATGGCATGTCAAAGCCTGCGAGCAGGAATGAAAAGCCCTGATAACAGGAGTAGATTTTGCAGAGATTTTTATCTAACTGTTGTTTTGGCAGCTGTGCAAAGGTGCTTCATGATGTAGCAGCAACATAAAATTGGAAGCTTTCCCTCAAAATGTTTAAGATTTTATTTTGTTCACAAAAACCTTTACATTTGTCCGAAGTGACAAGTGTAAAAAGAGTGAAAGTCATGAAACTGAATGTAATATTTGCTGTGCAAACGGAGGTTCGAAATGTGACGCTGGCCTGATAGTTTGTTTTTCTGCCAATAAAAGTAAGAGGAGAGTGAAGATTTGCCTCCTTTACATACTGATCTATGTGAAAGCTGCCCCAGTTCTGGCAAACATGCTACACACATTTCTGCTAATGCGTGCAAAAGCTGCTTCGTGAGAAAAGAAACAAGCAACATCATTGCATCTGCACGTTGTTTTTAATATAACACTTATTTCTGTCAATTAATGTGTCAGTTGTTTTCTCAATTAATCAGGTCTACAAAATATTTTGAAGAAAGTGATAGAAAAGTATGGAATAAACAGCAGCTCCCCCTATTTGGACCATGATCTCAGCTCGAAATCCTCATGTGACCCTGAGATAAGCAGCAAGACAAGTGAAGTGAAAGTAGGTAATGAACAGCCCTGCCTAACTTAAACATGTGAGGCACACTGACCACTCTGGAACTCTGAACCCACTGAAAGCATAAGTCAGCGATGTGTCACACACTCTACATCTGTCTCTTTGGTTCTCATGTGAACATGTGGTTGATGATGATCACTAGCAGCTGTAAAACACTACTGACTATCACCGCTTGTATTAATCTGATTATGATAAATCATACGTGAAGAGAGGAACGCTGGTTCTAACAGGGTCCTTTCTTAACAGTCTGTTGAGCAAGCAGCATGTGTGACTAGATAGATTAAATTCATCTCATGTCAAATGGGAATTAGCCTTTATTCCTTCCGTGTTTCAGAGCTAAAACCTGAATCTCCCCCACTTTGCTGCAATTGAAAAAACAAATCTTTCTGTGATTAAAGTGTTGTTTTATTTATAAATGCATGAAACCATTTATGCAACTCTATCCATATTGTTCCTCTAATGGGTTTATTGAAAGCACAGCTTGGATTCTCACAGTGTTTATAGTGTTATTATGCCTTTCTTCTCATAATGGTCTCTGTTGAGAGGAAAAAAAAAAAACAAGGAGATCCATGTTTCAACACGAGACTGACCATGATGTAGCATCTTGCTAAGAAGCAACTGGATGCCTCCTCCATGAATAATGTGTTGGGTTAATGATGTGGATATAACATCCTCTCAATGAAACCAGAGAAAAAGGCCATTTGACAAGACATTCACAGCCATCTGTCCACATGTAACCTGATAGAGTAAATGCATCAGTGAATCATCAGTCGAGATACCTCAGTCAAACTTTGTACTCAAGTTTGAAACTGATTGCGTAGCTTAGAAAAACGTTAATAAAACAGGGTTAAGACAGGTGAATCTGAAGACTTTTAAATCTTTGTTTTAAACTTTGTTCTTTAATTAAAGTTGATCTGTACTTGTAATGAATATTCATGGCTTCCTATGTGATGTGTACCCAGCCAATCACAGGTCAGCACCAATCAGTCTGAGTGTGTGTGTGTGTGTGTGTGTGTGTGTGTGTGTGTGTGTGTGTGTGTGTGTGTGTGTGTGTGTGTAAACTGAAAAAGTTAGAACAGCTGCAGCAGTTCTTGTGGCTTTGAGTGCACAGCTGTGGAGCAGTGGAGCACATCTGTTAACAAAGACCAGTGAGATCATTGTGCAAACCTACACCAGTCACTATGTATTCCCATTTACACTGCAGTGAAAGACATGCTGCATGATGGGATGAGGTTTCACACTCTAGCTTGGCCAAAGGATCACTTACAGTATGTGATTCCTTAAATGACATGTGCTTTCACCCTTTTTCTTAAACTACTTGAGTTAGGAATCTTTTGTTAAACTACTATTTTTATATATATTCACACACCTGCAGACTGTGCCTCAAATATATCTTTGGCTTTTTTGTATTGCAATTTCCTGTTACTGGCAAACGTGTCAGTAGCTGCATATCTGTGGTGAGTCGACTGTGTGTTGCTTCATAGACGTATGGGGTCTATATTAGCAAATATATTACACGAATTGCAAAAATTCTAAAAACACTAAAATTTAGCCTTTTTGAAAAACTAGTTCATGAGTCGGCTAGCCCGGTGTGTTGCACGTAAATGTCAAAGTTACCCCTCAGTTACTCGCTAAATTCTACGTCTGTCACTTCCCTGAGTAGCTCTGCTGTTCAGTTTGAGGTGTTTTTTCTTTACCTGTGTAACAAGATGTTCATAAATGTGATGTTCTCCTGCATGTGGCCTCACAGGTGTGGCTTCTCTTGAGTTGATTGTCAGGTACAGCAGAAAGGATATCTCTGCTCCACAGACGTGTACATCTACAAGATTTAATGCACTCCAATTCAATGCATTGTTTAAACTCTCTGGTAACTTCTGACCCTGTAGATCATGGTGTTGCTAAGTTGGATTGTATTATATTTTTTGAGGTATCTCTAATATACAGCAGTATAGGTTCTTGTTTCCTGTTTGATGACACAGAAAAGCTAGAAGCTGAAATTGAAGCTAACTTTGTATGGGCTATTGTTTGTATTTGCATTTCACTGGGCTTTGTTCAAGGAGTGGGTTTGCGGTGTGGTCTTGAGCCTTCAGTCTCACATCAGACCTCCTGAGGAGAGTTCTTGTTTAGCAAATAACGAGCCATGGTGCTGTCCCATAGATCAATAGGTGGGTAACAGAAGGAACTACAGAGTCATGAGGAGGAGAAAAGGGTGGAGAGGATTTCCTCTAAATCCTTTGAGATCCCCCCCCCCCCTCCCAAAACAATCTTAAGGGAAAGCTCATATTAAACAAAAATCTTATTTTAGTAGTTTTGGCAATTTTAGTGTAAAAAACAGGTAACATTTAAGTATTCAGTCTTACAAGTCCCTTCTATTCTTATTCATATGGTGTCCTGTGATATAAATCACATGTCACTGTCTGATTTATTTAAAACAAGTCAGCTGAAAATATTACAAAGTCAGATAGACACTGTGTTTGCAACCAGCTCAAGCTATAACTTTAGGTTAACTAGTCGCTGATAATAATATTTAATATTTTTTTTTTTTTTTTTTTTTACTTCTGTCTGAAATTCTTTGTCTCTGTGTTATCACTGTTCTGAAACTTCTCTGTTCTTTTCTCTAGATGTCTTTTCTATGCAGGCTGAAACTGCCAGTGACAGGAAATATGGCCACTTTTTGTTTTTTCTATTTCCATCTCATGTGTTGCAATGACCTTATTCACTGTGGCATGCACATGTTTGAGTGTGTAAAAGGTTACAAATGCAGTCAACTGTGCAATGCATGGCTTGAAAAGTACAGCAGCTTGTTGCTGGTACAGGTTTCAGTTATGTTCTAGTTGTCCCCTGGTATTCATTCAAAGTAATACCAAAAGATATGTGAAAATAAATATGTATTAAATTCATGTCAGCAGTCTTGAAAGCATCACCATGCCTGCTACTAAGCCTGCTACCAAATTAAATGATCACTGACACACACACGATGCCTTCCAGAACATCTCCAGTGAGTCTGTGGCAATGATGTATTAATACAGACAACTGTTATTCACAAAAATATTTTCAGTTTTACTTCAGTAGTATAATGTGTTTTACTTTTGGAGACATTTGATAAAGTTTATGAACGTGACGTCATTACGTGACAGCGCGGAGAAGAGAGAAAGAGAGAGAGGCTGAAAGATGGCTAGTGGCGCTGATAAAGGTTGTTAATACTGTGCATGTTATGTTGTTATTGTTTCAGTATTAGTGTTTGGTATTCAGTATCTGAACGGTGTAGGCACAAGCCAGCAGATTGGTGACGCCGTCTGAGCCTTACGTTCATCATTTTTAATTCAGGGTTTCCACCGGACAACGTGACCGGACAGGTTTTCAATATACCAGACAAATGTTTTTATTAAATGTTTGTATTCTCTGAATTTATTGAGCTTAAAATGATAAATGATAAGCAGAATATATATGAATGATATCAAAGCACGTCAATTTAGAATCTTTTTATTGAAAGGTACAGGCTGTATCAAATAAAATAAGTGCCAAACTTCTAAAATAAATACAAAGCTGCTCTCTTTTAACAACAAACTGAAAAAGATCCCTTGACATGTTTCAGGCTTTTTTATGCATTTAGGCTACAGCAGCTGAATTAAAATCAAGAGTGTGCAGTGTCTCTCTGCTACTTGCAAAGCGCATTATCCCATAGGTGCTGTTTGGATGCGGTTCTGCAGAGAGAAACCTCTCAGGCACACTGGAGACGGGGATCACGCAAGCTGTCTTGGCCAGTTTAACCCACTCAGTGTAGATTTCGCTGAAATCTCGAATGAGAAATTCTCCTGCTGTTGAGAAGTTCAAGCCTCCATAATCACAGACAAGCTATGGCGTCTTGTTGCGCACTTGTAGCATCTATGAGCGGGGCTGTAGCTGCAGCCGACTTGTCCTCACTTGTAATGTCTTTGATTCAAAATTCAAATTGTACTTGTAGGGAATATTTTCACCTGACATTTTGGCCAGCGGGGTTATAAAATACCGTATACCGGGGTAAAATGTGGAGGAGGTTTGACGGTATGAAAATTTGGATACCGCCCAACTCTACAATCCACACGTCCTGTCTTCATGCTTGTGAGAATGTGGATTTTTGAGAGAAGCCGTGGTCAGTGAGCAGTAGTTGGGTAGCACCACTACATTAGTGAACAGACAAATTAGATTGTCTGCTTCAGTGCTCCTTTGCCCTCTGAAGAATGTCAGGACAGTAGTCTACTGTCACGTACAAAAGTTTTCTGTTTTGTTTCTTATCATAAATGACAGAAGCTCTTTGAGAGACTAAACACTGCCAAGTTCTCGCAGCCTGAACCCACCTCATCTGAAATACATGACATGGCAATATGAGCATTAGCCACTTAAAGGCATGTCGTCAAACAGCTTTGTCTGTCGTGTTATTATTTGTGGTCCTGTGGGCCTGTGACCATACTGGTGCTATCATTTAACCTCTCAGAGCCACTAGTGTAGCTGTATACTCATACAGTTCACTTTACAATTGTAGCTTGGTAAAAATCTGGTCTCAGACTGGTTACAGTAATAAATCTGATTTCTTTGTATTTATTCAACAGATCCTTCACTGTCTCACACAGAAACTTGGGTATTTCCTTTTAATTTGTCAGCCATCTGTATTGTTCCTAATTCTTTTTGGCCTTTTGCCTTTATTTAATAGTGAGAGTGTAGATGCAGGCAGGAAACATGTGGAAAAAGAGACGGGCATGGCTTGTAACTAAGGTCCCCAGCTGGAAATGAACCACGGATGTTGTCTTTATGTGGTATGCGTCTTAAACATTAGGCCAACAGGATGCCTCCATTGTTCTTAATTCTTGCAGATGATGACAATTGTTAACAATGAGACTTCAAACTCAGACATTTGCAGCACAGCTTCTTTGTAATTCAATAGGACACCAGTGAGTGTTTAATGTCAGCCTCTTAGATTCAGAGTGTGGGCTTTCTTCTAGACTTTATTGTTTTTGCTTTGACATTCAGACAGATAAAAGAAGTGGGACCAATACCTCTGCCAACTGTAGCCAGAATATTTGTATTGCATGGAGGCAGCCAGAAGACATGTTGCGTTCTTTTTCTCAACAGGAAAACTTGCATTCTTGTTGTTGCTAGGCCATCACTGTCACTCTGACTGCTGATCTTTTCACATACGTGTACTAAATTCAACAAGCTGCTGCCCTGGAGCTTGTTGAAAGGTCTTCATAAAAATGTTGAAGCTGTAGCTGGTCAGAGTGATAACAGGTGACTACAACAAAGAGCACAAAAAAGTCACTTAATCCTGCAATGCCTCAAAAAAAGAAGTTTGATCACAATGTTTTTCTCTTTTTCTTCAGGCTGTTGATCGGTGCTCCCACAGCCAGAGCTTTGGGAAAACAGACAGCCAACATCACAGGAGGGCTTTATAAATGTGAAATCTCTCAGTCCAGTGACTGTGAGCGCGTTGAATTTGATGATAAAGGTGAGACATCAGTCTATCTGTCTATCTTCAAACATTGTGTCAAAGGTCTCTGTTAAGTTTGTCACAATGAGAGAGAGGACCCATATATCTGTAAAATGTAACACAATCAAATATAAATATAATTATCAAATATAAAATGGACAATAAAAGAAATGAAGAAGTCGATATTGGTGGTCATATCATTGTTTTGTGTTGTTACATTTTGAAAGAGGACACACTTGTTGAGACGAAGGAGAATCAGTGGATGGGGGTGACGGTTCAGAGCCAGGGACCTGGGGGAAAGATTGTGGTAAGTCAAACTGAGGGCGCAAATTCCCTGTAACCTTGAGTTGCACTGTGGTCTTATCTGTTGTCAAGGTATGAACTAAAACACGGTCGTGTTTTGTAATTTCAGACATGTGCTCATCGCTATCAGAGGCGCTTGTTTGTGAACACCGCTCAGGAGTCGCTCGACATCACTGGGCGCTGCTATGTCCTGAGTCAGGACCTGACCATTGACTTGTCCTCCGGTGAGGACGGAGGTAACTGGAAATTCTGTGAAGGCAGAGCCAGAGGCCATGAGAGGTTTGGATCGTGTCAGCAGGGTTTGGCTGCCACCTTCACCAAGGACTACCATTACCTGGTGTTTGGAGCACCGGGAACCTACAATTGGAAAGGTCATTAACTAACCATAACTATACAGCGCTTTACAGTATTTACTGGAGGAATCTGGTTTTCTGTTAAAACAAGTAATGTGATGTTTTTTTATTCTATTATAAACGTTTCTGGGGCAGCATGGTGGTACAGTGGTTAGCACTGTCGCCTTGCGGCAAGAGGGTTCTAGGTTTGAACCTTGGTCTGGGCTCTTCTGTGTGGAGTTTGCATGTTCTCCCACAGGTCCTCCCACAGTCCCAAAAAACATGCACATTAGGTTAATTGGCTGCTCTGCATTGCCCCGCGGTGTGGTTGTCTGTCTTTGTGTGTCGGCCCTGCGGTTGACTGGCGACCATTCCAGGGTGTACCCCACCTCTCACCCATAGTCAGCTGGGATAGGCTCCAGCCCCCCCACGCCGTGACCGTGACGGATCAAGCGGTATGGATAAACATGTCTTGTTTGTACCTGTTAACATCTACCTCCACTTGCAGGCATTGTGCGAGTGGAGCAAAACAACAACACCTTGTTAGAGATGGGGGTGTATGATGACGGTCCATATGAAGTTGGAGACGATCTGGTGCCTGTACCTGCCAACAGCTACCTCGGTCAGTATTTACCCACAAAACAGACAGAGCTTTTTCTAAGCAAATACATAATACCTGTTCAAAGAGCTGCACCTTGTGTGTTCCAGTGAACCAGTGTTTCCCTAACTGTGGGACAGGTCCCTGAGACTGGTGCAGAGCCTTTGCAGGATACCAATACTGAATATGACCACCTGTAAATGTAGTTACACTAAATTTGAATCAACTTTCTCACTCAAGACATTTTGACTTGTCAAACACAGGTGTAACTAATAACATAATTAACTGCTGCATTGCATTGCAGAAATTGCTGGAAGAGCCATCATTAATGTTATTAGTTGCACCTGTGTTCTTCCTGCTACGACAAGTCCAAACGTTGGCTGTGAAAAAATAAGAAGCTGATTCATTTGGAAACTATAAAGAAGCAACAGTATTCTGATTCTAACAAGGCTTTCAAGATTCGGGTCAGCAGGAGTTCATAAAACGACATGTGAAAGGGTGAAAGGACAAGATCAGCAGTGATGCTAATTAAGTGAATATGTCAGTCAAATCTGAACAAATAATAAACTCATCTTGGTCTTGTGTTCAATGTCAGAGGAGCCTTGTGTCTTTTGTGAGTAAAAACGTTCAGTTTGGGGAAAGTTTAACTTTCGTTTTTTATTTGCACAACAGGAATGAATGAGCAACCTGTATAAAACACGTAGTTCTTGATAATGCTTTTTTTTTTTCCTTAAATGAAATTCAACTAGGCTTCTCTTGTTATCAGCTTCCCCAGTCTTGTCATCCATTGAGAGAAATTTAATCAGTTTATGTATTGCATGGGCGTGAATAAAGAAAAAGGAGGATGATGGAAAATATTTTGCAACCACCAGCCATCAGCCAGCAGACTTGGCAGTGGCTCTAGATAAGATGTGGTGAGAGATTGTCTTTCTTCTCACTAGCGTCCCCTGCTGGTTGTTCGGGACACCTGCACAGGAACAGAGAGAATCTCAGCATGTTCGGCTCTCTCACTCAAACTCCTTACTGAACAAGTAAAAAGAACTGGCTGTGCATAGAATTTCTATCAGCAGAGATATGTGGTTATCTACACTATCCCCAGCCCAGCTACTTAAATCAGCCATGACTGCACAACAGAGGAACTTGATTTCCCACAGAAAGCAAAGAAAGCAGGTAAATAGAAATCTGTTCTTCAGTTTAAAATAAGATATTTATGTCCTGCAACATCTCTCACACTTTAGGATTCTCCCTTGATTCGGGGCACAGCATCACTGAGAGTCGTGGCCTGACTGTGGTGGCTGGAGCACCCAGAGCCAATCACAGTGGAGCTGTGGTCCTGTTAAAGAAAGAGAGGGAATCGTCCACCCGACTCTCTGTGGAGCACACTCTCCATGGGCCAGGACTGGCATCCTCGTTTGGATACGACGTAGCTGTAGCTGACCTGAATGGTGATGGGTGGGTAACAATTCTCATGGCCTATATTCTGCCATAGTAGACGTATAATTTGATCTTATTGGGGAATAGGTTTTTCAGCATCATTCATATAAGTAAAAAAAATTAAGAAAAGCATATTCACACATAAAAGAAATATTTGTATAGCCCAGAGATGTTGGGAAAGTATTTGGCTTCCTTTAATATTGCTTTATTATAATGCTGTCTAAACTGTTACTTGTGTAATTTCAATGTTTTCCTTTCACTGGACTTTATTTATCTATTAAGTTACATTCTGTATGATACTGATACATATTTACATCCCTTCTTTGATCTAGATGGCAGGACATAGTCGTAGGAGCCCCTCAGTTTTACATGAAGGACAGAGACGTAGGAGGGGCTGTCTATGTCTACATCAACAAGGCAGGAAGGTGGGAAAAGATCACTCCTATCCGCCTGAATGGGACCAAAGACTCAATGTTTGGACTGGCAGTGGAGAACATTGGAGACATCAATCAAGACTCATATGAAGGTAATTTAGCTGTCATTTTGTAGCTCATTTATGTTCTCTCTATCAGTTGCTGTCACATTGCAGTAAATGATTACTTTCTCTCATTCAGACATTGCCATTGGAGCTCCTTATGATGACAGCGGGGCAGGAAAAGTCTACATTTATCACGGCTCTGCACAAGGAATCAACACCAGTCCTGCACAGGTTGACCTTTTTAAGCGTCATGGGAATTTTTTCGGAGAGATCTGTCTAATCTTTCCTTTGTGCAACTAAAGACATTTCACTTTCAGTAAAGTATGTTATTAATATTAATACACAGTCTTGCTCTGGAACCCAGACTTGTTGAAGTGCCAGCTTGTCAAATGTCTGCAAATCATTGGAGCTCCTGATACTAAAGAACAAAAAAAATGTCCTTGTTATGTTAATTTTATACGTTTATGACCAAGTTTTTTCCCCCCTTTTTAAATTTTCATTTCTTGTTCACACAGATCCTTTCAGGAAAAGAGCACAACCTCCGATTATTTGGTTATTCCCTGGCAGGAAACATGGACCTGGATAGTAACTCTTATCCAGACCTGGCTGTAGGCTCTCTGTCGGACACAGCTCTAATTTACAGGTAATTATTGCCTCGCACGTTGTAAGTAAAATTAAACCCCACTGATTTCTATCACAGCTTCATTTAATAACCTTTCTTTCAGGACACGGCCAGTCATTAGAATCAGGAGAGATGTCAAAATATCTCCAAAGAAAATTGATCTTACAATGAAGACCTGTGGTAACAGCACTTGGTAGGTGTTCTAATGTCCTCATATTTAAGCAGATCTCACTGTCAAAACGTCCTTTCTCAGAATTGTTAAAAATTCTATTTCCTGTCCATAGCCTCACAGTGGATGCATGCTTCGCCTACACGGCCAACCATTTATCTTACAGCCCTAAACTAAGTAAGTAAAAGAAAAGTTATTGTCCTGATACAAGATTATTCAGCCATTTTTTCCTTACACATGCTCTTCCTCTACACTGCAGCTCTCAGATATTCTGTTGAGGCTGATGGACATCGCAGGAAACAGGGGCTGCCCTCCAGAGTGTTTCTGAACAAATCCCACACTGACACAGACTACCAGTTGAATGGCACCTTAGAACTCCGTGGCCAAAACCAGAAAACATGCATCAAGATAAATGCCATACTTAAGGTAAAACATATCACACTGTTCGCTCTGCATTGAGAAAACCCACGCAGGCACAGGGAGAACATGCAAACTCTGCACAGAAGAGCTCAGACCAAGGTTCGAACCTGGAGCCCTCTTGCTATGAGGCAACAGTGCTAATCACGTAAAAAATGCCAAACATTATCTGGCTCTGGCTTCGCAATTGCTTTTCTTTATCGTATGTGGTAGTACCTAAATATATTTGAGCTTTGGACTGTTGGTCTGACAAAACAGGTGATTTAACGAGGTCATACTGGGCTTTAGCTATACATGTCAAGAAGTTTGAAGTTACAGATGAAATTTACACGTGCAAGTCAGTTTCTGCATGTGTGCAATGACAGTAAAAGCCGCAGAATTGTATATATTTTTCTTAAATATTTTCCACAACAGTATCAAGATGGTAGTTATCACTGCCAAAATCTTTAAAAGAAAAATGTTTTAAAGTATAACTTTAATAACAAAAACATATGTTTTCATTGTTTTCAGTTGAATGTGGATACTGATACTGGTCTACTTAAATAATAAATATACATTCCTATTGTATAACAGAACACATGCAGAAACAGTTAATATGCTCCATACTTCAGCATCTGTTTCTGACTTCCACAGGACAATATTAAGGACAAGATGCGTAGCATTCCCTTTGAGGTGTCTGCAGACATTTTGGGTACAAAGCGACAGAGGACAAGGAGCGGCCTCCCCGAGCTTATGCCTATATTAGACTCCACTCAACCGAGCAAAGAAGTCATTGAGGTAAACGTGCAGACTGCAGCATGTTTTATTACGTTAATGACAACATGTTTACAGTGGAATAAGGTTTGTTTATGGCTTTGTTGTTGTTGCAGGTCAACTTTGTAAAAGAGGGATGTGGAATTGATAATATTTGTCGTAGTAACCTGAAGATGAGTCCCAAATTATTCTACAACCAAAACGACAAGCACTCCCCACTATTCATGTAAGTTCTACAATTTCCACTCTTCTAAGCAACAGATTAAAATGGGATCTTAAACTTGTTGTTGCACGATAAAGTAAAATTCAGTAATTAAATCTGTAGTGAACAACATCATTTTTACATAATAACATTCAATCAAATGACTTTGTGACATCATCAAACTCCTTTTACTTCCTTAGTTCCCTGTCATGGTTTTTGGGCCCTCCCATAGGCTGCACGATTCAGTCTCACTGCGCCAGTAACTTGTGTCTGCTAAATGTTGCTTGATAAGCCAGTTTTAATATAAGAAAACAACATACCAGCCTGAAGTGATCTGTCGTGTTTGCATACTAGCAGCAAGAACAACATCCCCGTGTTTCATCGGAATTATGAGGGGAAGGACTTGGCCCTGCAGGTGACGGTGAACAACATGAACGGAGACGATGCTTATGAGGCAAAACTGGTGGTGACTTTCCCAGATGTGCTGTCGTATTCTGGAGTCCGCTCGAATCAAACGACGGTAGGTCCACAGCTACAATCACTCTGAAGTTTTGAAATAAAGGACTGGATAAGGGACAATTTTGACCTATTTGTGGGACAAGATGAAAAGTTAGGGTATAACCAAAGTCATTAGGATTCATCCTTTGGGGATCATAAATGTCAGTACAAAATTTTTACAGGAATCCATCCAGTAGTTGTGGACACAAATCAGCCCATTGACAGCCATTGCCATATCTAGTGAAAAAGTACAAAGTCTTTTAAAACATGAAGAATTTTGCAGAAATGATCCCTTTCTTTCTGACTTACGGATTGCTTTCTGATTTGTAGTTTAATAACCACCCTGGTGCTCCATTTCTTCTTTCCAGGTGGAAAAGCCAAAGCTGATCACCTGTCTTGCCAATCAGAACGGCTCTCAAGCAGACTGTGAGCTGGGAAATCCATTTAAGAGAAACTCAGAGGTACAGACTTGTCATCTTCACATGCTAATCCTTACTTTGGCTTCTAGTTGAAATGCGAGAGATGTTTTTTTCCTATTTTCCTCAAGACTACATTTTACATCATCCTGAGCACGAAGGGCATGACTGATGACACAACAGAGATTGACATTGACCTGCAGCTCCAAACGTACGTACTGCTGCTACAGATGCTGAGCTCTGTTATGTTCTGTCCTTTTAAGAGAATACCGAACAACTACAATGCATAATTGTTCAGAAATCATTATTCTTCTTGCCGTGTTTTTTTTCTTTCAGGACCAGTGTGCAAAATATTGCCCTTGTGAAAGTAAAGGTTCAAGTGATCATTGAATTGCCATTATCAGTCACTGGGTAAGTGTGTTGTGGTAAATCATATTGTGTGA
The DNA here is from genome assembly GCA_037833715.1 of Toxotes lorentzi. Taxonomy (NCBI): domain Eukaryota; kingdom Metazoa; phylum Chordata; class Actinopteri; family Toxotidae; genus Toxotes; species Toxotes lorentzi. The sequence goes on along the minus strand of JBBMJY010000007.1, from coordinate 11,391,519 downwards.
AACTGTTGTTTGTCTACAGATACCTTAGATACACAGAGCCTCCATACAGTATGCGAAATAAAAACACTTGCTTGTCTTCCTCAGGGAGGCCAGCCCTAATCAGGTTTCCTTCGGAGGTAAAGTGAAAGGAGAAAGTGCCATGAGGACAGAAGAAGAGATTGGAAGCTTGATTAACTTTACATTCAGAGTGAGTTTATTCATCTGACCCGCTTCTCTATATTATTGTTACTGCATCGGTGTTATAAAATTTGATATCACATGAAATACCTAAGAGCTACTGTATTGATTGTTCCTGCAGATAAACAACTTGTGGAAGTCTTTGAAGCCTTCTGTAAAAGCCTCACTACACATTCATTGGCCCAAATTCAACAAAGATGGGAAATGGCTGCTGTACCTGGTGAAGATCACATCCACGGGACAAGAGGACATCCGCTGCTCCCCTGAGTCGGAGATCAACTCTCTCAAACACATCCAGGTAGGATTTTTAGTTATATAATAGAATTGGCCAAAGTTCAGCCATTACCCTTCACTGCTTAATTGTACTGTGTACCCAGGAGTCCACCGTGTCCCGGACAAAAAGGGAAATTGAGAGGAAGGAAAGAAAACCTGGTGGAAAAATGTCTTCTCTGTCGGACAAAAATAAAGTCTTGGTGAGTCTTTGTGTGGATGAGTCCACACTCTTTTATGAATTTTGAAGATTTTATGTCTAATAGGCTATGTTCTTTCTTAGACGTGTAAGAATGAGATCAAATGTGTGGTGCTGAAGTGCCCCCTGCAGGGCCTGGACGGTACAACAATTGAGCTGAGGTCTCGTCTGTGGAACTCAACCTTTATTGAGGTGACATGTTGCATTGTAATGTGTCTCATCAGTGTTTCGTGATAATACTGGACCTCCTGATTTGGTGTGACTGTCTTACCTGAGCAGGTGTTTTTGTTTTTACACAGGATTATGCCTCAGTTTCGACCTTGCATATAGTTGTGAAGGCCTTGCTCGTGCTTCAGGCTCAGGCTGAAAACGTGATCCTGACAACTCCTGACACTGAAGTGAGTAGCCACACAAAAGTATTTACCATTTACTGCTTTCATCCTAACCCACCAGACTGCTTGGTTTCCCTTGCTTTGATGTTTTATTGCAGATGAGAGTAGCAGTGTCCCCTGAAAGTGAAATAGCCCAGCATGGAGGAGTTCCCTGGTGGATCATACTGGTGGCTGTTCTTGCAGGCATACTCATTCTAGGTTTACTGGTGTTTCTGCTCTGGAAGGTGAGTACATGTTCATAATATATATGTCTGGTAAAATAGGATTTGGGTTCCCATCTAAATCTGTGTCTTGCCCAAAATATCGAACTATATTCCTTAAAATTACAACACAAGAATTCAGTAGTGGTTAAATTGAACAGTTCAGTATGCAGTTGCCCGTAAGATCACTTTTCTTTGCCTCCATCTAAACTTACTAATCAAGTGATCATAATGTATTCAACTATGTAAAAGATCATCTGCCAGATCATTTAGAGATACTCGGGATCGGAGTCTGGAGGTTGATATTAAAAATGGGTCCAGGTTTGATTTGGATTCAGTTTTTTTTAAAGGCATCGATCAGGAGATCGTGTACGTGAGCAGCAAATAAGCAACATCAGGTTGTTGTCCTGTGATACTAGAGCAACTCCGGACTCTGTTTCCTTTACAAAATGTGTTAATTTCTCTGTTGTTTTGCTGGAAGAACTCATTTTAGCTGTTGACTATCATCACTTGTCACCCTTAACCATTCATCACCCTTACTCCCCCTCCCCCAGTGTGGTTTCTTCAAGAGAGCAACAAAAGACCAATATGATGCTGCGTATCACAAGGCTGAGATCCATGTTCAAGCCTCTGACAAAGACAAACTCTCTGCTGAGGCCTGATTTATACTCTGAACAGGGGTAAAAACAAGCTGTCAGCATGGAGTGCGATCACCGCGTGTCACTAATGAACTCACTTTCCAGCCGCTTCAGCTGATTTGATGCAGAAAAATTCAGCCAGATACATATTGTACTAAGTTGATGAAGCAGGTTTTCTGGGACACTTTACATCACACTGACACTTAAGGTTAAATTTAACTTGAACAAATATTGAATAGCTGTCATGCTCAGTGTCGGATTAGAAATCTTCTGGTGGTACAATATGTGTCTCTGAATTTTGCCAAGAAATTAATGTGTTTTCTTACCAACAGGCTTAATACCACATTTTTCATAATAGAGCTTTGCAGTTGCTTTTGCTGTCATCTCTTTTACTGCTTGGCTGTTTTAAACGTCCTATTAAAAACTGCAAAGCATGCTTAACATTCCTGCACATCTCTCCCCTGTCGATTACAGTGTGCATAAACATTTCTGACATTTCTCATTTTTTGATAATGAAACATGTTTTTTTTTCCCCCCCAAATCATCCTTCTCAGTGCGGATTCTTCAAACGCTCCAAGCAGGACAGCAGCGTTCCTCGGTACCACGCAGTGCGGATAAGAAAGGAAACTCCTGAGTATAAAGATGGAAAAGTCAAGCTTGACCCTTTTGAAAAAAAGCAGTGGATGACGACTTGGATTGACAACGAAAGCTACTCATGAGTCGTTGTTTTGTTTCAGTGATTTTTGCAGGTGGGGATAAACCGTTTTTCTTAAATAATGCTGAGACATAAAAAACTGAACTTTGTTGTTCCTTTGGTGAACATGAGGCTCAGTGATTTAACTCAGTTGGGTTCACTTCTTTGAATTTTTACACTGTATAGATGTTGACTTGTTGTTTGTGTAAGTTTTGTATATATTTAAGTGCTTAAGCCAACTGTATATTTATTTTTTGATAACAAAAAAAAAAGTCAAAGCCAAAGAGAGTCAAAGAGTTTTTGCAGTCTTACGTCTGCCCTGGAGTAAAACAATAAGGAGCAAAGTTTACTACTGTTTTTATGAAGCTGTACTGTCTTAACGTCTATGCAAGCAAGGTACAGCTAGCTCAGTGTAATACAAGATTGTACATCAGTATCAATTTTTTGTTTGTCTTCTATGCTTCTAGTTTTCAGTACTTTCCAACAAAAGTACTCCTGTCCTCTATGGAATGGCATTTTTTTTACAATAATAGTGTAGTGACTCTAAATGCAAGTGGAGTCTGTTTTTCACATCTGTTCAGACTGAATTGTATCCTCTTCTCACTCTTGTGGCATTCAGGTAGCATTCACTGTACTGTAGGTCATCACTGAAGTAAGAATAAGTCTTTTTGTTCCATGTGAGGGATCCAAAGGGAAGATGGTGAAAAGGAAACTCAAATTTATATTTTATAGATTTAATTCTAAGTGAATGTCGTGCTTGTTTTATTGTCAAGTATAATAAAATGCTTGAAAACCAATTGCTACTGTTAAATTTAATTATCATTTCTATGTTTAATATTAAAGAAAGTCTGCAACTAATTATTATTTTCATCATTAATTAATCTATTTTTAAGGATCAATTGGTTTTTTAAAATGTCAGAAAATAATGAGAAACACCTGTCACAGGTTCCTAGATGACATTTTCAAAATATTTGTTCAAGCTGTTAAAACCAAAAGATATTTAGTTTACTATAAAATAAAATCCTCACAACTGAAAAGCTGGATCTGGGTAATATTTGCTTTGTTTGCTAGAAACAATTAGCCATTATTTATATGTAAAGGCTAAAACTAATTCTATAAGTGTGCGGCTCTTACAGATATACAGTATTATCAGCATTGATACACTTTTAATTGTACGGGTATGTTACATCTGTGACTAAAACACTGTCACTGACATACTGTTTTATCTTATTTTACTAACCAACAAAACAGAACCTTTATCCAAAGGTTTATTTAATCATATTCTTTAGAACGAGCAACTCATTTACATGGGGGGAAAAAAAAAGATCATTTTCACTATTCTATTTAAAAGCTGTTCAACAAGAACTGTGATGAATGCAAATCCAAAATGAAGATACCGAGGAAATTTTCCTCCTAAAAACAAACATCCCTGTTTACGACTACTGAAAAATTAGCACGGTGTCAATATACAGGCCAACATATTTATTCCAGTTCAGTCAAATGTTAGACGAAAGGTTTTCTCTTGCTCCTTGCGCTGGTTGTCACACAGTTTGGACACTTCCTCCACTCGTCTCTGCAGAAGCACTGAATTCTGGTCGATCCACTGAAGTGAATCCATGTGGGCATTGAGAATTTTACAGATCTGCTGAAGCTAAGAAAAAAAGAAAGGCAGACGTTAATATATTTTACAACAATAAATGTTAAGCCAATGTCAAGCCAAGTTTAAGTAAAATGTGATCTCATCTTACGGGATCACTGGTGTCTGCTGGGCCACTGGATGTGTTGAGGTGCTCGATGATCTCCTTCAAGTCCTGCGACATCCTCTTCAGCTGTGCGTCCACGTTCTCTGCGAGCTTGTACGTCCTTTCTCTCTCCTCGTCGGCGTTCTGCATGTAGATGGTTCCACTCTGCTCTTTCACCGACTCCTCAAGCGGGCAGAGTAAGTCCTCCAGCTCCTTCTGTTGGGACAGGATGAAATCCAGCTCCTGGTTCAGCCTCCTCTGGTCCAGCTTCACCTTCTCCATCTCCTTATGCAGGGATGTGATCTTCTCTCCGTTCTCCACCAGCATGCGGTCCCAGGCGTTCACCTGAGTTGCCTGCTGTAAGAAATGTCTCTCCTGGTCCTCAAGCTCAAGACTCCACTTGTTAATGAGACCCTCCAGCTGGGCGTAGGTCATCACTGGAGGAGCTGTGGTTGTAGCGATTGTTGCAGCTGTGGTAGCTGTTGTGGTACTTGTGCCGGCCGCGGGTTTGAGTCCCAGTGTAAAGCCTGTAGCAGCACCTGTTGTGGCAGCTGCAGTTGTGGCAGTAGAGACAGGGGCAGAGGCTGAGGTGGTGGTAGCTGCCCCCAGAGGTTTGAGCATAAAAGACAGACCTCCACCAGCTGCTGTGGTTGTTGCAGGAGCAGTGCTTGCTACTGGAGCTGGAGCTGGAGCTGCACCCAAAGTAAATCCTGGAACTGTTGCAGTGGCAGCAGCTGAAGATACAGGCGTTGCAAAGAGAGAGGGACCTGAAGCTGGGGCTGGCTGTGTCGATGCAGGAGGAGCTGGGGTTGATGAAGGTTTAATCCCAAAGGCAAATCCTCCACCTTGACCTGTTGTGGCTGCAGCGGTGGAGACTGGCTGGGGCTGGGTGCCCAGGGTGAGGTTGGAGGGAACACTGGTGCCAAAGCTGAAGCCTCCTCCTGTGGTAGCCGTAGAGGGTGCAGCTGTGGTCACCTGGACCTTTGTAGCTCCAAAGCTGAAGCCTCCAAACGAGAGGCCACCTGATGCTGTCGTTGGTGCTGGTGCGGTCGTTGCTGCTGCAGCAAGTTGGGGTTGAGCCTGAGAAGCGGTCCCAAAGGTGAAGCCCCCTCCTGCAGGGGCGGCAGGGTTTGTCTGTGCGGACAAACCGCCGCCCAGGGTGAACCCTGACCCCGCCACTGGAGCTGCCGTGGAGCCTAAAGTCAACCCTCCTGCTGGTGTGGTTTGAGGAGTCGTACCCAGACCAAATGTGGTGCTGGGGGTCCCAAAAGAGAATCCTCCGCCGGCTGCTGTGCTCTTCGCTGGGGCGCCGAAACTAAAAGAGCCTGTAGAATTGGTGCTGGTCTGCGGGTTAGTGCCGAAGGTGAAGCCTCCTCCGGAGACTGCAGGTGCGGAGCTTGTCAGCCCAAAGCCAGTGGCAGGGGCAGGGGCAGGGGCTGGGGCTGGGGCTGGGGCTGGGGCTGGGGCTGCGGTCTTCTGAGCTCCGAAAGTGAAGCCCGTAGAGGGCTGCCCGAAGTTAAACCCGCCACTCATTTTCTCTCACAAAAAGATAACGTATAACGTTACTGAAAGCAGATCAGATACAAAATGGTCACTTCCTCGCTGAACCTCTTTGGCTTTTGGCGGGTCGCAACTACGAGCTGGTTCAGCTGAAGTTACCGAGGAACTTTTTCCTCCCTACGATGACTTTCCAGACGTTAGCAGTTCATAAGAGTCGATCAAATGTCTGTAGACGTTACCTTGACCGAAGCCGAGGACCAAAAACTAACAGCACATCTTTCACAAAAACGTGGCCCGTAGCTTCGCTGATTCTTCACGCAGCCATTTCTGTGGAGGTCTACAGGAAATGACGGCAGTTAGGACCAACGATGACACAGTATTTGCCCTGAGTTTTGGCTGCCGGCGCACACGCCCCGCGTCTCTTGCGAAGATTGACAGATACAGTGTCCAATCACGGCCCTATCTGGAACCAAATCCAAATTTGATTGGTACATCGTGCTGCCTGACAAACACACCTCAGGGACGAGCCTACAGACTCTTCCAAAGAGTAAACAGTTAATGAAAATAAATGCCTGTATGGGCACGAGCAGGCTCCCGGCTGACGTTGAGATTCAAAAAGATGAAATAACGGACTAATTCGCCCAAACGTCTACACAGTTATTCTGTTTTACTGGTTAACAATCGAGCGCAAACGATATCAAATATTATAATACAGTTTAAAAGTAAAAAAACACAACACTGGCAATAAGCTTTGATCATATCCTCCTCTTTCAACTATTTTTACAATTACAACAAATAACATGAACGCATATTAAGGTCAATAAAGTTTTTTTTTTTCTGAAGAAACTCGACTGGCAGTGACTTCTCTTGACAACGTTGCGACTCTCTGGGTTAGCTAGCTGCATGCTGAGTAGCCACACAAGGCTCTTTGCTATGTTGACATTTCTGCTTTCAAGTATTGAGCACCCAGTAAACTGAAGTAAGGATCCATTTAGAAACACTTTACGGTGGCGACGACTATGGATGCGCAAATTTCACCAAACCGCTTGACAGTTGGACGTTTATTTTAAGAATGTGTTTGCGAGCCGCTGAAGTTAGCCGACAAGCTAATATCAACATAGATTATCTAAGTGTAACTGTCAGCTCTCATTAAACCTGCTAATTACCATTTCAATTTGTGACACCGTCTGAACAACACCGTCGGCTGAGTGAGCGAACAACATGAGGATCCTAAGGTTTCTGAGGAGCAGCGTGTCCATAGGAAAGGACATAGACTATTACTCCAAATTCTCACCCTCCCCTCTGTCAATGAAGCAGTTTCTGGATTTTGGTAAGAGGTGCTGCACACACACATTTACAGTCACTGTAATTCATGTATAGGTCAGCTGTGCACACTGTGATCTCGTTTTGTTTTTGTAGTTGTTCCATATCCACGAGTTGCGAGCACAAATAGTGATTTTGCCTTCTCTCATTGTTTAATTTGGCATTTTAGAGGCTCTTATACTGCATTTCAGATCAAAAATGCAAAGATGAGAGAACAGCAAAAATGTTTTTATTATATCCTACTTCGATAATCATCTGGTGACCCCTAATATTAAACTCTTGACCCTTTGTGAGTCCAGAACCCCCGGGTTGGGAACCACTGATTTAAGGCATTTCGTCATCCATTTTCATTGTCATGTTCTCTAGTTCTAGAGGCAGCACAGACCAAAAAGACACCGGCATCAATAATAAACCATTTTTGTGACAAATTTGTCACCTACATTATTATTTAAAATAACAGCTCATGAGTATTCTGATATCTCTGTTTTTATTTTTACTCTCCAGGCTCTGAAAATGCATGTGAGAAGACGTCAATCGCCTTCCTCAGACAGGAGTTGCCTGTGAGGTTGGCAAACATCATGAAAGAGATCAACTTATTGCCAGACAACTTGCTAAGGACTCCATCAGTCCGGTTGGTCCAGAGCTGGTATGTAGGTTTTGCGTTTTCCTTAGTCACCTCTCAGTTTACCCTGATGTCACTGCCTGTAGAAAGGTAGAAATAATTTTTTTCCTTTTCCTCCACAGGTATATGCAAAGTCTTCAGGAGATCCTTGAGTTCAAAGACAAAAATACAGATGACGAGAAAGTCACATATGAGTAAGTAAATTAAAACATACAAAATGCAGTTTTGTTTATATTTGTTTATTTCTATACACTATGATCTATTATTCAGTGCAAAAAGCTAACCTGTTTCTCATTGTAATCTTTATTATGTCTTCATTTAGTTTCACGGATGCTGTGATAAAAATCAGAAATCGACACAACGATGTCATCCCCACCATGGCTCAGGGAGTCGTGGAGTACAAAGAGACTTACGGCACAGACCCAGTCGTCAGCCAAAATGTTCAGTATTTTCTGGATCGCTTCTACATGAGCAGGATATCAATCAGGATGCTGCTCAACCAGCACAGTGAGTACATTCTCTTCTACTTAAAAAAATATGATCCCTTTTGACAGTGATGAACAATATGATGGGTTATCAATGTGCTATGGTTGTACTAAACAGCAGAACATTGTGATGGTAATGTGACATTTCAGTGTAGATTTGTCACAGAGAGCCAGGCTGCTGCATTAGCAGGAGATCAAAGCTTTATTTTTCTGAACACAGTCCTGGTAAACATCTAGATTTTGTATTAGTTTGGATTTGCACATCTTACTGTTGCTGGCCAAATTTAATGGCGTTGCCCCATTCATTATGCCTCTGAGGCGGCGACAACCCTAACGGAAGGCTTTATGTTTTTAGGTTCATACGTACGTCCGTAGCTTCTTTGCTAAGAGATAGTCAACCTATGTAAACCTACACAATAAAAGATGTATCCATAAATGCTGCATCCTTTACATAATCTGTCTTAAAGATATTCTTCTTCTTCTTCTTCTCATTCTTCTTCTTCTTATTATTTTATGACAAAGGACCAATAAAGCAGTATAATGATAAAACAAAACCAAAAACCCTGAAGCTTACAGATTCAATAAAAACATCATGCAGGTAAAAGAACTAAACAACAAACAGGTTTTGAAAAATGCAACATTTAGTACAAAGTGTACAGGAAATAACATGACCCTCATACAGAAACAAGACTGACAGGGTTGTGGTTACATTGTGAGATCATTATTACATTGTACTAGTTCTCCTGGCAAATGTTGCACAGTCTGATATGCCTGAAAAATGTTGTACAGTCTGACAGAGACTGTGACGAAGGACTTAAAGGATAATAATCAAAACTTTGTTTCAGTGCAGTGCTGAAAAGATCTCATAAAATAAAAGTTGAGCTTGCCTAAACATGCATTCTTACGTGCTATGTTGGAATACAAAGTTTATTTTGGCTGTGTTTTCCTTTGAAATAAGTGCATGATTTTCCTCCTAGCACTCCTCTTTGGAGGGAAGGTGAAGGTGAACCCAGCCCATCCCAAACAGATTGGCAGTATTGATCCAAACTGTCGTGTCAGTGAGGTTATCAAAGGTGAGAATGTCTGAATGAAAGAACTCAGAGGAGGAGTGACAAGTTGCGACAGTGTTCAAATATGCTGCTGTTCAAGTATTAAAGTGTCTTTCTCGTTCTTCCCTGAAAACAACCGTCTCCTTTGTAGATGCTTACGAAAATGCACGAAATCTTTGTGACCGGTATTACATGAACTCTCCTGAGCTGATACTGGAGGAATTCAACGGTAATTTGTTTGGATATTAGAGAAAGAAAAACTCTATAGAGACACTTTTAATTGTACCTATGTACCTCACAAGCATACACATTTATTTGTCATACTTTGTTTTGCTTAAGTACTTCATAAATAAATAAGGCTCGATTCAACCATGATGAAAATTAATTTGATCTTTGATTATCTGTTTGTCCTGACAGTCAAAGAGCAGGGGAAGCCCATCACTGTGGTCTACGTTCCATCTCATCTGTATCACATGGTGTTTGAACTCTTTAAGGTAAGATTTGCTTTCCCTCATAAGTACAGTTACTGAACGTTAAACTTACTCTCGCAGAATTTCGACACAGATTTATCTTTTATTCATCCTGTAATATGGTCACGTCAAATAAAGGAAAATCTTGGTGTGCTTTCCTGTTTGCAGAACGCCATGCGTGCCACCATGGAGTTATACGGCGATGCCATGGAGTATCCACCTATCCACACACAGGTCGCTCTGGGAACTGAAGACCTGACAGTCAAGGTAAATCTGCACAGCTGCACCTCAGTCTGAGCCAACAAATCCATGCAAATCCCAATTCTGAGATTTGCATGTTTGTCGGAGAAGGATGTCATCATACCATATGTTCTTCTTCTTCTTCTTCAGGTGTGTGATCGCGGAGGAGGCGTGCCGTTGCGCAAGATTGACAGGCTGTTCACCTACACATACTCCACGGCTCCTCGGCCCAGCATCGATGGTTCACGTGCTGCTCCTCTGGTCAGTATTCCTGATGTGAAAACCCTTTTCCCACTTCGCTCTAGATGCATCCACATTGTACTATTGAAGTGTTAAAATGGAACTGACGCACAGACCTTGAACTTATTGCAGTTTTATTTTAGTTGTTTCTTGCGCTCATCCTAATGAGGCACTGGATATTTTAGTGCCTCGTTTTTAATTCACAAGCTCAGTCAACATGTAAACAGCTTATATAACAGAAGTGAATACAGAAAATTACTTTTTTTGTTGGTTGAACTGGGCAAAGAAATTGTGGGCAAACTTTCCCCATCACCTTATAAAACTTTGGGATTTGGGAGACAGCGAATCTCAGACCCGACATAAAGAGTATAATAGGACTGGGGTGATAATTCAGTGTTATTATTACCGACTTACTATTCTTCAGCCACCAGTCCCAGTGTGTAGGATAAGGATTTAAAGCAGCAGCAGCAGCAGCAGCAATAGTCCCAACTCCAGGTCCGTGTACTAACGCAGTCTTCATCAGCAAAACAAGATGAATCTGTTGACATGCAAGACTTCCCATCATTAAGGTTCATTCTTCGTTCTCATGGTCCACTTGCTAGGTTCTTTTTTCATGAGCTTTCAATCATGTCACACTTTCTTCCTATACTGTAACAAGAGAAATTATAAAGAAGCATTTCTGTCACTCTGCCTCTCTTTCAGTATGTCAACACTTTGTTTTATCAGTATGTTCCAGTGCCAGACTTCACTCTGACACATAAAGTTGTCGTAATATTTGCTCTTTACCATAAAACAGCCGACTGCTCTGCTGTTTCGGATTGTAAGGCTTGTGTCTGGGTTGTGTTGAGGCTGGTGAGATGAGCTCTGCTTTATTTTTGTCCAGGCTGGCTACGGGTACGGCTTGCCCATCTCTCGACTATATGCACGGTACTTTCAAGGGGACCTGAAGCTGTACTCTCTGGAGGGTTATGGTACTGATGCTGTGATCTACATTCGGGTAATTGAGTTTTTTTTTTTTGTTGTTTTGTTTTTTTTAAGAAAAACAATAAGTTTGTCTCCCAAAGGAAGGCAGAGTGGATGCATGTTTTTCATGTTCCTCCCACTTTCCTGTCAGGCACTCTCCACAGAGTCCATCGAGAGGCTCCCTGTGTACAACAAGTCAGCATGGAAACACTACAAGACGATCCACGAGGCCGACGACTGGTGCGTCCCGAGTAAAGAGCCCAAGGACATGACAACGTTTCGTAGTTTCTAAATTCAAATGACAAAAGTTTCTGGAGCAACGTGTGCAAGAGAGGTTGTTGTAAATGAATGGTTTGCGCGTGAGTTTGATGGTAATTAATTAGTTCAGAGTTTAATGTACAGAATTTAAATTGGAAGACTTATAGAACAAAGTTTTAGTCCCATATATTTCACATAGAACAATAGTTTTTGGCATGACAAAGAAACCCTCAATTTAGATTAAAAAAACAAAAAAAAAAAACGTGCGGCTACTGGTTCACACCACTACTTAGAACTGGACCAGCTGTAACCAGGACCAGCTTTCTAGAAAGACACACCACTGCTGAAAGCAGATATGAATCGATTGGATTTTTGAGGCCAGAACTGATATTGATATTTGAGTTAAAAAAAAAAAAAATCTGGATTTATTGTAACATTGACTGATGCTTTTAAAATCATAAACATATAAAATAAGCAAACTTTGTTCCTATCAGGAGCCTACAACACTACAACACTGTTCTAAAGCTACATATGAACACAAACAATAATAATAATAATAAATCTGTGATAAGCTAAATCTGTTTCTGTAATTTGGGTCAGCTCATCATTTACAGTATGAACTGTACAACTTAACAGGTAGTTTATGTTTATGTAGTATGTTTTACTAGTTCACAGCTCGCTCCTTGTTTGGTTAGCTGCTTTTGTTCATCTCTGGCGATCATTTCTCCTCCGTGTGTGAAGTTTGACACTTTAGAGGGAAAAGGGAAATTTGTTACACGATTATTTGCTGCTTGTTTTTAAATCTGTTGGAAGTTTCTGCTGACATGTCTTTTTTTTCTTAAAATGTTTAGGAAATTGTTTCTTCAGTTGGATGATGTGTACAAGAAACATGATCAAAAGTATTGATTTGCTATTTGTAAAAGGCAATTTGCACCTATTTTCACTGTGTGTAACTTAAGGACACCAAATGACTGCAATTCAGAATTGCTGAAAGAAAAATGAACATACCGATGAGTTAATTAGATTTGCAACATATTTAATTTTCTTCTTAAATTCTCAGTTAATTTGCGAATATGATGCTGGGAATTTGAAATAAGGTGAATCTTGTTTTTCCTCATGAGAGGAAATGTGTCACTCAGTGTAAAAAATACAGTATTTGGGTTTCTGTGCTTGTATTATTAGGACTCATCCTGTTAAATAAGCTATAATTCACACTTTCCATGTTACACAACAGTTAAACTGTATAGATCATGTTCAGTGAAAAATAAAGAGAAGCTTAAAGAGCTTAAAAAGCTCTCTACAAATGGAGTAGTGGTGAATGAAAGTGAGGACAAGAAGCTAATATGATGCACATGTTCTACTACTTTTGACTTTTTAAAATATTCATCAGTACAGTGGACACTTTTTGGCTTCTAATTTAAAAAATCTAAATGGTACAGTGACTGTGGTGTTCAAACTGAGTCTGAGGGCATTAAAATCACTTACTGTGGAAACTTGTGTTTCGTTTCCCAAATGATAGTGTTGGAGGAAATATTAGAATAAATTACTGCAAATGATTGAGGCTCTTCCATATCAGGTCCACACCCGTTGCCTGTTGATTTGAGACTGAACTCTACAAAGCTGAATTCACATCAGGCCACTGACACTGAAGGATGAAAGACCTAAGAAGATGTACCCAGTTGTCACCTGGTGCTCACTGTAAATGCAAAATGACTCATCACATCAACACATCGCATAAAGTGAAAATTAGTTTATTGATGCTGCATGTACCAAGAAACGTTTCTCCGATTCAGAAGACGTGGAAAACATAATTTTCTTGCAGTCCAACATGTTGTTATTCTATACAGAACATGGAGTCATGCGTGAGAAGAAGAAGAAGAAAGGAAGCACTTCGGTTTTGGCTGTAAACACTCATCGTTCAGCCTCACATTCATACATGACGCTGTGCTCCCGACTCACACAAGTCCTTGTCATAGGCTCATCTTACCGTCTAATGGACCAGTGAGGTGTACATGTAGCAGACCTGCATGCTGTGTGTATTTACATGGAGCATCACGGTACCATCTCAGCGACACACAGTCAGAGTCAGGGACAGCAGAAGCAGCATTCACTTCGTCCCTGCTTGATAATGTCTGATGTTTGTTGCTTTCCATTCAGCACAAATGACGGCCTAGCTATTCTACTTAGTAGAAAAATTTAGATAGTATAAAATGAACAATGGTATTTAGGTAAAAAAAAAAAAAAAAAAAGCAGTTAATAGGCACATGTATAAAACTTATTTATACATTTAAAACCTTGTCGCCCATTGAAGCTTAAAAGACAAATATAGTGCTTTTATCTGAACTGTACAATAATCGTTCCCGCAAAACGGTTGTACATTGAAACAGGCAAGTTATACTAGCAAAAATATAAAATGCTGAAAAAGCAGTATACATTTGACATAGGTAAATGTGTGCATGGTCTGCAATAACTACACTTTTATCTGAACACAGACTTGTTTATAATTTTAGCTTCTAGCTTTTTAGTGGTAAAAAAAAAAATGTTAGGATACCTTTTTGGTCGCATACCCAACTTTTGTTTTTTTGTTTTTTTTTTGACATTCCCCATCTTTCAGTTAAAATGGTTTAAGCTGATTTTTGTTAAAATATTTGGGAGAAAACAGTGAGGACAAAAGAAACAGGAGCTACAGTATGAACATAAATCACTACTGGCACCTCAGTCAGCACAGGTACAGCTCCTGGCACAGTCATGTTCTCTGGTTCTTGGCATTAACACCATGAAGAACATAGCACTATCAGTATTTAAAAAACAAAAACAAAAATAAAAACATGGTTTCTCAGAGTTCTGCATGGTAATGAGCTTTATGCTACATGAATTCAGAGAACTGAGCGGCTACCTCAGCAGACAGAGTCGGTGCTGACCGGCAGTTTCCCACTGCGTCGAACCTCCTTCTCTCTTTTTTCTTTCTGTTTCTCCAGCTTCTCCTGAGCCTTGCGCATGTCCTTCAGCTTTTTCTTGATAGTTGAGCGGTCGCTCTGACTCGACACACCAAGTGCCTGATGGGAGAGGTGCACAGATTTAGGGCAGAAAAATGCTACCATCTTTCTTTAACATGTTAAAAAAAATAATAATAATACAACTAATGTTTTTCATCACTGATTAATCTTCATTATGTATCATCACTAGAGTTGGGCGGTATCCAAATTTTCATACCGTCAAACCTCCTCCACATTTTACCCCGGTATACGGTATTTTATAACCCCGCATCCAAACAGCGCCTATGGGATAATGTGCATTGCAAGTAGCAGAGAGACACTGCACACTCTTGAGTTTAATTCAGCTGCTGTAGCCTAAACGCTACTAGGAAATATTAGGAAATATGTAACTTTATCATTTCATCCTGATTAAAAAACTGCTTTGATAGGAATCTATAAGATGTCTCATATATTCAGACCAATGCCACACATCAGCAATGATGTGTAGTTTTTCCATCATCCCAAGCCCCAGTCTACTTGTTTTCAGTCTTTCACCCACTAAGGTGGTAAATATAAACTGTACATTTTAGTGCTATCTATGGCATAAGAGCGTCTAGCCACAAGGTGGCAGTCAAAAGCTGACAAAGCCTAAATAATGGCTTTTTTATTATTTTTTTTCTTACCTTCAATTTGTCACTATCCAAGTGCAAAAGCTGCTGGCCGTCCACTCCCTTGGCTGTGAATTCAGGTGTATACTGGTCCATATTCATGCCCATCAACCAGTGACACACCTGTTGATTGGTCCATTCAGAGACAGGCCGGTTCTGCCACTGATACTCTTTTCCTGTAGCTACTGGTTCATCATCCAAAGTCTACAGAGGACACAGATGATACAAACAGATATTAGAAAAACAATATTCCTACTGTAGCTTTAGTTTCTGAAAAATTCTGAGTGGGTTCAACAACCTTGTGGCTTTTAGTATCCGACTCTTTTGTGTCATATGTTGTACTGTAAAGGAAAAACATTATTACTTGTCTAATGTATGGAAAATATGTAGTATAATATATAGTTGATGCCTGTAAACTATGTGCAACAGCCCTTTTGATGCTGTGGATTGTATGCGTTCAGTGTGGGTCAGTTATTAATGCACAGTTATGAGACAACTGGTGAAACACTGATCATGTTTTCCAGGTCTTTCATAAAATCACTTATATATAAATACCATTTGAAATGAATTCATCTGAATAAATATAAGTTGGGAAACTGCTGAAAAGCACGAGAAGTGAGGCTGAGGATAAAAAGGCTGAAATAAAAAAACAAAGCCAACTACAGAGTGTACTCAAACAAAAAGGGCATGGAGTGCAAGTTCTGCTGAAAACTGTGCGCGGTGCACAAATTCCCCAAGACAGCGCTGAGAAAACGAGCGTGCAACAACAGCAAAATATGAACATTCACAGAAACATGTCAATGTATGTCTTCATTGTTTTACTGAGAAACTTCAAAAGATTTGACTATAGTATTAATAAAATAAAAAATGGAGAAACACCACAGAGCAGGCAGCAGAGCATTCAACGCTGTTCTGTGGTCTGCCAAAGCTTGTAAAGAACATGAAGCACTGGTTGACAGTTCTAACAGAGGCAAAAGTACAAACTACTAACATCACAGCTGACTAAAGAAAAGCTAAGCCACAAGACTTGTAACACAAAACAAAACAGCTCTAACACACACACACACATGCAGCTCCCGTCTATTCCCTCTCCATTCATGATTTAATCTCAGCTCAAAAAGTGGGGAGGCTCAAAGAGCATGCTTGAGAATGACCCCTTTCAGCTGCATCAAGGCGTCCCACACGGCTTTTGTGACTGTGCAACAAGGAGAGCACTCACCTCGCTGGAAGAGAAGATTAAAGTGTGTGAGCGCCCAGACAGATTGGGTTCAGCAACTAACCCAGAGATGTCTGAACTGGGACTGGCAGCATTAGAATCATCTATGACTGAAAAACTCTGGAACAAGTGGAAACAAGGAACGCATTTACTAAAGTAACACATGACCAAACAACAGTTCTTTGCTACGAGAGGCAAACAAATGTAATGCTACTGCTAGGTGTGAGGAGCGGGGGTGAGAGCATTGCCTGTTTCATAAGGTTGAAATTATGATGATGAATGATTCAATCTGGTTACAGTGGCATTAATCCAGGCCATTGATCTTCAACATGTGGAAGGAAGGGAGAAGATCACGTATCTACTATGCGGCAGCACAATATTCAAGGTGATTAAAACTTAAACCAATCCACCACCAACTACATCAACAACTTCTAAGCTACAACAACTAACACTACATCTACTACAAGAACACATACATACAAATTTCAGGTATGGGGTAATGTTTTGAATTTAGTTTAGTAGATGATATTAGATCAACTATGTGGTTGATCGAGTTTTACATGTAACACAGGTTTTTACATGTCACACACAAATGTGGGTTCAATTTGAAGGGAAAATCCAGACCTGCAGGCTGTTACACCAGCTATGTGCAAGCTCATGTGCAGTTTAATTTCAACATTGTGTGAGAATTTCACTATAAAAACAGGCTGCACGATACAAGTTAGTTAGTATGTATCAGTTAGTGTTGACTTTACACACAAACCTCTGATCAAACGTTGATAAGCTGGTGCAAACAGCCCCAGAAACTATTTTTGGCTTCATCTGTTTCCTCTAAGCCACAAGGCTTTCTGAATGTGAATTAAGGGAAACTTTGATAACTTTAGTTTCCTATGAGGGCGTGTGTCCATACAGCGTTTTTTTTTCTTTTTCCTGAGGGCCAGCGTCAATTTCGTCACCCAGTGTCTTTTTTTCCAGATCACTCCACCTTTTTTTGTGTGTGGTTCTTCTGAGCGCTCCTGGTTGAAAAAAGGTGCAATGCTACTCTATCACACAATGGCGGTGGTGATATGCTGCTGCTGTTGTTAAAGAAGCAAAATCCACACGCAAGCACTTTTTTGATGAAGCGCTCCTCAGTATAGAAAACAAAAACGCTATATGGACATTCAGCCTAACACTACCACATACCCACTACAAAAAGAAACAGTGAATTATTCATTGTAAGCGTTGAGGTGAGGAATTACAAATCGCAGAGCTGCGTTTGTTAGTAATGCTCTAACGTGTCATCTAAAACCAAAAGGTAAAACAAAAGTGTGTATACTGTACCAAATCTAATGAGCGACTGAATAAAGAGGACCAGGAGAGATTTGTCTGTTTAAAGGAAACACGGTTCAGTGAGATAAATGTCCAGGCAGCAAAACACGGACAAAAAAAAAACAACAAAAAACTACCATAATATACACAGCAAAAGAACCAAAACCATTCTGTAAGTAATAATTCCTCTTCGGTTCAGCTCAAGTCTTGAACTCATTAAACAGAATCGTGGGAACATCAGCCCAACCGCAGCCTGTATGACGGTTAGCCGGGCGTTTCACTGAATGCGTTTGATGTGTCACTATTTGCAAGCTCATTGAAAAGCCACCAAATCCTTCCCTGCTAGCACTCCCTGATGGCTGACATATGGATCCAGTTACTGTAGCCTCTGCATAGTGTCGCTTATTTGGAGAACCGGAAAGTGACGGCACATGTCTGTGAACAGCCTCCCATTATGTGTCTACTGGTTTTACCCTTTCAGTGATGCCAAAAATACATTTTGATGATGGAGGATAGACAATAGCTGTCCAAGCTGGCCAAGCCATCAATGGTGAGAGCTGGATGACTGAGAGGCATCAACTTCTTGACCCCACTGATGTTACATCTCTGTCTCACTTATGCAGTATAAAATACCACGCAAATAATACCTCACTGTGCTGGATACAAATGCTATCTATATCCCATAATTTTTAATAAGTTAGAGGAAGTCACATGCCTTATTCTTGCGATCGTGGCTTTGCTCACTGCTGGTCTCAGTTGCAGTGTATGGCAGGCTGCTGCTGGAAGAGGAGGGGTCCCTGTCTCTGTCCCTGTCCCTCTCCTTGTCTCCAAACCAGTTGAAGGGCATGCAGGTTGGAATGGAAGTCATCGACTCTGCCGGAGACAGGTTCCCTCCAGTTTCCTCCAGTAACTCTGCTGACCCCCTGGGAATCAAAGAAAAAAAGATAGAAACAGTTATAAACACAAAGGCTTACATAAAAAAATGAATCAATAAGTAAAAACTATTTGATATCAGCTATATTAACTCCAGCAAATGTGTTTGAAAAAAATTGGGAAAAGGTCAGAAATATGAATCACCTTTATATTACTATAAATAGTGTTTAACCTACTAGTACAGTATTACCTGCTATCCAAAGATGCTCTCATCGCCTCCTTGTCATGTTTTTTTCCTTTGCCACCCGACTTCCGGAGGCCACTGTTTTGATCATTGGTAACATTTGTTCAGTTAGTAATAAATGGCAGGACCATGGAAAAAAAATGAACAGTGATTTCTGTGGAGACCTACCCAAAGTCTGGAAATCGTCTTTTAGGTTTTCCTGCTGGTGACGGCTCATTTAACTCCTCTGGAATGAAACCATAATTATCAGTTTTAGTAGTAATGGAAGAGAAAGCCTTGCTTTTACAGCCATTGCATTTTGGCCTTGCATACCTTTGAGCTCTTTGCCCTTGCCTTTGGACTCTCTCTTCTTTAGATTGTGTGCGAATCCAGAAGGGGAATGTGGTGAGGAGGTGTCTTTTGGGGGAGAGAAAGAAGGACTTCCGCTGCTTTCAGCACTGTCTCCCTGTGATGGTGACAAAGACGGACTGCTGAAGGGCTCCGCCTTACTCCTGGATCCCTCTCTGGCCTCACCTGGATTATCCTTCTGCCCATTCCCAGGATAGCAGATGGGCACGGGGAGGGAAAGGCTCTCCTGGATGGACCTCCTCCTTCTGGGAGATTCCTGCTCCTCCTGCTCGTCCTCGTCTTCAGTTTCCTGTGGAGACAAAGCTAATTATTTACAAGGACAATGCAAGGAAGAGGGGATAAAAGCTATTTATACAGCAGAAAGCTATCTATCTCTCTGTGGCTTAAAGACACCATGTTTTTTTCTAAAACTTTAGAAAAAGAAATATACGTTGAGAGGATGTACATACAAGTTTTTCCTGAAATGGCAATCCTTTATTTCCTGTTTTACAAACTTGGGAGGTACTGCCCAATTGAATGTGTGCCTGTTGTTGTACTTATAATGTATAAGTAATCTGTTGTATATATATGTATTGGTCATGGTGAGCTAAGTGGGGTTTGGGGGTGTAAGTATATGTCTGTTTGCATACATATGTATATACTGTATATGTATTTTTGTGATTGGAGTTATCTTATGTTTCTTTTCAACAAAAAGAAAAACAAAAAACACTTCTGTCTCATTTCATTCCGGTTAACAAGCGCTCTGCTTGTTAAGGGGGACAGAGACACAGGAAAGACAGGTTGTGTTTGTCACCATTAGTTTTGAGTTCGAACATGTCATGATGGGGTTTCAGGCGTCACCTTGCACCTTGCATTGGGTGACTGTTCCATCCAATTATATGTTCTTACAACATGGGTCTTTAATTTGCAGCAAATGAAGCAGTGTAACAGTATCAGCTGCTGCTGACTGACCTGAGAGTGACTTGAAACCACAGCGAGGCTCTCCTTCAGTTTGTTCCGAGACGGAGGCTGACGTTTGGCTTTCTGAGCCAGCAAGCCTTTCGCTCTGTGTGCACTGGTGTCCAAACGCTCAGTTTCAGGGACCAAGTCACTCCAGTCTTGTTCTACAGCGAAGAAAAACAAAAAGCACATACCAAATAAGTCATAAGACACTGCATCACGTTTTAATTACTTATCAGGGTTCACTGCAGTTTATGATGTGCGCCTGTGAATGTTTTACAGATCACAGAGTAAAAATGTGATGTGCGTACTTCCGTTTTTAATTTAATTTAATTCAAATAACACTTTGTACCCAGCAGTGAGTCAACAGACTGCGTGTTGGTGGCTGAGCTCTGGCTGCTTAGTCTCTCCTCTGAAGCAGAGTCCTGACCGCTCTGACGCTCTGCACCTGAGGCCCCTCTGGACTCCAGGACAGATATCTGTGGACAAACAAACAGCACCTAGACTCGTTACAGTGTCTCCAGCAAGTCCACTGCAGTGTATAAGTACTTTTGTTCTGAGCTGGGGTCTTACCCTCTTCTGTAGGCTCTCCAGCTGCTCCTTGTACCATTTGTCTTTTTCATCTAAATTTTTTTTCAGTTCCTCCTCTCTCTTGACAAAGTCTATCTCTCTGGGGAGGAAACAAGGAAATGTGGTTTCCCATCAGTGCTTCGATTTCATGCCATTAACACCACACCACTCAGTTTCACTTGCGGATTTTCTGCTTACTAAATCACAAGATGCTAAAAATCAGAGTTTAACCTTGTGTAAATGGAAAAATAACGTACAGTGGCACTGTGTCAAGACAGAGAGAACAAAATATATTTAGAATTTATTTCCAAAAATCCCCAAAGACCAAAATTATCAAATACAAACCACTAAATACAACAGCAGTGATCCCTCAAACAGCGGAGAGTTGTGTGACTTGGGGTAAACTCACTTCTGCTGGTAGTCCTTGAGCAGTTTCTTGGCCTTGTTGTACTTCTTGTCCAGGGTCTCATACTGGGCCTGAGTCTCAGCTAATTGTTCATTCATAGTCTTACACAGAGCCTGGGCTTCGAGCCAGTAACTCTCCAGCTTCAGGATTTTGTCATTGCTATCCTCGATCTTTTGCTCCAGTGCAGACTCCCTGGCTTCCCACAACGATTTGTCCTCCTCTGATGCCCTTAGCTGTACAGAGACGGTGACATGTTAAACTGAATTTGTTTAACAGGAGGGCCACTGGCCTAAGACAGACTGCGTTCTACTTATTGTTTCAAATAGTAATTTAGAAGATCTAGGTCACACATTTTGTCTACTTGTTGAGTGTTACCCCATTTTCTTCAGCTACTTATTGTAAGAGCATCAAACGTTCACATCCACAGCTTTATAGATCAAAGTTGTGATCTTTCTATTTAATTTTAGTGTACAGCCTGACAACAGGCTATCAAAACTAATTTGTAATACATATCACCAGCATCAGTATCATCTGTCACCATGAAGTCATAAAAGTTAACAGTTCAGATAAAAATCCACATTACTGAGAGAAGAAACATGAGAAAATACAGTCTACATACTGACTGTATAGTGTATTTATTTCTCTTGTATGTTATGCAAATATCTTGAAAACAATCCATAAAAAAAAGAAAAGAAAATACAAATTTAATTTCCATCATACCTTTTCCTTTAGTTGATTTATTTCAGATGCAGCAATGCTGTGCTTGAGCTGCAGCTATGGAACAAAGAAAAAAAGGGAAAATAAAACATTTGGTTACACCCATGTTATTGAATCTTTGGTTGAATAAACAGAACGCTGAAACTTTGATTTAGATTTGAAATCACACAAGACAGATAGTCATGGTGTGGGTGATACCTCTTTGAACTTGAAGGCCATCTGAGAGCTGTCCATGTCGGTTGGCATAAACAAGGCCTCTGAATCAGGCAGCTCAAACACCTCTACGTTCCGCCCTGGAGAGAAATTGGAGCCCAGAATCCTCTCATCCACTCCATCCTGGTCCTCATAGCGCTCCTCCTGAAATATGATATCACACATGGCATTACATACTGCAAACACTGCCACACCCTACATGCCCAGGAACATTTTCAGCATGTGTCAACAACACTCCCAGTGGCACAGTACACCACAGTCTGGAGGTAACATTTTAACCAATATATCACAGCCAAACATCAATGGGCTCGCTCACGCTAAGGCACTGCAAGAATTCGGCAACACACGTCTGTCATTAACTTGAACAACATTCTCGCTAGATAGTGAGACTATAAACACACCTGCAAACATATACACACATTTTGCATAACCACAGGGCCAGTAGAAATGGTGTCCACTTCCAATGTAAGTTGTGCAACATTTCTTTTTGTCTTTGTTTGCTCCAGTAAATTCCAGATATATTCTCTGCCAATCTCTCTCTATCATAAAGACGAGGGCTTGTGGCTGCTTGAACTTCAGAAAACAAACATTTCACAACTCTGGCAGCCAGGCAGCAGTTGAATGAACACCTTTCAACACAGCAGAATGGTGACACATGGTTTACTCACAGTAATCACTCTGACTGAGCAAGGTGCAACTGGACTGGGCGTGGCAAAAGGACTACTGCTGGAGTAATTGTGTTCGTGTCAGCATCTACGTAGTAATTACGACGGGGATTTTTCAGATTTTTCAGGAAGCTCCAATATGTCTAACTTAGTCATAAAGACGTGCCTGAAAATCAGACAAATATCCATCCATCATGTAACATGAACATGGCGTAAGGCTGAACAGCAACTGTCCAGTTAACTCACCTCCTCTGTGGAATGCTCATAGGGATCATCCAGGTGTTGCTGCTGCTGCAGTTGGTTTTTCTCCTGCTCCAGTGTCTCGCTTATAAGACGCGCCACCTCGCTCTGTGTCCCTGGCTTCTCTCGACCAATCAGGAACCTATTATATTTATTTATTTATTTTTAATGCAAAGCGTTAATGTAAATACCACAATGCAGCTTTTGTCATGTCATGCTCACTCAATACAGGAAAATGCAATTTTTTGCATTTGCAGTTTAGGCCTGACCCTGTCATGAGTGCGGATATTCCTCTATGTTAAATCATCAACATATCACAATACTTCATGTTGCTTTCACCTCTCTTTCACTTAGAAGAAAAAACACCAATCATTCATGCCCTCTGGACTTTAAGGCAACAGCAGACTCAACTGTTTACCGCTTATATCTAATCACAGTGAGATAACCGTGGCTCATTCTTGTTTTTGTTTTTTTTCTCTCTAAGTGAGGAAGGAGATGGGCTTTGTGCTGACCTCACTGTGCCTTTGGTGTTCTTCAGGACTGTAGCAGCAAACAGTTGGGTGACGCCCACTAGACTGATACCATCCACCTCCACAATCTGGTCATTCACCTGTATGCTACAAAGACAGAATATAGTGATTAAAAGGGGACGTTTTCAACGCATTTCCACCCAAGGGTTATGCACCAACTTCAGCACAGGAGTAAAGATTAACAGAAAAAAAAACAAAAAAAAAACAAAACAGTAAACTCAAGGCAGCTGGGACGCCTGGGAAACGGAAGTAAGTTCTTTAGCTTCGTCGTGGTTATAAATATATCTGACTGTTTGTGTCTTGTGGGAGGGGGGGGGGGGGCAGTGTAGAGTGAGTGTGTGTGATGTTTCTGGTTTTATACAGAACATTACTAGAGTTTCTCTTGTAACTAGAATTAATTGTAGTGTTATGCCAAAAAGAAGGTTTAACCGCGTTAACTCACCGTCCATCTTTCTCAGCTGCTCCTCGCTCTGTGATGGTTTTCACAAAAATGCCAAGCTTTTCCAGCCCCTGGTCAGCTCCCACTCCCATTCCTATGATGCTGATACCGAGCCCATTGTCTCCTAAATGCAGAGAAATTATGAAGATTTTAAAGGGTTGCCTTAAAAAAAAAACACTGCATGCTGTCAGGCTAAATTTCACCCTAAAGTATCCTAGACAATCTTGACATATAAGAATTCAGATCAATATGTGATCATTTGATAGCACTGATTGACATAAATATTACTCATGCAAAATCTAAACCAAAAGTCACATCTGTGAAGCAGTTCATTATGTGCACCTTGGTGAAAACATGTTTCCTCCCAATATGTTCCAACCACTTGCTTATGACGCATAGCAGTTTGTCTTCAGCCTTACTAAACTCACCTTTCTCAATCTCCACAGGGAACACATCCATCTTCTCCACTCTCTTCTCCAGCTCATATTCCGCAGACGCTGCCACTGGGTCCACATCATCGTTTCGCCGATCGTATTCCTCATTGGAGAAGGTACTGAAGACCTGTGTTGGTCAAAATAACAATCGCATAGCATCAATACACCACCTTATGTGCGCTTAGCAAGCAGTTAAGCATCAGACAGACCAATGTCGGCAGGATCTGCATAGACATAGCCATATTACTTTCCCTTTTGAGTTATTCTTATTTATTTGGGCAAACTGAACAAGGACACATTCCTCATTTGGCAGAAATTACATGGTGAGAGAGAAGTACACTCATACTTTGGACCTTTACTAGGGAAATTAAGGCATTAGTGCAGTACTGAAGCACACTTTAACAGCTGCTGAAGGATAGCACAGCCCTTTGATGATGATTTGGACAACTGACATTGAGATAGACTTCTTTACTCATTGCGAAGCTGCATGTTGTTTAATTATCTAGCTATACAAGCTGCATTTTTAACCACTACTGGTGATCTTTGGCATCTTTCATGAAAGATTTATCATTTTTTCTTTTTTAAACAGCCGTAAATCAAGTGTCAGTGACAATGAAGCAGAAGATGCATTCCCAAGACACACTCTAGAGGATTTTCAACAGAGTTTTAAGACACGGTGAACTTTGCAGGCGGGCCTCAAAGAACTGGATGTGTCCCAGAGACTGTTTTCTGGTTGGAATTATAAAGCACACACATGCAGAACACGAGCAGTGTGGAAAGTAGGGCACAGCTGGGGAGAGCTAAGCAGTGGATATAGCAAAGATCAATGTTCCGAAGAGACAAGAGGATGTCATCAGCACAGTGAAAAGGAACGAACTCGGGAGCAATACAAAGAGCAAAATGAATCCCTTAATCTTCTGTCAATGGGCATTACCCAGTGCTCAACACCAGTGTTAAGGGTTACAGCAACATTCTGTAATATTCCCCTTGAATACCACTGATACTACCAGTAGAGACAGTATTCGTAATCCACTTTGAAAAGGCCTCCAAGGTCAAGTTGAACACTACAATATTAAGCATAAAACGGATTGGAGATGACCATCTGCTGTGACTCAGTTACAACAGAGTAGTAAGAGTATACAGTTCATTATATTTCAAGACAAAGTTATCAGCAGGGCTGCAGCAAACAATTATTTTCCTTATTTTACTCAGTTACAATTATTTTGTAATCTCTCGATTAATCTTTTCAACACAAATGCAGTAAATACTGAAAAATGTCCATCACGGGACATCTTCAAATATCTTGTTCAAATCCTCAGTCGAAAGTTTGACTTTTTTTTTTGGCATTTTTTGCTTAAATGATTGCTGGCTATCCAAAAAAAAAAAAAATAAAATAATTTCTTTGTCAAAAAGTTAATTGTTCTAAATTCTCCTCAAGCCAGCAAGACATTTTCAAAAGGAGTCTGACCAGCCTGACACGGTCCTCTAAAGTCTGCAAAATCGCTGATGTAGAGATCTGAGTATAAACAAATAGGCCACTAGACCTGACACGGTCCCAAAAACACAAGGAATCTAAAAAAAGAACCAGGAAGTTATTAGGAGAGTTATTACAGATCCATTGTTGATTTAAAAAAAATAATAAAAAATCAGAGTTTAGCAGACTATCAGGAACCAATGTCTGATTATGGGTTGGTAACATAAACCCCCTGCTTGGTCATTATTAGTCTTAATTTGGGTGAAGTCATGACAGGATGTTGGCGTCAATGTCAAAAGGTGTAGCTGACTGAGCTGATAATGAGCAAGTTGATAATTTTGGCTCCACTGTGAATATGAGAGGGGAATGGTAATTTTACTGAATAATAGACGTACTGATTGGATGGAGAAAAACAGAACAGTTGGCTCTTGGAGTACAAACAGAAGAAAGTGGGGAAATTAAGTAAATAGGAAAGAGCTGCAAGTAGAATATGAATAAAGAGAAAGAATGTAGTCTTCTTATTGAACTTTTGCAGAGTTTCATTCTTTTACAGTCTTTTTTTTTTTAAACAATTACCTATAAAATAAACACATAAAAAAAAGATTGTTTAAAGCCTGACAGTAGCAATCAATAGTGTATAAACTTTGGACAGAAGCAGTCCAATTTCACCACATCTTGGTGAAAATATAACTATTTACTGGGGGAATGATACAATGATAAGAGAAGTTTCTAAGATTCCCAGTGGAGCACTCCTGTATCCTGGATCTTAATTTAACAACAAAATCTGTACATGTAGAAACTTCTAATGTGATATTTGCTCTACTTTGTTATATTTCTCTGACGACAATCTCAAATCTCCAAATCCATCTTGTATATTATAAGTGGTGAATCTACACAATCAAATGACTTATTAAGCACCAGCATGTCCAGGTACACAACTGCAAACGGTCTTACAGTCTTTTAGACAATGGGAATGAAGAATGTGGTTAACACAAAAAAAACAAAAACAAAAACATGAGGACATGATCCTTTACCAAACAAAAGGAAGTAAAGCTATAGGATTATCAGAATGATTGAGATATTTGGCATGAGGATGCATGATGTAACCACGTCAACATTTTCACTCTGGGCTACAGAGTCTGAGGTCTAGATCCTGCAGCGTGTCAAGACATGAGGAATCAACCACAAACAACCTCCTTCTCCCTCTGTTTTTCTGTCTCCTCACTATGTAGCCTTTGGATGCCACCCAGAACAGTGTAGATAGTAAGTTTCCAGAGTAACTCAATAAACTCTCCATTCAATTAGTCAAAGTGAATTACACCCATTTCTGTTTTTCACACATATTTATCCATGACATTGTGTTATCTTGGAAAGAAAGCTTACATGGGGTGACTTGGTACAACTGAAGGTGCCCCTCTCGTGTTGCGTCCCAAACCAAAGAAGTTTAGAAATTGGTAAATTACACACGCAACTGTAGTTCTGTGTAACAGGCAGGATTGCTATTCATGGGGCCTCAAACCGCCATCGCCCCAAGCAAGTGCTCCATCTTATGGATCCTCCTCTTTCCTTTTATACCTGAACAAGTTTAATGCCATAGGTTTATACCCTATGACCCATGTGTGTGCTTTTTTTTCCCCACAGGTAGATAGGTGTTAACATTATGACACAAAGATGAGGCAAGATTATAACTTCCAAAAAAACCCAACAGGCAACTCTAGACATTTCTGTCCTGCTTGCATCCTTAAACCAATTTTGAATGTCTCTGAACAACACACTTTAAAGCTCTTCTATAAATAGGCCTGACAAAGCTTATCAACTTCTAATTTAGAAAGTTAAAATGGATTCACAGAACTAGAGCAGGCAGACATTTCATTAAGGATGAAAGATGCTTCTTAGTTTAGACTTTGGAGACTTTAGTAATTAAGGGTTGAAAATGTAGGCTAATAGAATATAGGGAGCACCACTGCATCCTGTGCTCGGCATTAGCTGTGCAGCAGCAGTGCAGCTTTGATTCTCCGCTGTACCTCCCCCTCAACTCCAATGTCTGACTCTTCTGTTGCCATGGACTCCCAGGCCTCTCTCAAACAACGTTCTGTTCTTTGCGGAAACCTAATCACTCAACCACTGTCTTCTTTACAAGAAAGACAGAAATCAATCTCTTTATTAGCCTCTCCCTCACAAAAAAGCCTTACACACGTCTTACTGTCTCCAGTTATCAGACTAAACACTCACTTTCCTTTGTCATTCGGCAAATAAACAGTTTAACCATTGGCTAAAACCAGAACACACAACTGTTGATCAGACTGACTGACTCCGACAAGTATGAGAAACCAAGGAAGTGCTAAGAATTTTTCTTCCAAGTTTATACAGAACAAGGTATTTAATGTGTTTAATGCCAGTTTCTTCCCATAAATTATTCCTTTGGTCAGTGGGCTTGTGTTGTGGGTCAGACAACTGTTGTGCCATATTTCAATTTTCTTCCAAAACTTCAGCCTTCAGCAGTATGTGTGGGCCTTTCATCCATCTTAAACAACTGCAGTGGTCTGTCTTCTCGATGTGTGCTCACACACACACAGATGTACACATGCCCACACCCAAACTGAAAACCTTTCCATCTTTCTCTCATTCCCCTCCCCACAACAGAATACCAATGTGGGAAATGAGTCAGCAGCTGCGAGGAAAAGCAAACCAGGGAAATCTCTTGCCAGTGCAAAACGAGGGCCGACCACTAGATTGGGGAGCTCGTAATGTAAGCGGGCCTACAAAAAGACAACAAATCAAAACATGCTGTGAGAGCGAGCTGGGGCAGGGGTGGTGGCCTGGCGCAGATCATAGAGTAATTAGGAAAGAAGGCATGGGGCCCAGTTTTTAGATCCCGTGTAAACACACCAGGAAAAAGAGCAAAATATATATCTAGTACTTCCTGTAAGCATGCCCTTGGAATTATTAACACTTTGTAGATTTCGCACTGATTGACTGTAACTGAAACAACAATGTTTATGTTTTCCTGCCTTGAATTTCAAAGTGTTACTGTATGACCTACAGCAGGAAGAGGTGGAGTGCCATAATGGAATCAAATTTCCAGGAGTGCAAGCATAAACAGGTTGAACAGGTTTGTTTATAAATAGCCCACAAAAGCTACTTTTTGTCCTGCAAGGGCTGCTGAAAAGTTGAACACACTATTAGGGTTAACTTTCAGTGAAAACACACAGCATCCGCTAATGTGTTTGTCTGTAATCACATAATGAAAGCGTTTAAGGCAATCACAATCAGCCCAAGACTCATCCCATGCCAAGCTGTTTAATGAACAGCATTGAGCCGACTGCATTGGTATTCCGCCCCATCTTGACAGATAGTCACCCATCAGCCCAGGTGGCAGGAGGGGAAGTCGGATCCTACAAGGGGAGGGCCTCACTGCTGGTTGGATGAGGGTGGAGTCTTGCCAGACACATTCCTCTGGCCAGCAGAAGGCACATCTCAGATAGGAAATGGAAAGTATAACATTACGGGATGGGCTGGCCACAGAGACCTGAGTATGCCCCTTTTTGCTTTTCACTAATCACATGAAATACAGTTTGAATAGCAGAGGATTCTGCCCTGCTGGAGTCAAATCTCAACTTTCCAACCTCTATAAATAAAGACAAACCCTCTGATTTGGCAGCATGAACTTTCAGGGTTTCTGCAGAAACACCACCAGGCACATATGTCAGTCTTATCTGGTTCCACATTAAAGTGTACAAAGTGCCTACCGGACACCTGTTGGAATGTCTACAGATAATAAACTACAGCATTACTGCGGGCATATGGGAAGCCAGACAGACAAAAGGATGTCAGCGCTTGGATAGTGACTGATGTGGACAGTGTAATTGTCTACAGTGCAAACAAAGAAATAGATGCAGCATTCTTCCTGTTACAGTGAACTGTACAATTCTTGAGCACACCCTGTGCGTCCAAGAGAGGACAATGTGTTCACTTGACCAATAAGTAAGTGCTGGTGGTACTTCCTGTGACTCAGTGGGGGTGTTGCAAAGCAGCAGGTGCAGGTCATGGGACAGTTTCTTCTGTTATGATTAACTAAGTTTGTTTTTGACTCCTGTTCTAAATGTTTTTCATGTGCGACATGACACACAAAACCGAAAAGACAACCTCTCTATGGAGCACAGTTAACTACCCTGAAAATGAGTCTTTGTCCTCAAGCAGATAACACACCTACAGCAGGGAGTGTTAATCATTCAGTAACTCTGGGATTTTTGCATTACTCCAGAGTGTTCAGTGAATTCCAGCAGATGCAAACCTGTAAACTGCTAAACAAAAGTGATCTGAGGTTGAAAAGCTTCTCCGGAAAGAGACGCGCCTGAACACACAAATTTAATGTTACAGGCCTGGTTTTTATTTGCAGTTATAGAGGAAACAACCCCCTCACTATAAAGACAGATATAGACAAGATATAATTTAAAGCAGTGGAGTGATATTTATTCTGCTCATACAGCCAGAGGGTATAGCAAACTTATATACTGACACAGCAGCAATGGGAATGCGGCATTTCAATGTCCTACTAAAGTGTGACTCTCAGTTAACATATGTGCAGCAGAATTTTCTCACAAAATATAAGGCAGAAAATAACTGCAGAGCAAGACCTTCACTTTTAGGAATAATCAAACCAGTGTGCAGTAGTTCTGACTGTCGAAGAAGCCCTCTTCATCTAAGTTTCTCTTTCAGCCCTGATATGGGTGATACATGCTGAAACTGGACATCTCCTTTCCTTCATAAAGAGCACCTTTATTCCACATTGGACACCTCCTCTGTCAAGAAGACTCAAGTTACGTGGGGAGCTAATCCCGTTGTGAGCCAGAAACACAAAGCACTTCCTCTCTCCTAGTTAGCAATGACTCAAGTGTGCTTGATCACAATGCCAGCTCAGACTAGCAGACTGTGGAGAATGAACCAGTGCCAGCAGGAGGCTCCTGTTAGCCGGACCACAGGTAGAAGTGTTGGCTAAGGGACACTTGTGTGACTTAATTGTCTAACACACATACCATGTAACCTTGACCCCATGGTTTTAATCATAGTACATGTTACTGTTTTGACAAATCTCTCTGTGTTCTTTCCGGCCTGTCCGCTGGCACATGTATACTGAAACACACTGTAGCACTGCACACACTAAACTACAGAGACACCACACAGTACATACTATTATATAGTGTGGGTACAACCAGTGTCATTCAACCAGTACCTCTTCAGTTACTGTGGCAGAAAACATTTAAACACCGAGAGGACACCATTAGCTAAGGTTCTGTGCAAGCAAAAAGTTTCATGAATTATCATAGAAAAACTCTTAGATAAATTGTGGGAATGTACACTGATAACAAGCCCGTATATGAACAACTAAAACTTTGTGTCAGCTGTGTCTCTTTTGCATAAATGTCACTTTCTAATGGGTGTTATGAAAACTGTGAGCTGCTACAGAGAGCAGACACAGTCCAGCGTATTGTTGTGAACTATAAAGCTGTGTTTATCTCTGTCATAGCTCCACTTTGGTTGGAGGAAGCACACTGTTGTGTCCCCTCCACTCCAGGTCAGCTTCTGGTCCCCTCTCCCAGGACCCCCTGCCAGGATGACTGGGATGGGGAGGGTGGAGGGGTGGGGGGGTCCACACCCTGAGATAACAGCACATTTTAAGGCCTGGATAAACACTGAGCTGTTCACAAGCTGTGTGGAATGCACTGGAGAGATTTGTTTTCTCCTGCTTTGATGAAATGTTGATTAGATATGGTGATAGTGGAACATCTATAGTGGAAGATATTACCTCCGCTTCCACCACACCCCTAAAGTACCCACTGGCAATGTTTACAGTGCACGATATAAGGATATCATGATATGACATGTAATTTCTCTAAACTTTGTTGACTGTTCTAGGAAGGCTAAAATGAAAAATCTACTTTTTGCATGCAGGCCATGGAAACATGCATTGTTGAGATTAGTTCATATGTAAAAGCACCACTGATCAGTCAAAAATATTGCAGTATTAGTTATTTTGTTAGTAGCACCCAGCTCTACAAACTCAGTTGTAGGACTTCTATCCTCAGTGAAGTGAATTACACCATTTAATAACAAACACTAACAACATGAGGAAAATCAGAGAAAAGGAGGAATGTGCCTCTCATCTTTTCACAATAGATTTATATCCTTATAAATTAATGGATAATAAAAGCCAGGAATCCTTCAGCAGTAATAACCTTGCCATGGTCGGTAAAA
Source organism: Toxotes lorentzi (assembly GCA_037833715.1). Taxonomy (NCBI): domain Eukaryota; kingdom Metazoa; phylum Chordata; class Actinopteri; family Toxotidae; genus Toxotes; species Toxotes lorentzi. The sequence goes on along the minus strand of JBBMJY010000007.1, from coordinate 11,359,540 downwards.
GAGATCATGTGGATGAATAAAATCCCATGATTCCTCATATCCATGCTGGACAGAGGTGAAAAGTCCCTCATGAGTGCAACAAATGATTCACAAATGGAGAGGAACCACTCCGTATGAGTAAAAATCCCAATCCAGCGCAGTGACTCAGGGGTGACCATGATTTCTTAATTCTACTGTACAGTCTAAAGTTTCACATGTCTCTGTCTCACTCCTGCCCTTGTTCAGCTGTGGCCCCACTCTCACATGCTTTATGCAAAGTCAACAGTATTTCCAAAAATACCACAAACAACTCTGCTACCTCACATCCCCACACTTCTCCCATCTTTGCTGATCTCTTGCAAGGTTAAGGAGATGAAGCTGTCAAACTACCTGCCATCCCCGGACACTAAAATTAAATAAACCACAGTTACGATTTTCTCAGTTCCTTCAAAGCTTGTCTGATGATACAGTGCAGCAGCTGTGACGTCAACATACCAGACAAACACATTCATTCTCAGCCTCCACTAATTAGTCTTGTGTGTTGCAGGGAAACACCTAGCTCATACATCCTTGCTGAGTCATTGAGAAGGTGGTTTGTAATGACGGTGCTGTGCAATATGTTTTTAAGTGCTTTAGGCAAGCACCGGTGGTTCAGACGTAAACAACACAAAATACTTACCAGAATTGGGTCTGTGGAGAACTTGATTTTCCTCTTCAGGGGAGGCTCTTCCTCATCTGACAGACCAGAGGCTTCGTAACAGTCATCATACTCCCTATACATCTGATCCTCCTCCTCTTCCTCTTCTTCTTCCTCCTCTTCTTCCCTTAGGAACTGGTCTACATCCCTGTCATCCACAAAGGCTGCGTTCTCAATACCATACACCACTGGAGAGGCTCGATCCAGAATGCTCTGGCCCACCTGCTCCTCCAGCTCATTCTCCTCCTCTGCTGCCTCATCATCTTCTTCACGATTATCTTCGCCATCTTGACTCACAACCAAACTGTCTTCTCGTCTCTCCACTTTCAACTCAAATGGCTCTGTGTCCTCAAGGAGTCTGCCTTCACCCACAGTGTCTGCTAACTTTTGTGTCTCTTTTGCGACATCTCTTACTATGCCCTGATGAGAAGTGTTACAGTTCTGTTTTTCTGGTGGAAAGGTACTTTTCAGGTGTGTTGGTAGGTGTACGGGGCTTTGCGCCTTCTCCTCCTCAAACACATTATTTTCAACATTCTCATCTTCATTCTCCTCACTCTCTGAAGATTCATTCTGTACAACTACCAGTTCTGCCCGTACCATGCCCACCCCCCTGGAGTCCATAGATGAGGTCTGGCTGGGTGGCTTGTCCCTGGTAGAACTATTTACCACATTTTCATTACTCTTGGCTTTTTCAGAGTTTTTGGCCCTGTCAGTGTTCTGGAAGCCGCCAGCTGATGGAGGAGGCTGCTTAACATCCCTCGGGGGCGGACTATGTGGCTTGCCTTCATCCCCACTAACAGATGTCCTGCTAAATCCATCACCGGATGACGAGGAGCGCTTGTAGCAATGGCTAATTGGGGTCGTTTGCTCTGGTGAAAGGGGTTTGTGAGTGGCATCCGTTGTTGGAGAAACAGACTTGTAAGCTGCATTAGGAACTGGCGCTGTTGGTTTGAGCCCAATATTAAACCCAGAGGTTGGTGGTTTGTTGATGACACAAGCCGCCTGGGATGTATTTTTGTCAGTGGTATTACTTACAGGTGAAGAGTTAGTGGCTTCTTTGACAGGAGAAGTAGGTTTGTGTAAGCTGTCCCTTGTTGGAGAGGTAGGCAGGAAGTGTTCAGTGGTACTGTGTTGTTTAGCAGACACCCCTTTTGCAGCTGCTGTGTTGTTTTCTTCCGACTCATTCTCAGCCATGTAATTCTCCAGCCTCTTGGATATGGGTCCTGCATTCAGTGACGCTCTAGACGCAAGCTTTTTCTCACCATCGGCCTTCTCATCTGGTTGAAATCTAACTGATGATGAAGGAGTTTGCTCTGATTTGATAGTGGTCTCAGATGATCCGGATACTCTCCTTGTGCTTTTCCCCTCATCAGAAGAGCTTCCAAGGGACAAACGAGTCACTGCTCTGTTTGGAGACTGCTTTTCTGCTGCAGGCTGATCTTTGATTCCCCTTTCAAAGAGTTTTCTGGTCACAGAAAACTTCTCTGCCAGTGCTACTTTGTCAATTTCGACATCCTCCCCCTTGGGTGTTTTATCTAAATTGTGTGATTCGGGGCTTGTGGCAGTGTTGAAGTTAACTCTGTGTGCATTGACTGGGAATTGCAGCTTCGGAGGGGAAACCTGGGACACATCAGACTTTGAAGTCACTTTCCCTTCTTGGCTCTCCTGTTGCTGACCGTCCATCTGTAGGAATATGTTCTTTATCTTGTTCACTCTGGTCCCAAAAGGCCTCCCCCTTGAGTCCTCTCGGGTGTCACTGGAGCCATTTGTATATGATTTGGCAGCACCCTCAGATTTGGGCCCATCAAAGGTGCATTTAATGGCGTGGAAGTCAGACTTGTATGCGTTTCTGTGAGGGGACGCGCTCCTCAGCGTCCTCTCGCCTCCTTTGCTTTCCGCTTTGATCATTTTTTTTGGTTTGTTTGTTTATGACTGAAGCCCAATCAGAAAAAGCCGGTTTTGGAGAGGCTGGAGCTGTTTGCTGGTGAACTTTTATCCCTCCACTTTACGCAAGCGGTGCCATGGTCCGGCGGAGCTTCTCTGGAGCACTGTCGTCTCAACTAAACAGCCGCAGCGAAGTCATCTACACAGAGGAGCACACAGTAAACTCTGTTAATACAGAGATCCGACACCATTAACTCACTACCCCTAAAAGGCAGTCACTTAAACTCGGTTAATAAATGACTATCTCTTCCAAAATTCAAACGAAAACGTGAAGTGACGTTGGTTCAACGTTAACTCTTAAGTCAGAATGTTAACGTTAGCGTGTACGGACGTTCGCGTGCGTTTCGATGGTTATCTGACTTGACTAAGGCCAAAACTGTTCACACTGAAAGTAACTTTAACTTGCTACGAACTTTTACTCTACTTAACTGTTGGACCGTGTTGTTGTTGCTGGTAGCTCTACACCACAGATAAAAAAAAGCGATTAAGTTAAACTGTGCAGGCCAACAGTTCAATACAGCCCCGACGTTAGTGCCTCGGTCTGGACAATTCATTGTGGCATTTCAAGTACGAGCCGTTGAAAACGTTAACACTAGTCCGACACACTGCACCGCACAAAGGTAAACAACTTTGTGAGGCTCTCACCTCCGGTTTGCTTCATCGTGTTAGGCGCCGAATGATCGCCCACAACGTCCCAGTTTTGCAGTATCAAACTTGTCCCTTGTTCTAGCTCACCGCCATCATTCCCCGCTCCAGCAGCGTTTTCCTGCCTCCTCCTTGTACTTCCAGACCTGTCGCGGGCTGTGCGCGCACACCAGTCTGTCTGTGAAGCGCGCCCGCGGCCGACGAGAACAGAGGGAGAGAGAGAGTCGGGAGCGCGCACACATTCCAGGGCTGTAACCCACCACTCCGCTCCTCTCCACTCCCTCGTCTTTTTTTTTCTCCACTGCACAGAGCTCAGACACCGGGATCTGTAGGAGCAAGGCGTGGGAAAGAGCTTTCTGTGTATCAGAGCTCACCTAGACGTCTGCAAGGGCAGAAGTCCACGCTGAAACTACAAAAACAACTCAACAGAGTTCATTTACAATGCGCATGTTTTACAACCACGGCTGTAAAACGTTTGTAGTTGACAAGGAAGGGGGGCTTACAACCTTTCCACAAGTCTTTACAATGTTTTAACTGAGTGAATGCTGTTAAAATATCTCAGAATTAAAAGGACACCACCGAGTTTACTCATGAAGTCCAGTTTACTTGTAACAGTCTATTTCTCAGTCTGTAAAAAAAAAAAAAATTAAAGTTGTACAATGTCTTTGGCTCTGAACGGAGTCCTGGTGATGTCATCTCAGCTTGAGCTTGAGATTTAATACAGAAAATCTTAGTTATAAACTTGAAGTGCAGGGTTTCAAAGAAACTGGCCTTCAGGAGGCAGAGGGGGTCTAATAAAAGATGCTATTGAGCTGCATCATGGAAATTGTAAGATTCACTGTTTTTGTAGCATGTGGTTTTATATCTCGGCCTCTGCTGCTTCGATTTTGGCCACTCTTGTTTAAAATCTGCCCCCTACACCCACCCCCACACCCCCAGCTTCATGGGAGTGCAGTACCAAGTACTGTCCTAAAATACCCCTTTAGCCCTTTAGGATATTTTTCATAGAAGGAGACTTGGCCAAGTGGACAACTGCATTCAGGCCCCCAGATCCCCAGGAGACCTAAGCCCCAGGTTCACTGCATGCAAGTGGGTTAGTTTAATTTATGGGACTTTTTCACTGAGACATTGTCACAGTGAGGAAAGCACGGGTCTAATAATAAGATGATCAATTACTGAATTCCATTTAGCTGCTTTAGTTTTAGTGTTTAGATACTGTGCTTGTTGGCTCATTGTCACATTGTCATGACCTACTGGGACCTGTGTTTTTCAAGTCAAAATGTCTGCTGTGAAAGAGGCCTATTGTTCAGAAGAAGGGAAAGAACACACTGAATTTCACAAGTCAAAAAGCAAAAAATTTGACTGAATTTGACAAGAAATGACACTGGATTGGCAACCAATGCTTCAGGGCTCAATTCAGTAATAAACCTTAGGAGCAGGGCTGAGTCTACGGGAAGGTCCCATGGTCCTAGGTCTACATCCCTTTGCATCTAACGGGACTCAGAGTTCCTAGAAAACATGTGCAGATGCTGGAAAGTAGCAACAAACAGTAAGACAAGACAAGCTAAGTTTGGCTGTAAAGCACATACCATACTCAAAGGCATTTAAGCATTTTATTAAATAAATAAATAAACACCAGATGGAGCATGACACACTGCACTACAAATCAAAGAATAAGAACATTCTGATGGAAAAAAAAATGAGCAAGTGCAAGGTTGACAGCTATGAGTGCTCACCACTCGGTCAAAGGAAGTGGAGAACATACACTTCAGACTTTAGTAGACTTAGTTTCAAATCCAGTTTCATATTCTCTGGAAGGATTTGCTCCAGCTCCATGGTGCATAGTAACTAAACAGGACAAATTCTTTTCATGATAGGAACACCTCACTAACGTTAATCCAAAATTTGACAGGGGACGAGCCTCACTTCTGAAGTCATAGCAGATGTGTCACATGTGTCTTGGCTTTGACTGTGGTTCAGTATTCCTTCACATAACACACAGCAGGTCAGGTTTGTCTACTAAGAGTATTGTATATATGACCTGAATTAAAATAGGTCACCTGCAGATATTCTATATCCTCCATACATTTGCTCCAGCTGTACATAGAGTCTTGGGACATTTTCTCATTTTTAGTATTTACTTTCTACTATGCTGACATAATCTATTAAAGAGATTTCACAGAACAGTGAAAGATTCTATGCAGCAGGATAAAAACTCTCTAAATATAATGCTTTTAGTGTTTACCTGCCATTCATATTTAAAACCAGGTCCCCACTCCACATAGCAACACGGCGCAATTTCCCTCTTCTGTTACAAAGCTGATCTGCTACGTTGCATTTTGCACCCACTTGTTTGACTCAGAAAACAGAGAGATGCTGTTTTCATTGACATCAGCCACAAAGATACTGAATGAGCGAGTAGTCAGATTTCCTTGGTGGCTGAGAACCTACATTGCAAAAATATCATCCAATCAAACTGACCTGGGAAACAGAAGCCAGATCAAGCGGGAGAAGATGTTCTTTGAACTCTACTTATATGGATATCAACTGAATATTTGAATATTTTTTACAAGATGATGAATTTGCATCCCTTCCAAATTCAAGTTTTAACAACACATTTATCAGGTCATGCTTGGAGAAGACTAGATTTGATATACATTTCAATTATATTGATATATATATATATATTATGTTGTTATGTTTGATCTGCTTTTCATACATTTTGATACATGACATGCAGCTATTTATGCAACTAAATATGAGGAGCATTATGTAACAAAATGCAAAGAGGGTAGTAATTATTGATAAATATGAGCCAGACTGCAGCAAGAGGCTTAAGCAGATGGTGATCTATTTATCAGCCTTTTTTTTTTTTTTTTTTTTTTTTTTTGTGAGCATGGCCATTTTTTTTCAGTTGCCTGAAGTGTAATCCCATCTACATTTTTAATTGTACAAAACATGAAATATTGAACCCGCAACTCTACATTTTTTCTTCAAGAGGATATTACCTTTTGCCCTCAATTATCAGAGTATCTTAAAAGCATATGGTGAAAACGGTGTCGCGTTCAGGGCTGTCTGAGCCTATTGTATCAAAGCTGTAAATTGGTGTTTTAAAACATTCAGAGAGATGTCTGGAAAAAGACCAGCGCTCAGGCATTTCCTTTGGAGTTATCTGCCCTCACATTCCATCTGAGACGAGGTTATCTGATATGTGAAGCTCTATGTGGCTTTTTATGACCACTCACATGTACATAGTTTATGCAAGCTTTGTTTGTTTACACTGTGTATTATGGCATTCTATGCATTGTGCTGTATTCATTTGTTTTACGTTAGTCCATAATTTGGCTGCCGTGAGGTTGTGAGCTCTCTGACTGGGAGTCGAAAATCTAAGCAATGTCATTTATGGAGCACACTGTTTTAAACATCATTTTCTTGGAATTTAAACTTTGCTCTTTTGAGTAAGATTCATGTCAACCAAAAGCAAATGTTACATCTCAAAATTAACATCTGACAAGAAGAAACAAGTACATTTTAATTGAGGTTTGACCCTGAACATTCCGTATTTTAGTGTGTGAGTTCAGAAGAGTTCAACATACCAGCATTAACAAATATCTCACCAAATGCTCATCAGCATCTCAACTCATGCTGTGTGTGCACATAAGGGTTGCATGTGTCCGTGTGTTTACCATTTCTAGCTCGCTGGATCATCTCCTAGCAACTGTGGGTCTGAAAAGTCATTTACACACAGTCAGTGGGCTTTCTCCCAGGAGTAACATGGCAAAGCCAGTGGTCCCTATAGCAACCCTTCAAACAACATCGAGTGAACAAGACAAACCAAATGGAAACAGGAGCAGGTGAAGATATCTGGTCCGAGTAGCCAGTGGAACCTTTGAGACACTGTCTCAAACTCCGTCCAGCCAGGCTCAACTCACAGCCTCTACACCTGCAGTTTTTCTTTCTTGCTGAAATATGTGTGATGTTTAAATACTGCCGTCCACCAAGTTTTTGCTTTTCAGTGCACATAAATTCTACAGCTTTTTCAGGATACCTGATGTTTTGCACATTTACGTATCATAGATGAAAACATTAATTACACACTTTATACACTGACTACATTCAGATATGTGTGATTTAATAATATCTTTGAGAGAGCACGAAGTTGCAGTGGTTTGTAACCTTGTAACTAAGTGAAGAGGGCTAATAACAAGGTACTGCAGTGTATGTTGACATCTTCACCAATTGTTATGTGTTGGTCTATTGCTGCTGTGAGTTGGTGGTATGAAGCCTTCCAGGAATGTGTGCTTTGTGTTGTGCATGCCTCGGCCTGAACTCAGACAGAACTCACTATTTACCTTAACCAGTTTGGGAGTTTGGGGGGGTTGATGCACTACAAGATGGGAAAAAGACTTTCATCTCCAAACTGTGAGCCAGAAGTTTGTTTCTTATGGTTCACTAATTAAAAATGAAAATCTACTATGTTCAGTTAAGATATTTGGTTAAAAACCCTCAATATTATTATTAAGTAAGAGTACTCATGCAGACAGTAAAAATGCATAAATGGTCTGTCAATCAAAAAAAGAAGAAACCATACAGTGTTGTGGACATTTTTTAATGCAGCCCTTAATGTTTCGGTCTTTGGTTACAGACCCAAACTTTTTTTTCATACCCAAGACAGTGTTGTAAGTGTTGAATGGGGAGTGATAGGACTCTTCTCACCTTGTACACAGAGAATGCTGCCATCTTGTGGCAGATTGAAGTGTAGGATTTTAAACAGTGGTTCCTAAAATGTGACTTGACACTGAGCTCAGTTGATAACTTGCAACCCCATCCTCCAACACCCCAAAATGGTGTAAAACATATCAATAATGCTTGTAAACATAGAAGAAAATGGGCCAATACTTTCAACTATCACAGATGAGAAAATTGTTGTGATGGTGTGTATAATTATGAAAACACTCTTGATAAAAATAAATAAAAATGTTTGCAGTTTAAAGAGACAGAATTCGAAAAAGTAACAAGACAAGCATGCAGATAGACAGCACAGACAGTTTTGTGGTGTTGCACCACTGGGACTCTATACCTCTGGCTTTGTCGCAGTTTGTAGCCATGGCAACTGAGAAAGCCCAGTGACCCTTTTCATTATGTGGCCTTTTATTACAAAGAATCATTTTCTTACGGCCATAATGGAAAGTCTCCCACTTTGATAGAGACAAGCCGTCAGTCCCCGTGCGACGTGCTGCAGGAGTCAGTTGCAGGCAGTTACACAAGAAGCAATTTACTTATACACATGAATTTATGCAGGTAGGTTGTGTTATTTGTTTTAGTCCCTGTATATATTATGATGATGTGGATGTTACTCTGTGGGGAACCTATAAGGTTACCAGCATGCCCTTTGTCTCTCCTTTGCAACAGTATGCTAATATCCTGTAGAGAAGTCACTCATTGTGCTGACAGGCCACTTTATTCAATGCACATGTCCCTGTCTCCTTGTCCTACAGGCAGCTGCCACTGCTTCATGGTCACTGTCCGCAGTCATGCACCAGCACATCTCAGCTTTGATTATTCTTCTTTGGTGATTATTTCACAGTGTTCTAACATATGACTCACTAATTGATTTCCTATTTTTTTTATCCCCAGGCCACTTTTTTTTCTCCATTCTGGGTCTTGTTTGACATTTTACCTGACAGTAAAATATGTCATGTCATGTTTAGTGCCACAGTTAATACGATATTTGTGCAACAATCACATGATTGCTCCAATGAGAGAATTGTTTTAAAAAATCTTCTTTTTTTTTTTTTAAATGCTCAACCTCACAGACACGTTTTCAAGATGAGAGATCTGTGGGAGTGAGAAAGTTTTAGGTGGTGACAGAAGCAGAGTAAAAACATTAGATGGTGGGAGCCCGCTGCAGTATGTGGGCTACACTTCACACATTTGAGATCAATTCAAATCACTGTTATTATTTAAAACTTATGTTGCCTACAAGAGAGACAATTTTACACCAGGGTTTTACATTAAATAACACTTAACGCACATTACTATAAAACATTTAATCTAACCATTTTCTTGAAACAGTGAGATTTACATTCAGGTGTCTGTTTCTTAGGCAAACATGCTACAATCTAATGCCACAGCCCTAAAATAAATTCCACCCTCATGAAACTGCAGTGAAAGGTGTTTTCTAATGTTTGGTCTCTCGCTGATATTAATGAAGCGGATCATCTCTCAGAACAGCATGATACAGCCTCTAAAATGACCACAAAGTTCCACTAACACCTCTCTAAAACAGTCACAAATGTAAACTGACCATCAAAACCCTCATGAATGTGTTTTATTGCAAGGACTGAATTTGTTCCAGCTTGATGCACCTAAAAACTGCCAACTGAGTGTACAGTGTGTGTGAAATTGCTTTAACTGAGTAAGGAAAAAAAAAAAAAAAATCTGAAAATGACCCCTATGTAGTTGACAGATGAAATTGAAAAGGTCAGATTTTCTGACTTGTATCATTACTTTTACGGGTTTCACATTAATTACAGCTGAGTATTATTATTATTATGAGTATCATTATTATTATTATTATTATTATATCTGAGTGAATCCTATGATGCCTGTCCTGTTGTTGCAGGGCAGGTGAGCAGCAGCTGCAGACACGCCTGTCAGCAGTGAGTGAGTGAAGGCAGATGAAGAGATGCTGCTGCTGGTCCAGCCCTCTCCTTCTCCCTCTCCTTCTCCTTCTCCTCGTCCTCCTCTCACCGCCGCCGCCACCGCAGCAGCAGGATCACAAGATGGTAGCAGCGCACACTTCTTCACATTCGTCGGAATCTGCCGAGTGGATCATTTGTCTGGACAAGAGGTAAGAAATGCATTTATCTCGTCAATGTCATCTTCTTAAGATCACGGTGTGAGCGACGATTAACGGGATATTGGCGATTTTTTTTGCCCACCAGAGCGTGGGCGTTGAGCCTCCACAGCTGAATGAAAACATTGATGTCGACTCTGTAGTTTTAATTTCCCAACGGAATTGAGACTTACTGCTTCAGAGCTTGAATTGGGGCGTTCCTGAAAGCCTCATGTGTACAGATTATACCGTTCATATCAGGACACGGGTTCATACCAGCAATTTACCTTAAAACAAAATTAGTTGGCACAACTGTGACTCTGGGAAAACTAAATGGCCAGAGAAATGTTGGAGCAAAGCTTAGAACAATAACGACTTGATCAAGGCTACTAACTTTAGGCAGGCGTTTGATGTTGAATGTATTTTTACACCACTGTCTACATTTGCCTCCTAAATGTACCCTCCAGCTGTTTCAGTTTTTAATTACTGTGATTATTGTTAATATCCAGGACAAATACTGTGGTTGTTTTTACAAAAAAACACACAAAAAAAAACACAAACTGTTCAGTTACTTTGCTTTGCACACACTGGGCTACACGCACAGAAACTGGATAACAAATAAAAGTTTCAAAAAGATATGTAGAAAAAAATCCCCCTCCCTGCAATGAGCAGAAAATGATGCTGTGGCTTGGATAATGCACCAACCCTTAGTCACCGTTTTCTTTATCTGCAATCCACTACAATTCAACATCAAACAGCCCTGCAGCTTTTGTGGACCATGTCTGAGAAGTGTTTGTTAAACTCATTTAGGTAAAAAAAAAAAATGAATGGGGTGCACTGCTGTCTGCAGTCAAACAGTATGGTATCATTTCTGTGTTTCAGTGTCCTACAAGACTGCTTATGAGACCAAAATTATTGTCAGCAAGCTATTAAAAATATTTTACATGCCAAGTGGATGGCTCATCATCATCATCATCATGAGGTATGCTATTTTGAGGTGTCTTACAACCTTGGTCTGTTCATTGAGGGCTGAGCCTCAGACTAAATTCTGCGACAAATCACTGTGCTTGGCCTGATAAAGTAGCTGAAACTATTGTATGCACACCTGTCTGAAGAGGCGTAAAACCAACAAGCAGCTGCAACAAACTGCTCCAGTGATGTGACCTGATTTTGACTTTAAGAGCTATAAACAACAGAGTAGTCTGCAGTGAGTAATACATTTGATTTCAGGTATTTCTGAATCTTCACCGCTTTGTGTCATCACTGACAAATGCAGTGATGCACAGCTGCAAGGCACATGCCCATCGTCTACAGCAAAGAACTGCAATGTGGGTAACTGTGTACATGATATGCACCTTAATGAATAAACTCTATTGTGAGAAGTTTTGAACTTATGCCCAAGTGCATAAGTTTTAGTCTCCGAAGTCACACTCTGAGACTCAAGATGGTGGCAGGTTAACAGTATGTGTCAAACAGGGAGGGATGCCGGACGCAAGTCAGATGTAAATGGGCCCCTTAGATACACAAGATGAAGAGGGAGAGAACAAGGGGCGCATCACAAACAAAAGGTCCAAAGTACATCATCTATAAACAGCAAAGTGACGCAGTTTGCCAGACTTGTTTACACAGTAATATCCTCTGCCTAGTCATGGGTCCCTGGTTTCCTGGCAAATGGCATTTGTGCTTCACCTTGTGATTCTGTTGGTAATTTTGAGATGAAATACAATGAACGATGAACATACAAGTGGAAACTCCATCTGAAAGCTTAGTGGACTGTATTTCATTGCATGTCCTCATAGTAAAGATGAGTGGACACAAAGAGTGTTGGTGTTATTTGCTTAAAAAAAGAGCTTGGCAGATGTGGAAATGTACAAAACCTCTATATCTCACAATGTAACTGGACTGTAAACTAGAAGCTGTTGTCGTATTAGGTTCACCATTGTTTGTTTTATACATAATGTAAGAAGCTGCCTCAGGATGAGAACACTGTGTCCTCACGTGGACTCTATATCAGTACTTTTTGAAAGTTTTTGTTGTTGTTGTTGACTTGGTTGGTTTCCAGATAGACACCTTGGCTTCATATTTGAAACTCAGGCTCCCACACATCCCATCTCTCTCCTGCCTTGTTGTCCTCACTTTGCAGTGTGTGTGAGATGAAATACACAGTGCTGAAATAATGGAGAGTAGACTTTCCCCTCTACTTTAGAAATTATTTGGAAGCAGTAACATTACATGTGGCTGCAGGGGTGATTATACAGTCTTATCAGCTTTAACACTTTTATTCTGCTATGACAGAGCAGATGATACAGTACAATAAATTACTGTCAGAGTTACATTAAGCCACAGGGTTGTTGAGCGGTGAAGCAAAAGCTTGTTTCCCTTTTTGAATTATTGATACTGTTTGGTTTTTTTAAGGATGGATATGGATTCAAAGGTGATGTAAGCTACAGTTTAGACACCCACATGTTACATCAGAGGTTCTGGGTTGAGCATAACAAATGTGGAGCAGTGTAATGAAAGAGACACAGGAGTTAAAGGGATAAAGCCACACTGACATCTCTGATTATGTGAATTTAATCAGCATTTTGTCCTACAAGCCCAAGGTGATAAACAGCAATGAAACAACTCTGTGTATTCACTTTCATATTAAACTTGAAGCAATTCTGTGCTTATCTAAAAAAAAAAAAAAAAGTATTTTTGGATGATCCACTCGAAACAAGCAGTTAGGGAATTGTTTGTTGAGCGAAACCCAAAACTGTGTCAGTCTTCCCAATTTAAACAAAAGAACTAAAGGAATACATTTATGACAAGGCTCTGTGTGAGTTTTGATAGTAAAACATTAACTTTTATCACTGACCCCTTTTTCAGTTAACTCCTTAACACTGAAGCAAAGTGCTTCAGTTGAAAAGATGTGTGAGGAGCGATGGTGGCACGTTCATGTCATATCATAGTTGTTGTAATTAGAAGTTTCAGACTTCTAACTAGCTTTTGGTCAACATTGTGACTTTTAACTAACTGAAAGCTCGGCTATAGTGACTGACTTGGCACTTAAAATGGACACACATCAGCCAAAGTCTGCCATTCAATATGATTAACCCACTTTTGTTGCTTGTCTATCCTCATGAGAAGTGCCTCAGACTGTAGTCTGACCTTCCGTCCAGGGTGCTGCTATTGTGCAAGTTGAAGATCAAGTTATAACATATAGAATGAAAACAAAGGACACTACTGTGCAAGAATTAATTGGTGTCACCCCCCCTGCAGAGCTTCAGATGCAGTTATGCTGCTTATGCTGACACAGGCTCTGCAGCACATTTAGGTGGCTAATGTGCATTTATTTTGGCAGTTACCTGTACATTTTCCTTTTCCTCTTGTTTTCCCAGACCAGCAGAGCGCTCTGGGGAAGATGTTGACATAATCCTTGCTCGTCTGAAAAATGTGAAAGCCTTCGAGAGATTCCACCCCAGACTGCTGCAGCAGATTTGCCTGTGTGGATTCTATGAGTGCTTGGAGAAAGGCATCACCTGTAGGTCTAAACACAAATTCTGACACTGTCACATATCTGAGCACCAAACAGTTCATTAAGAAGAATAACCAAGGATGCTGCTCTGACTCAGCTGTTTTCCTAAAACATGTTGATTTTTTTGTGCTATGTCTTTTCAGTGTATCGCCAAGGAGACATTGGCACCAGCTGGTATGCCGTCCTCTCTGGTTCATTGGATGTTAAAGTATCGGAGACATCAAGTTATCAGGTACGACATATGATTTCACCTGCATGATATGATACCCAAGTTTTAGGTGAAAGATGGTAAAACAAATGGGGATTTATTGGTGGAAATGGCTTTCCTGTTCTGTCTAGCCTACCAGCATATCACTCATCAGCATATCACATCTTTTTTTTTCTTTCTTTCTTTTGTTTTTTAATAAATAATAGTTTGGTGTGCTAATTCTCTAAATTTGATCTCCTTCCATCTTCCAGTGAAGATTTGTATTATTTTGTCAGTAAAACCGCACTTGAAATTCATCACACATTCAAAAGAATCCACATTTAAGCCTGTTTGGAGTGTGGGCTATAAAGAGCATTTTACTTGTTCAATTGGGGAACATTAATGGACATTTTTTTTTATACTGCAGCTTTGTGCACCTCAGTTTGTCTGGGTGTTGATTGGAGTAATTTCTTTGCAGATTAAAGTGCATGGGTCTATCTGCCACAAGTGTTCAGGTGATTGCCTCTAACCTCTGAGTGTTCTGATCAGTGCAGGGCACTGCTTTTCGAGTGCAGCACACAAAAGCATTATTTTTAGAAGAATAAGGACATTACATTAGCATAGCTGGATGTTTTATTTATTCTAATGAAGGAAAGATCCATGTAGGGCACTATCTCTGTTTCTGCTAAAGGATGCTGTTACTATATGCACACTGGGGACTGGCACGGCGTTTGGAGAGTCCATCCTCGACAACACGCCCCGACATGCCACCATTGTTACACGGGAACTCAGCGAGCTCCTACGCATTGAACAGAGGGAGTTCAGGACTCTGTGGGAGGTGAGTACCTCTGTCTGCTTCAACTGTAGATGTATCAAACTACAAAAAATCTCTGCCTACATCGCAGCTGGTGACACATCTGAGAGATTAACTCAAGGCAGCTGCTTAGATCAGGTGACCTGAAAAGGCTGAGAGCCCAACATTCATATCACTGATGTCTTTTCTTTAGTCTGTTTTATTTGTTTTTAGTCAGAGGACTAAGATTAGTGAATTTAAATAAAATATACACAGAAAAAGCAAAAGATGCCTTTTACTACATTTTTTAAATGAACTAGCCTTGCTCCAGACATCTGAGTCTCTGCTAGGTCTTTTACATATTTAAAGTAAAAATATGACTCTTTTTACATTGTTAAGTCATTGATTGCAGATCAGTTTACATTTATCCTTTAATTTTCTAATCTACTTAGGAGGCTGTTTTAAGCCAGGGAACAGCCACCTGTCTTAGCCTGTTCTTGTTGGAAATGAAATGCTGAATGTGAAAACTGTGACGAATTGAGCTAAGCACAAGCCAAAGCGTAGGTGGTGTATAGTCAAAGTGTCTTCTGGATTAGTGGTGGTAGGACTGTGAATTTATTGTTTGGCCCCCCTGCAGGAATAATGTGAGCTGTCCACTTATTATACTGTAACCTTCTGCTCCCAAGTTTGTGTGTAAGCGGTCCAAAAATATTGGTTTAATTGGGCTGTAGGAGGTTTACAACTTATGACCACTAGATGGAAGTACAGATCCATTAAGACAGGTCCATTATTCTCACAACACAACATGATGCTACGGAGGTATATCTTCCTGTGCCAGGACAAACATGAAATTTAAAATACATAATATTTGTAAGAGTATAGACTGATGGTGATGAGGTACTTGTGAAGCAGTGTTGTGGATGGACAGATTAAAGTAGGTTGGTCTTCAGTCTCAGTGCACTACTCACCTCATCATCTCCTGCTCCTGATGGCTGGTAGGTGTCATGCTGTGTAAAAGCCCCTCTCCTCTCTCAGCTCCCCCTCTGTACTGGGCTGGTTTCCTGAGAGACACAACCCATTTCCTCTGAGACTGAGGGGCACAAGCGGGTTAAATTATAATTTGTGTGTCTGTGTCAGTGCACTGGCTAGCTGCAGTGGGACAGGATACTAACCCCGGGTGGACGTGTGTTGAAGATCATGTGGAAATACTACTAGGCTGCACATTACACCTCTGCCCTGGGGCAGCCTCTTCAGTAAGGTTCGTTCCAGATGAGATTTTAAAGCTTCTGATTCTGGTACCCAGATTGTTGTGTGTTGTCCTGAGATTTCTGTGGATTTGGTTGTTATGTAACATAATGACACCCTGTGAGGTGACTGTGTTAAGACGTAGTTTGGTGTATAATGTTCTGCTGTGTAGGTTTGAAGAAGCAAAATTGTCTTTGAATCACAAATGCTAACTAATGCAGTGCCTGTATGTCAGTTCAACCTTTTTTTTGATGGCATTGGACAGAGAATATCTAGTCACTCAAACATGTGTTTTTATTTCTGTTTCCTCACTTGGATTTTTGATTTTCACAAAATTGAGTTTAGGACGAGTAAGTATGAGCACCATTTTTGTAATGTGGGAAGTTCGTGCATCCAGTGCTTGTATACAGAAAATTGACTTCTAATAATCTAATAATAATTCTAATTATCTAATAATCTTGTGTCGTATCGTTAAACCTTTAAAATGAACAATATTTACATATTAATCTATATTTTCATTTTATTAATTTGATTTTAATAAGGGAGAAGAATAGATTTTTTTCAACCATGAAAACAAACCATGTCATACACAAGTTAGTATTCCAAGCAGAACATTTCTTTCTTTAAGTCCTGAGGGGATCTTTAATGTTCCCTCTTTAAAAATGTTTGCATCACTTCAGTCACTCATGAAGTTGAGGTTGATTTTTCCACGAGATATTCACTCCATTTGCTCTCCGTAGTGTTTGCAGATGTACTTTAGCCAAAGAGCATGACAGCTGTTTACAGCATTAGCATCAATACGTGGATCCTCTGTTGTTCCTCTGTTGTTAGATGTGCTGAGCTGGCTTTGTCTCACAGGTCGGCCAAACCGTGACTGGAGGGCTGTCGAGTCAAAATTCACATGATGACAGATCATCGTTACACGCACTCCCAATATTTCACAATCTGTTGCTCTTACAGCAGTTTTGCCAAATTATTCTGCCTGCCAATGGTGCTTATTTATTCCTCCCAGTTTTACCGCAATGCAGAAAAATTGCTGATGTTTTATCTTGTTACTGGTGGCATCAGACTTCAGACTGTTTGTGCCGGCTCTGATGTGCTGGGGTGACAAACTGCTTCCAACTTCCCTGGGCCCTTCCCTTCTCTGCATGGCTTTCTGACTGTTTAAATGAAGTTCATCTACTTCACACAGGCTTTATTAAAGCTGAATTACTTTTTGTGATGCATGAAAACATTAAACTGCGTGAGGTCAGTATTCTCATTGCTCACAGCCCTGAAAACCAGAATGAACAGGGAAATTTTCCCTGATGCCAGCTGGTGTGGAGAGAGATAGTAAAGGAGTGATGTTAAGGGAAAGGTACCACTTACCCTGCTTTGCTGAAGAGTCAGCCTGAGGGAACAAACTTACACACACCCCTTCCTCCTCCCACACAGAGAAAACTATGCCAGAGTGAGCACAACATTGCCCTAATGAAACAGTGGATATTATTTTTTATTCATGGCTGTCCATGTCAATTATTCACTATATATCTTTCCCCTGTTTGTGCTCTTTCTCCTCAAGTAAATTTTAAGATATGGAGAGGTCAGTGTTTTTGTGCTGTACATAGCTAATGCATGTTTACAGACGTTCCTTTTACAAATTTTTTTCAATATTTCTTGTGTGTGAATGTGGTAAATGATAAGTGCACATGAAAAGACTCTCTTCTCGTATGAGTGGTCCATGGACGCCACTCATGCATGCAACTTTAATATTTATTTTCTTTTGCTGCTGACTGCTACAACCACTATGATAAAGGCTTTCATGCAGCTTTGCACATGACAGAAGCTGGACTCTGTCAGTGGGAGCGAGTGGCCATGTGCTTGTTTGTTTAACACAGCAGACATGAGACAAGCTCAGCACACACACACACACACACACATAGACACAGGCACGCTGACTGAAGCTTAGATGGGCTGATCATCAATTCTCTCTTCACTTTGTTTCCTGCTTCCGATGGCCACAGTGATTGAAACAACACAATTGTAATTTGTGTTTTTAAGGTCGCAAGGCGCCTCTTTTACAGTTACGTCAGCGTGCATGTGACCTGGACAGGAAGCTTTGCTATTGTATATCAGTTGTGACGAATTACACATCACAGGAGGACAGTGTACTACCTCAGGCATGTGTACTGCACATGCTTTGAGTAACACCGCATTACAGATGCTTGTGGTTATATGCTTGTGTGTTTCTTCTTGGAGCATATCCGTTGGGTGCCGAGATGAGAGCGTGGGAGGGGGTTTGGTGTGACACTATCTTCAGTCCATAGAAGCAGCCTGGTGGGCAGCCAGTGGAGAAAGCTGATGAACAGGAAGTGGCAGGGACGCAGTGTGCCCTCTGGTGTCTGAGGATTGGGTGGAGGATGGGGGGGTTGGAAAAAAAACGAGGCCACATGATTTCTCTGGCCTTTCAACATCCAAGTACCACGCCACATCCAGAGCCAGAGTCCCTCCAAGTGTACAGCGGAAATGTGCATGGGAAGAACAGGAAGATTGTTTCAAAAACATTTGTTTTATTCCCCTTATCTCTTTTCGCAGAGTTGTTACATCATCAAAAGCCTGGGATCTGAACTGCCACCTCTAAAATACAACAGCACTCTGCAGCTGCCACTGCTTATTTTATCAATCCATTTTTAGGTATGCTATGATGTGGCCCTGTGGATGGCAAAGTTGGTCCACCACTGACTTTAATAATCTCAGCAACTATTCAGTTGATTGCCCTGAAATTTTGCATCATGGTCCCCCTGACTCTGATGATCCAATAACTTTTTCAGCATGAGGTTGACATTAAGGGTTCAGAGTGAAATTTTTCAAAAGCAGTTGGATGATTTACTGTGCCATGATTGCCCTGGGAATTTGATGCTGACATTCACGGTCTTTGTGAACTTTGGCGATTCAAAATTTTCATCTAGTGCTGTCGTCCGGTCAGAATTTCTGTCTGTCCAGTACTTTTATTTAATAATTAATTTAACATTTTAGTTTTTAAACTGCTGTCACTGGATTTATTTAAGGTTTTTGTCCGACTCAAAAACAGCAACACAATTCTGTGGAGCAGAATAATGTAACTTGGTTGAACTTGAAATCACATCATCAGTTTCAAATTTCAAATCAAATTTGTGAGGGATATGGGGAGAACATAAAGAAGATGGAGTATGTTCTCTCTTCAGTGCCTTGAGTTGCTACTGTAACTCATAATTACTTTCAAAATATAATTTAGCCTAGTCTTAAATTGGTGCCTGTTCAATGCAAGCCCTTATTTCATCAAACTCAGACCGATGACCAATGTCAGATTCAAAATAAGGCACTATTTTCCATCACATGGTTTTCCTTAACTTGTAGAAGCTGATCTGTTGTGATGTGTGCCATCAGTCAGTGGTGTTAAGTGATACAATCAGTGAAGCACATTTACACCTGCTCTCTTTGTTTTTGCCCCATCTCTCTGTTCCTTAGTCACCTCTTCATACTGCTTCTATATGTTTAGATTCTTTGCCTATATCTTTGCTTCTCAAGTGCACCTTTTTTATGCTCTCACATTTATCAATTTTCTAAGTGAGGATAGAGGAAAAAATAAGAGAAGAAGAAAATAAATAAAGACTTAATTAAAAATAATCGCCAGATACAATGTAGAATTTTAGAAATGTGCAGCAATATAAACTAAAACAAGGGTTTGAATCTATATTGTGACTTAAGCAAGAAAGCAGAAATCAAATTGATCGATATTGTACTCTAGTGGTGCAAAAACTCCCTAATCAGATAGACATATTATACATTTTAGAAACATTTGATAATGTGGTTAATTTGTTAGTGGGAAAATGCTCAGGGAGTTTGATGCAGCTGTCTCGTGTCTTTGATAAGTAACAAGGTCAAAGATAAGACTCCATCTGGTCTCCGTCCTTGAGAGGAAGGGGTTCAGTGATAGGAACAGGATACTGGATGGTACTGTCTGTACATTTGAGGGTTGGGCTGGGTGCAGAAGCGATAAAGGCTTAAGTTTAACTAAATTCTGCTGGTATGTCCACAGAGGAAACCGCCTCCCTGAAGAGTTGTAAGCTGATGAAAGCAGCATGGAACATTTGTGCAATACATTTTTTACATTTTACATCTGCTTATCGGTCTTCACATCCTGTGTGACTCTGCTTTGTGAGACGGTGGTCATACTGAAAATTAGTGACTACTCTAAGAGGGAGAGAGAGAGAGAGAGAGAGAGAAAGAGCGACCGAGCATGCTCTCCTGTGCACTGACTGGGGTTGAGTAATCACCTAGCAACTGCTGCACAGAAGAAGTCAGCAGCTGACTGGCACTCTGCTGGTCTGACACAGTGTGCTTGCTCTGCTCCTAGGGTGGTGTGCAGGCTGTGGTGACGGAGCTATCATGTCGGACCATGCTGCATATGACCCATGACAAGTGTGACACTCAGGAAGTCTTAGAATTGGACTTACATGCTTGGAGTATTTGTTAACGCCTGGACTAAGAGGGTTTGGAGGACCTTCCAGTTATTAACAACAATAGTAGGCTGCATGGGACGCTGGTAGCATCTTTAGGTAATCTTTTTCAAACTTTTGAAAAGTGCAATGCAATTGATTCATGAGATATACTGTGTTAGATTTGGGACAAGTTGAAAAAAAATTGCTGGATTAATATTCCTGCAGAATTGTTCTTGCCGATGTTGCAGAACCACCTGGAAAGTCAGAATTTGCATTCTGAATAGTAAAATTTAGCATTTACATTTCAATTACAAACGTAAAAATGTAACTTCATATTCTAACTGTTGCTTATGTAATATGGGGTGAATTATTCAAAATACAAGAGTGCATTCATGCACATTGATGCTCACAATGCCATAATGTGCTCAAGCATGGAAGTCTGAAGAGGAGCTTGAAGTGAAAAACGCACTGAAATGACTTGGTTAATATCTTCCCTGATCTGTTGCTATGACAGAGATTAAGACTGAACTTATCTGTGGACTCTTACACATAAACATAGCAACTGTTTTGAATCGCATAGAGACGTGCACTGTATGTTCAGCAGTTTTTCACTGCATGGTCAAAATCTTTACCTTTTTTTGTGTATGTAAAAAATTACACTGTTAGTACGGGACAGGGTTGAGGGACTTGTGTGAGCTCTGTTGCTGCTGTGAACAGTGAAGTCAAAAGTAAATCAAACATTATTCGTTTAAACTGAAAATCATTTGTTTCAGAAAATAGCACTTTCAATGTATACAATATCTATTAACTTTTCAGTTCAAAATTATTATCAAAAACATAATTAGTCAATTGTGGATCATGTTACCTGTAATTACAGAGCCATACATGTGCTATATTTGTAAATATTGGTATTTTGCCATTGCTCCAGAGTCTGCTGGCCTCTTTAATCTTTTTCGTAAGGCAGTTTGAGCACTTTTTAGATGGGTATGAAATTTTCCTGTTGAATCATCGTCACTTAAAATGAGCAGCTGCCCTTAAAAAAAAATCTGGCCACTTGATAAAAAGTCAAAGATACAAGAACGGAGAGAAGTCGATCAAGGCTCTGAAGGAGAAAAGGAGGAAACATCCAGTCATCAAGCTTAAACCGAAGTTAAGGCTGCAGTGAGAGATTATGCTTTGTAGAATACCCCTAAAGGTCTACCGCATCCATGCTTTACGCAACTCATGCAGAAACATTTGCACCACTAATACAACAGTGGATGTTCTGTGCAGAGATGTCTCTTGACTGTCCATTTGTCAGTAAATGCTGATCTGTAGTAACAACTTAACAATCCTACAAAGCTCCTAAACAAACAAACAAAAAAAAAAGATGTACTGGCCTGTCTTCCCACTACAACTGGAGATAACAGATTAGGAGCGTCAGTGTCAGTGTTATGGTTAGAAATGACAAACAATGGGGAAGTAGCTACACAAATCACCCCCAGTGGCTGTTTTACTGAGACGTGAAGTATTGGTATATATATTTAAGTTTGCATTTCTGGGAAGACTGGAAAGCACATTTAGTTTTTGATGTCTTTATGATCAAACCTTTAAGTCAGGATGTCAACAGTGCCTTTTCATGCGTCACAGTTTGTCATTATTCCAGTATATGTGACAGGACTGATTCATTGTAAGGAATAGTTTTATATTTTGGGAAATGTGCTTATTTGCTTTCTTTCTTGAGTTGGATGAGAAGATTGATCTCACTCTACTGTCTGACAGTGGGATCAATCTTCTTATCTAATTCTTTGTTAGTAACCCAGTTAGCACATGTGTCAACATGTTGAACAGTTTTATAAAGTATTGAACAGTGTTATAAAGATCCCAACAGTATTTTAATTTCTGGGTTTCAGGTACACATCTATTCCCAATTCAATATAGATGAAGGTGGAATCCTAAGTGCCTGCTTTAAATCTCCCTGTTGCAACACACCTCCACTAGTCTTAATGTGAAACCGAGGAGTACCATATTTGATATATCACAAAATTGCAGTGTCACAGAGCAAACTCAAGTGAAGGCTTATTTTATTGCATTTTGCAGGGATGAGCTCCTGAAGTTAGAAATAATAATGATATTTCACATTGTTTTTATAGAACATTTCAAAAGAACAAATGTAAAGTGTTTCACAGAACACAATCAAACACATGAGTATGGGGAGAAAAGAGCAAGGCTCCAACTACTGATTATTATCATTTTTGTTGAATAATATTTTATAAAATTTCTTTACATATAAACAGACGTGTAGTAAGACACGACAGCATTGGTATCATAACCGTTCCACCTTTAAAGCAACAAGGTAAATAAAAACAGAAAGAGTAGCGATGCAGCATTAGTCTGACTTAAAAAATTCCACTGCCTTCAGGCCCCCAAATGAAAACACCTGCTAAATCTCTTTAGACTAATCTCTGTTCTTTTTTTTGATTAATGGATTGATCATTTGATCCAAAAAATGTCAGAGAAATTGCTGAAAATTTCCATTGCAAATCTGTAAAACCGACAACGTAGCTTCGTTGTTTTGTCCAACCAACCGTACCAAACTAAATATCTTCAATATACAATGATATGAAATACAATGATATGGAAAAGAAAACTTGCAATTTGTTATGCGCAAATGTACTGCTTGGCATATTTGCTTGAAAAACGACTTCAGTGATTTAATCAATTAGCAATTACCTGTTGATTTTCTATCAATTAACTAATCAATTATTCAATATGCAGTTTTCAACTCTAGACAAAGATACAGTAATGAATACAAATCACACTTGAAAAGACAGCTGTCTACGATGAGCTGGAGGTTGCTCATGGAGCTGAGCAGTTGCTCATGGAGACAAGTGTATTGTGTGTCTTCAGAGTCAGTGACATCATTACTCACAAAATAGAAACTGAGTGCTTTTTACACACCTGACAATGGTTCTAATCCTCCTCTAGAACAACACCCCACCCTGCGTGCCGGATCCAACCCCTCAGGGAGCCCGGCTTTATTGGCTCAGAGGGGTTGAGTTCATTTGTCCATGTGCGGCTCAGTTTAAGTGCTCCTCCCTAATCCTAAATCCTTAAATTGTCGACAAATACAGCTTGGCTTGTTGAAGTGACTCTGAAGGGTTCATGTCTGCTGCATTTATTAACTTTGAATAATTAATTAGTCTGATGGTTGCCTGTGTACAAAAACTCCCCCACAGTCGACCCATTTTCATAATCTGAGTATAGTCTTCACATTAATCTAAATCTTTTAGCATCTCAATAAGCAGGGAGTCAGTTCTAGTAGACACGTGGAAGTGTTTTTAAAAAAACCCAAGGCCACCGAGATATTTCTAAACAGCTCCTTAAACCCCAGAAGGGTTGCTAAAGTGATTAGCTGACTTCAGAGGGTACAATTGAATTTAAAACGTGACCTCTGAGAGTACATTACCATCCAGGAACAAATGGCTCGAGAGTTCTAGCTTTCATTCAGTCTCCTCTGACCAGAAGATAGGAGGGCAGAGAATTGGCCGGTCACTAAGTGGTCCTCTATCAGCTTTTTATTGACCCAGAACGCACAGCGTCTGTGGCACATAATCAGTTTCTGTTTGTCTTTTACCACAAAATGATCTTGAACTATTGGCTTATTTGACAAATTGTTTAAAGTTTAAAATCAGATAGAAAATGCAGTTTTAATAATTAGTTTGCATCAGAGTGAAATGTGGTGTGATGAGGTGAAAGAAAAGAGAGGGGAAAAAAAGAAAAACAAATATCACCACCATAACACTAAACATTTTTTTCCCCATCTAAATAGGGCTGGCTGAGTTTATTTCCAATTACACAGTGTTGCTGTTATCAGATTTACAGTGAAATATTAGGGCAGTGTAATATTTTTCCTGCCATGAAACATTTCCCAAAACCTAAAATTTATAATTAGCAGCTGGGACTTAAGTAACGGAATAAATTGAATAGATTTTAGGTGATGATCATGAATTTCCAGCATCAGACATTTTTTTTCTTTTTCTTTTTTATATGAAGAACAGTTCCACATTGGCAGAGGTTTGTACTATCTCACTGCTTTCTTCAACTTCCCAGCCTTGTCAGACGGCGCATAAGGCAACATTTCCTTATGGCTCATTGGTTCCAGTTGAATTGACCTCCTTGTGCACCAGCGTCATGAACAAAAACATGACATTTATATGAGAGCATGGGTGCAGTATGATGTTCATTACATAACATATGTGATGCTGCAGGGCACAGTGATGGTATAAGACAGATACAGTTGTACTGTTATGCTCTGTTTGCTCTGTGGTTCTCTGCAGCTTGCACAACATGAGGGAGTAAGTACTGTCTTGACAAATGGAAATATGTAATCCGCATGACAAGGTAAAAGATATAAATAAATTAAAACATTTTCAAACAAGGATTAAAAACTAAAATTGAGAATTAGACTTGTAGTTATATTTAATGCACACCAAATGTTTGTCCTTAATAACTGAGCTGCTTTACCTTTACATTTTCACAGTTTTCGCAATAAATCAATAACTGCTTGTCTCGTTTTCTCCCCTCTTTGTGATCATTTCTCACTGAGCCAGACTTAGATTTGCGTGTTGGGACTAATGAGGACGAAATATCAAAGACCCCAAACTCACATCGACTTTCTTCGTGTCCTCACGTCCTCACATCCCGTAGGCAAATGATGACAGAAGGGTGTTTTTTTTCTTCTTGTTGGAAGAGAGAGAGAGAAATAACACACAAAGACTCCCAGTCAGAAATCAACCGCGGATGTTTCAGTTCCATATTATGTGTCTTTGCATCTTTTAAGGCAACAGACTTATCTGTATTTACAATTATAGTAAACGGCTTATTGGTGGAGTCGATCTAGTACAGTAAGAAATAAAAAAAGTCACATTAGGCAAACAAAAGGCCACTCAACTGAATCATCAGGAGTACACAATATCTTCAGTACATTTTTAACCATGCTAGCAACATTGCTTTAGGGATGGTACTGTCACTTTGGTTACACAATATACCTTGCCTGCCTTTGGTGATCCAAAGCCTCAGCTGTACTTTGTGTTTAGCGCTAATTAGCATGGTAATATGCAAAACTGAGGTGTTTTAGCATTCAGCTCAAAGCAGTTCTGTGCCTAATTGCAGCCTAAAAGAGCCACAAGTATGGCTGCAGACTCAGTGTTTAAATGTCAGGTGTGTGTGACAAATTTCTAAAATTGATGTTTTCTGGTCAGGTATTAATCGCTATGACTGGTTTGTTCTTGTATTTTCTTTATTTTTGTAGAAATATCATCAGTGCATGGCTGGACTCCTCGCCCCACCCTATGGTGTGATGGAAAGTGGTTGCAGTGCTGACAGTAAGTAGTCCTGCACCACTGTTTACGTTTCTGAGTGGTTTAGACTTACAATACATTTTAGTCCTAACTTGTCATTATTACCTGTGTTAAAGTCCACACAGGCTTGGCTGTGGTAGATTTTCTGAACTTTGAATTACGGTATATTTGACTCCAAAACGATTTTCAACACAATATTTTAAATACCACAGTGTAGACACCTCCAGAAGTTTGTGCAGCAGCTTGTACACATAGTTGCGCGTGGTGTCTCTATGCTATGTGTTTGCATAAGTTTAAGTTGCACTACAAAAAAAAAAATTAAAAATTATGCAACAACCTTAAGAAAATTTTTGAGTTTCTTAAGTTTAAGTTTAGGCTCCAAGTTCTGTTAATTCACATAGAGTTAAAGTAACTCAAACACCTTAGAGACATGTCTAAACATAATATCATGAAATGATAAAATTAATGAAATTTATATTAAGTTTTGTGTGCAGATACTATTCAGTGAAGTACAACACAGATTCTTCTCTTGTACAATATGTAATAATATTTTTGTCTGCCTAACTCCATCACTGTCCGACCCTTCTTTATCATCTTGCATTGTGATAAAGGCTGAAACTTTTATTTATGCCTTTCTGTTGCAAGTTAACTCAATATTGACTTAGCTTTGCTTAAACAGAGCACTTGCTTCAAAGTCATGTACCATAAAAATGATGAACAGCAGTGTGCAGGGAGAGAATCCAGAGCCTGCTGGTTTACTGGCAGTGGGTTTTACAGTGTAGTGTTAGTGTTTATATATAAGGATAGTTCATAAATGATTAACACATTTTCAGGAAAACGTTTCTCTATTTTATGTTGCAAACAAAGTCGGCTTTTAAAATAAGTCACAGTCTGAATCCCCACTTTTTATAAACCTAGGATTTGATTAACTGATGTGGTGTTTTGGGCTGCTTTTAAAAGTGGATGCGTCTGCTTCAGAATTCATCACTGTCATGTGCTTTGGAGCAGTACAGTAACAGCAGGGCTCTGAGTATTTTTGCAACATACAGTACAGTACTTAGGGGATTTACAGTATGCACTCTATGCATGAATACGCCAGAACAGAAATCACAAGAGCATCAAGCAGCTGGTGGCTGATGCACTTTGCTGTATAGTACATCCACAGCAGCTTAGTGGTTTTGTAACTGTAGCGGCTGAGTCAAATGAATTAAACATGTTTTAAATAGTTTTCTTAGTCACAAAAAACTAGGCTTTTACAGCACTTCTGTGTTAACAGGTAGATGCTTTTAAAGTCTGCATTGTTTCGTTCACTCCAGTCATGCATTCAGTACTACTCTACCTGAGCACCTTTTAAACTACACTTGTTTGTCACAAATTATCAGCTGCAATAAACCACTTATATTTCAGTTCTTGAAATGTTCAGACCAAAAGGACTTTTCTTCCCCAGGAAATTACACTTTTGATTTTTGTAAGACAAATGTTGGATTCACCTCTCACTTGCTTGCTGTACTCTACATCCCTACTAATGCGGCTGAATTGATGTGACACTTGAATGAATGGCATGATGTCACATGGAGCAGCACGACAGCTTCACGCATAAAATGATGGACAGCTGTGTTAACTTCTCAGTGCAACAATAACCAAGCACAAATTCTACACAGACCCTCAGCATATAAATAGAAATACATTCAGAGAGTGCAAGAAGACAGCTGACACCAAAATAAAAAAAAATTAGACTGTTCCTTTACAAAAGTATTAAGAAGTAAGATTCCAGAAGTTAAAAATAAATCTTTTCCCCCAGCGAAAAGAATTCATACTATCCTTAGCACTGTATATAGGTGCTTCTGTTATATAGGTTGCTTGCCAGTGCTTTTCTCAGAACGACCCATGTGAGCATTTGCTGATCTGGCGCCCCTATTAGAACAACACAGTTATTTGTAAGTGCCTACCAAAACGCATGTAAGCTACATAAATGAATGATATGAGGGTTTTCTGATCTGCCAGGTCTACAGTTAAGATTTGCTTACAGTACGTTTCAGCAACTCGAGTCAGTTGTTTAAGGTCAGGAAAAGATCTTGGTTTTGGGACACTTAATATATCTGATTTTACTCCAGGTTTTTCACAAATATTTCTAACATAAATAAACCGAAAAAAAGACTAGCCTAGATTTGAGTGTTGCTTATATTAGCCCCTGTACTTTGCTTTTAATGTTTTCCCTGAAGGATGCTGTTTGCCTAGTGGTCAGGTGGTCTCAATGCTAACACATATTATGCAACATTATGTTAACAATAGAAAAATCTTATAGCAAAGAACCTTTGCAAAAATAACCTGGAATTAAACAGAGCATTGTCAACAAAGTTAAAGTGATATAGATTCTGTACTTTTGTTCCTTGATGTATAGCCACAAGTGTAATGTTACGTTTCTAGCTGTGTTTATTCTCTGTATTGTGTGCATTCTGTATCTGTTTTGTGGTATCAGCAATCGGAGAAGCACGTCTAAGAATAGCTGAGTTTTTTTTTTTTTCCCCTGCAGATACAGTTGTGACTGAGCAGCCATGACTGATTAGGCTATTTGTCCTGGAGGGGAGCAGTACAGTACAAGCTTAAAGCTCCAAACACTGAGAAATAACCCCACCCCTCTAACAAACCCTCTGCAGGACTGTCACATACATACAGGACACACACATATAAACACCGATAGTAATAGTAGAAAGGAAAAAAAGTGTTACATGCAGAAACTAGAGACAGTTGATCTAAAGATTCAAACAGTGGATCTATTGAAGAATCTGGTTGTTTTGCATAAAAATGTTAGAGAATTAAACAATCACAACAACCCTTTTTAGGAATATGCAAAAAGCACATACAGCATAATATAAAGATTAAGTATTTTTAACACATACTTAATCTTTATATTAAGTATGTGTTAAAAATACACCGTGACCAGGAAATACAATACTAGTTAATTTAATGTATTTTGCATCTATTTCATTGTTCTACAGTGATACAAAAAATGTGCATTAAGACATAAATTTCTTGTTCTGTATTGTAACATATCTTCTGTTCTTCCCACCCAGGAATGCCTGACAAAGAGAACATAAGCAACAACTGTCTGTCTGTGTCCAAACATCAGAATAAGGTAAATGACACTGGACAACCTGAGACACATGAATTATTTAGTACAAGACTAACTTTATGTCATGTAGCATTACCACTCGTTATGAAAGATGGAGAGGGACTGTGGGGTTGAGACAATGCTGGTTTGTTGGCCTTGTTCCTGTCTAGCAGAGTGTGCAATTGTAAGTAAAAAGTCTGACAATGAGTTAAACCTCAGCTGTAACTCATTTTGTCATTGCTTCCATTTTGCGTGACATAACAGCATCCTTTACTGTTACTGGCCTCTCCAGCAGAGGTTGGAAATAAGTGTGGAATGTGAAGTTTGTTTAAAGCTGGTCTAAATATAAACAAGGTGGCTGGAGTTCTTGTCTCCATCCAGAACAGTTCCTGTCCCACCTTTCTCCTGTTGTCGTTTCCTGGCCACTGGGTTGATAACGTGGCACTACTGTGGATTTATGGTGCCCTGTGCTTTGTTCCTCCGTAGAGTTTAGTCACAACATGGATACAAGATTGTTCTGTTATGCAAAAAAAGCAAAAACTCAGCTTTAATTTACTGTAATATATGTAAATAACATCTATGAAAGCCTGTCTTCTTTGGCTACTGACTGGACTAATTTTCTTGTAAATAAATCATGCGGCTTTAAAGTCTTCACATAAATGCATGAGTTATCGCTGCCCTCAGAAGCATGCAGAATGCATTTTAAAGGTCACAACCTCACAGCCCACCCCGACCAACAAAACACTTACAGCACCATATCTGTGTGCCATTTAAGCAACTTAATGCATCAGTCAGGACTCTGGGAACACACTATTATTTTAACTCAGAAGCAATATAGAAAGCCATAATTTCAATTAAAATTGTCATCTAATAAACACATAATGTCAACCGTGAGTCATGCAGGAGCAGCGAGGAAGAAGTCCTGTGGCCCACAATGAGAGGGAAAACACCTGTTATTTGACTTGACTTGTCTGACATGTTGTTGTTTCCCTCGTGTCTTTTATTGGCAAACACTGGACTGTTGTGTCTACAGCAACCAACCCTTAATTTTACCCAGTATCTGTGATGTTGAGTTTTCTATCATCAGACGAGCCTCAGTTTCATTGTCATCCAGGGTGTCTTTTATTTCAGTTCCACTTATTTTTTGTCTCATTTTATTTTGCAGAAGTCATTCATTGAAAGTCCAGCCAAACCCCACCCAAAATGCATTTCTCAGGTAGTAAACTCAGTCACCTTCTGTATGTAGGGGGTCAGCCATTACCTGTTAATGTGGCAGGTGCTCAGTGGGACTCTACTGTGCTGTGATTTGACTTGAATTCTACCGTGCAGGTGCCCTCGGAGAAGATCTTGCGCGCTGGGAAGATTCTCCGTAATGCCATCCTCTCCAGGGCGCCTCACATGATCCGAGATAGGAAGTACCATCTGAAAACGTATAGGTTGGTTGACATTTTAATACATTTTATTGTTCATTCACATGAATGAGGACAATCTAAACATAACAACATAAAAGTGTAAACACTAAAAGAAAAAGAAGAAAAATCTAGATCTTTTACTTCAGGTGTTCACAAGTTTTATAGCTTCTGGACCAAACTTTCTTCTGTGTTGTCGTGTATTATTATTCTAAAACACATGACCTGAAAGCTGATCTAGTTGATATTTTTGTATTAACAATAGATCAAATGACTGTCTAGACAAAAACAGCTAAAAGGAGAGTAAATATTGGATTCACATTCATCAGATTGTCTCAAGCATGAATCCAAATGAAGGCTAATGTTGCTCTGTGTCTGCCGATGATGCAGATCTACTTCATACGGTGATAGTATGGTGTGTCCGTGCAGCTTATTGTGCTGCCCCCAAATGGACAAAAATCAGTTAATGTGTAAAGGATGTGTGTGGGGTCCCTGACAGTGGTATATGCCTTTGTTGTATGATATGAGTTGTGTGCACGTATGTTTTTATTCATTTTATTTAACTCATATTTATACACAATTTATACAGAGGTGGCACATAAACATCAGAAACAAAAAAAAAACAAGAACAGCTGACAAATAAAAACAGACAATAAACCAAACTCAGACTATAAACATCATATAACTGTCCAGCCTTGTGTAAAATCTTACATTGACTTATGTGTTTCCCAGGCAGTGTTGTGTGGGGACAGAGTTGGTTGACTGGCAAATGCAGCAGAGCTCGTGCGTCCACTCTCGTATTCAGGCTGTGGGCATGTGGCAGGTGCTGCTGGAAGAAGGTGTTCTTAACCACGGTGAGACTCTGTGTGATTCCTGCGTCTGCGCACATGGACATGTGAGGAAGTGATTTTAAACTGAGGCCCTACTGACTGTGTTGTGTTGTTGTGACGCAGTGGACCAGGAGCTGAGCTTCCAGGACAAGTATCTCTTCTACCGTTTCCTGGACGATGAACAGGAAGATGCCCCTTTGCCCAGTGAGGAGGAGAGGCAGGAGAGCCAAGAGGAGCTGCAGGACACCCTGCTCCTCCTCTCGCAGATTGGACCTGACGCCCACATGAGGATGATTCTGAGGAAACAGTAGGGCTTTAAAGCAGTAATTTCTAAAGCAATATGACATAAAGTGAATCAGCGTGGTGCTGTTATGAGTTTGTTTACATATTTCCTGTTTTCCAGTCCATCTGAACGAACAGCAGATGATTTAGAGATCATTTATGAAGAGCTGCTCCATATAAAGGCCTTATCTCATCTATCCACCACTGTGAGTAGAAATTCTGTGTTTTAAGTGTCACAGTGTGGATACGGAAATTGTCTGTGTCTCCTGTGGTGATAAAAACCATGCTCAGCTCCCTAAACGTTTTTGAGCAGAGTGGTGACAGTGAAGGAAAAGATGCAAGCATGCAAACACACACTGCTGTCGATACGTAGGTATTTATCTCAGTCCAGCTCATCACCTACAGTCCACAGTAAATTCATCCACTTGTGCTGCTGCTGGGATTCACTCAAATTGAAAAACAGGTTATGTGAGAATAGCTGCATACTGCGTACCTTTTTTTATGGACAATAACTCACATTCATTTTCAGGAAAATCTATTTTACACCAGTGGCGTATTGACTAGTTCGAAGGTAAAACTTTGCACCTATATAAACAGTGTGTGTTTGTACTCCTTTTGGTTGCTCCTTGTTGCACCACTAAGTAAAAAGAATGTGTTTTAAAATTGATCTTCCTGCTTTAGAAATCAGTTTCCCCCTCTTGCACAGGTAAAGAGAGAACTGGCAGGAGTGCTCATCTTTGAGTCCCATGCAAAGGCAGGAACAGTGTGTAAGTATTTCGATAAAGAAGTTGGTGTGATTTATAAATTCATGATTACATTACAGAGTCAATATTTTTCCAGCCAATTCCAGATTAGGCTTGATTAGACCAGTCTTTTTTTTTGATATGGTTTCTTTTCTCTCCCAGTGTTCAATCAAGGGGAGGAGGGCACATCATGGTACATTATTCTGAAGGGCTCGGTCAATGTTGTCATCTATGGAAAAGTAGGTATTTCTTCAAATAGAATCAGACAAATTGTGAAAGCATCGAGATGATTATGTTGCTCTGAGCAGGGCATTGGTTCAGTTGTCAGTAAGTGATCAGTATGCTGGGCTCCTCAGGGTGTTGTGTGCACGCTTCATGAAGGAGACGACTTTGGGAAGCTGGCTCTAGTCAATGACGCCCCCCGTGCTGCTTCCATTGTCCTGCGAGAGGACAACTGCCATTTCCTCAGAGTAGACAAAGAGGACTTCAACAGGATATTGAGGGTGAGTTTCTGTTTAACATCTATTAATGTTATTAGAGCAACAGTAAAAAAAGCGCTATTGCCCCCTGTTGGCTAAAATTCAGCAATGCAGCCATAAATGTGCCCTCTGAGAGAGTACACCAGCCCTCTACACTCATTAGCTCAGTCATCCCACTAAATATGAAATATGTTGATATTGACTTGTGTTACTTCAGGCTAAAGATAAAAGGCAGATCTGGGGTTAATTAGCAGTTATAATGTGGAGAACTTCCATCTGGGAGCTCTGATGCCATCATTAATTTCTTGCTTGAGATGGGATACAGCATTTGTTTCTGCGTTGTAACAGGGTGGGGGACAGAGGGCTCTGTACAGATTGTAAAGAAGTCATACATCTGGCGACTGATAATGAATTAATGACTTGATAACTTTGTTTAAATCTCCTGTGGTTGTGTGCTGACGGTATACTGGACGAACCATCTAATCCATTCTGCTCTGTGACCAGGGCCCAGTCCCATGCCACTGTCAGTGCAGTATGAAAAATTACAGATAGTTCTAGTTCAGAGAGCAGAGAGTCAAACCTGTGTGCAATTTTGAGATGATTGTATGATGGTGTAAACACAGTTCAGTTCAGTTTATGACATGCCACTTAGCTGTGGAAGAGACATAGTCACTAAACACAGTCAGATAGAACTTATACACAACCTTTCAGTGTCTTGTAAACATTGTCACAGCTGTTTCATTTTGTTTAACTGCCTTGATCAGATTGCATGTCTTCATCAGCTCAAACAGCATCTACACAGGTCTCAAATCTTTGCATTAATATACATAAGTTGTATGTATTCACCGTGTGTGTGTGTCTGTGTGTGTGTGTGTGTATGTGAAGGATGTGGAGGCCAACACGGTGCGTTTGAAGGAGCACGGTCAGGATGTTCTGGTGTTAGAGAAGAGTCTCAGCAGCAGTCGAGCCTCCGTCCAGGGAGCCTCATCCTCCCATTACAAGTAAATGTACCCACCACTGCACTGCATACATTGGTGTAAATCTGTAATCTCAGATGCAGTTCTAGGCAACACTTTAACACCTGTTCAAGTCAGAAAACAAGGTATGATAAACTGCGGGAGAATGTATTAAGCATAATATTTGGAGATATCTTTGCAGTCTGATATAATGTAAAAGTGATATTTCACACTTCAAAACCATAACCAACAGTACGTTAGACTGCCTCTCAGTACTTCAGCTTCTCTGTGGCATCCAGTCAGAATCCTAAAATAAAATATATAGTGTAGTTTCACTGTTTAAAAAAAAAAAAAAAAGGGGGGGGGGGGGGGTTCAGTAGTTTCACAGCTGAGCACTGTAGTTTTTACATTACTAGGGCAAGAGTAAAAATTGCACTTGTTGGATATGATTTTCTGATTGTTGGTTTTAGTCTTTTCCTTGGTTGTTTGTGGACAGTTAGAAAAAAACAACAACTAGAATCTCACCAGCCTTGTCCTTATAATCACTGGAGGTTCCTGTAGAATATTGGACTCCATCAGTCAGTGTGACCAGCAAATGAAAATGTTTCCTGACTGTACCGGCAGCACAAGCGCAGAGCAATCCTGTGTACTGCAGCCAACGAGTGTTATCTTAATAGAGGCATCTGTCACTGCACCGCAGTCGCTGTAATATAGAGAGACACATTAATGGTAATGATGGCCTAGCTCTTAGGGGAAAAGGAAGGCCTGGCAAGTCACAATTACTAGTTCAGGGTTGCCCTCTAATCAGCTCCGCTCCTCAGACATGAAGAGTGTCAAGACTGTGTTCTCCCCCATGAGTGGGGAAGACACAACGTTGCTTGTGTAGCTCCATCATCTGATGCTGCTATCAAGTAATGAAAACAACCAAGGCTGGATTGTGTTGATTCTCCTTCAGAGAGAAGATGCCCCTACATTTTTTTGTGTGTGTGTGTGTGTGTGTGTGTTTGGCTTCTCTGACAGCTCTTAGCCCAGACTCCCCTTAATCTTCAGCTGGCCAAGAACTCTGTGATTGTAAATAGGACCGTTATCAAATGAAGCAATCACAGACACACGTTCAAGTAACACAAATCGGTCGAGGACCGTAGCCGTGTCATTAAGCATTAAGAGCCAGTGTTTCTTGATTAGTGAAGGGTGTGTTTTATTCTGTGCTGCTCCAGATACAAGGTAATGTCGGGGACGCCGGAGAAGATATTGGAGCACCTCCTTGAAATGATGCGATTGGATTCTCAATTCACAGAGTCAGGTACTGCTCAGCGTAAAAACATTCAGTATGGCAGATTAGTGCCATCTAATATAATCCATCAATATGATAGATTATATTAGTATTTACTATTCCATGCAGTATATTTATTCTCTCCTCTACTCTCTCTGGCTCAGCGTCTCTCTCTCCTCTGTCCTCCGTCTGCTGCTCTGCACTGACCTGTTTGTTCTCATCTATAATTAGCCACACATCACAGAGCTGATCTAATTACTCTCGCTTGTGTGGATACATATGGTTTTCATTTGCCTGCAGAGGTGACAGAGAGAGGGCCATGTGGATGAAGGCCCGATGGCTCTGGACACTCTTTTATCTGCTCTTACTCTGGCATCACAGGTGTTTGACATGAGTGTCTCTTTCTTTTTTTGTCACAGACTCAGCCTTAGATGATTTTGTGCTCATGCACTGTGTCTTCATTCCAAACACTCAACTATGTCCAGTGTTGATGGCCCAATATCCTTTCAACTCTGTGTTACCTAATGTTCTTTTCTGGTCCTGTGGAACTGAAAACAAAAGAACATTCTGCTTTGCTGTAATTACATCGTTTTGATCTTTAACTGCTGTGAACCTACCATGCCCAGGCCTTGCAGGGCTCTGAACAGGAGAAGCTGGATTACACGCTTAACAACAAGCGCAGGGTGATCCGCCTGGTGATGCAGTGGGCAGCTGTACACGGAGATCACCTGCAGGAGGAGGACGTCTCAGTGGCCTTTCTAGAGGTCAGCCTATAGATATCAGTGCTATATAACCAGTGTATACAATAGCGATAGCAATACAGTTTGATCATCACTTGAAGGGAAATCAGGGTTTATATCAAAATCTTTTTGTGTTTTAGATTTTCTGTCATGCATTGTTGTGTAACAATGCACAAAAAAGCCTATTAGAAGGAACTGAGGAAGGAAGACCCCAAAGGACCAACGAGTTCATTTACTGTTGGTCACATAAAAGTTCCAAGCTCTATAGCTAAGTCTCACTGTTTTGGTCTTTTACCTAGAGTATATTATTGACACCGTAATTTACAGCAGCGAAAGGACACCTGCGTCAGATGTGTCTTTTTATCTTGTCAGTTACTGGAAATAAATGGACATTTGTAGGCCAATCAGAATGGAGAATTCTCCGTAACCGGGGTATAAAACAGATTTATCTCATGAAAATAAAAAAGCAGAGCCACAGGTGCGGCTATTATAGACGTGGGCTTCTCTGTGCTTTGGTTTGGGCACTCAGAATAGAATAGAAGACTTGCAGTTATTAAATGTTTACATGTTTATTAAACGTTGTACTATTGTAAATCTAGTTTATACTTTTGGGCTGCCCTGAGCAATAAGGCCAGCCCTGACTCCTGAATGTGTATATGGTGCCTCATATATTAATTAGTCATTTATACAGAATACCTTGAAGATGGGTAAGTTAGAGATTTATTAGACAATAATAAAGGTAATACTGCAATCAGCCAGTCTTGACGTACAGTTACACACTTGAGCGAAGAAAAAAACCCAATAATGTGTTAGAGAGACAAAATGGTAAGTTTCTGTGAAATTTTCCCTCAATCCACCACAGCAAATTAATGTTACTTTTTGCTCTTTTATTACTTCTTGTGAAACTTCTGTAATTGTTGTGTTTTGCAGGAGTTTCTCATGGCGGTATCTAATGATGCCAAAACGATTCAAGCCCTCAGGGATCAGGTGACAGAGCTGGAGAGAACTGTAAAGCGAATGTAAGTTAGTGGGAGTTTTTTTGTGTGTTTCTTTTTTTTTTGTTGTTTAATGGTGTGCCCTGATCTCAAAACCGCTTGTAGTCACCATGATCCCTTTGAATCCTGAATTTCTGACTATTTTCCGACCAAATTTTATTGGTAGATAATTAGTGCTATGTAACTCTTTACATTTAATGTTGTAGCACTGAAGATGCCAGGGTCTCACAGAAAAAGGTATGAGACTGACTTCTCTACTTTCAGACTAAAGATCATGTGCAGATTCTAGTTTGTTATGCATGCTTGTGAACCCAAACTCATTAACAACTGCAACTTTGTCACAGCACAAAATCCTACTGCGGCAGTTCAGTATGGGAGATGAGAAGCCTCAGAAACGTCAGCCCATTAAGAGCAGCGATGAAAGTGAGTAAAGTCTCCACATGGTTCAGTATAAGATACAAGGCTTATCCCAGACAAACACCCACACACACACACACACACACACACACACACACACACACACACACACACACACACACACACACACACACA